>JAGTTD010000014.1:26771991-27371991 GCA_018398585.1 Simmondsia chinensis | reverse complement strand
GCGGAAATTGATTATTATTATTATTATTATTATTATTATTTCCAATTCTCCACTCCATTTCAAGAAAAATGGTTTTTTTTATATTATTATTATAAACTTTAAAATTTTTTCCATTCAATTTTTTCTCTCATATTTTTCATGTATTTCAAACATAGGAAAAACAATTTCCTCCAAATTTTTTTCCTTTGGAAAATTTTTCCGCGCTCTAAAAGGAGCCTTAAAGAATAACCATTATTTTTTTGCTTTTCCCTAAAGCTTGAAAAATAGATTCTACTATTATTAGGATATCTAATTGAAAAGTTTTTGAATGTCACATATATATGTACATATATGTATATATATATGTATTACAATGGATGGTCAAGATTAGCTCTTTTTTATTGGATAAAAAAATTAAATAAGATTCTCCCCAACCTTTTCCCCTCCCTCCCTTCTCTCTCACTCCAGCCATCCACCTCCACCGCGGACCACTGCCACTGTTGCCAGTGCCGCCGCATCCTTCTTCTCTATGCAATGTATAATGCATTATCTTCATACAATATAGGCGGTTTATCATCGATTGGAGATAAATCACATGACCTTTTGATGCATTGAATCATAAATCTTAACCATATGCATTCTTAACTTGCTTCATTAATTGCAAAAATTTCAAAGTGATTTTATGAAGTAGCGGCTATTATTTTCTTCGTCAAACACTAAGAAATAGTAGTGTCATTGCAATACAAAACATAACCTGCTTGCATTATGTTGATCAGAAAGATATTCAACATCCACATATCAACCAACTTTTTTTTTTTTTTTTTTTTGAACAGAATCAACCAACTTTAATCTAGACACTTTTTGATAGAACAATCTCATATAAGATGTATCATAAAGATAACATAGTATGTTTTACTGATTTCAAGTGTCTTTATAGCAGGCATTGCACTTATCCTAACAAACCAAAATAACAGAATATACAAGACAGGTTATAGTACAAATAGCAAGATATTTCGGGACCATAAGTTATTCATCATTTTCTCATGGGATAAAATAAATGTCATTTATAATAAAACGGCAAGTGCATATGCAAATACATGATCGACATCAATTTGATTCGTATTGCATCTTTTTCTTGATATTAGAGGTGTCCCATAATTTTTTAGTATCGAAACCACTTTAGATGTCAATTGTTCATTAATATGGAATTATTGATTTGCATATCCTTATTCCATTGGTGTAATTTCTTCAGAAGTAAAAGCCTATTCAGAAGTTATAATATCTTCAGGAGTACTAACGTTTATTTGTCGGGAAATGTTCTCTTCTTGGGGACTGCATCCTTTGCACCGGTGGACCTACCTTGCTCCCGGAATTAGTTTAGATTCACATGCTTTCTTTACCAATTGCTAGTGTTGTAGGGACTTCTAGTTGAGATGGTATGTTTGTAGCCAGTATGTATAAGATTTTGTTATTTTATGTGCATCAATGAAAATATTAGACAATTGATTCGCAACACTCTTCAAATAAATAATTCTTTGAACTTTGAGTTCGCATTGAATGGCACAAAGATCAAATTATGATAATTCTAAGATGTCCCAATTAATCTCTTGAGGTCTTCCACCCTGTGTCCAATCTCTTTCTAATGAAAGGGGGGGAAAACTAAATCATCAAAACCACAGCCCAATAACGTGCCAAAAAAGGTCAAACCTATGGATTCAAGATATCTAATGTTTGATGGAGAGTCAAAACTAGGATAAAGTCCTGGATGTTGGAGTCCCATGTTATTGAGGAGGGACAATTGGAGTAAAACTGCACAACCAAAAATTCTGACGTGAAAAATGTTTGATTATTGATCAAATACACGTTGTAATGGAGACTTTGTGGTGTGCACTTGGTCTAACATGGACTAAGAATGCAACATGTAGTATTGCACGTCCTGAAGTAGATGTAAATAGCTAGGACTTCATAATCATAGGTCTAGTAATTAATTGAAAATGCTTAAGACTCAATCAAAGCATTTTGAGTATTAGTATAGGAGTTTCCACATTAACTTTAATTGACATACCTGTTGGAATAGGTGACCTAGAAAACTCAATTGGTTAGTTTTAAATATTAAATAAATAAAATTGTGTTATTTATTTATTATCTGATTATGTTTTATGAGTCAAACATACGTGATGGTTTTTCTAAAATGTTCCATGAGATGGACGTTATCCAAGATGACGTGTCAAGTTTGGTTTAAGCAATCAACACGATTGAACCATGGAAAGACTTTAGATCAACTAGTGACATGTTGTCAAAGTATGTTCGTAGTCGGTGATAAGTTTGGACAACTTGTTTGATCATACTATAATATGATAGTTTTGGTGACTCATCTTGGTCACGTGGATAGGGATCCAAGAGTATTATGTTGGTATTTTCAATAAAATTGGAACAATGAGCAGGACCACCTAAATTAATTGTTTCTTTACTGCTATCAGAAATAATTAATTCTGTAAGACGATAACTCTAAATCCGGGAAATAGCTGGAACTCGTGCACGGAATGTTAATTGCTTTGATGCCCAAAATGATGAGGTTAAAATTTAATAACCAAGATCTTACGTCATTGGGTAATTGCACAAAGTGCGGTGGGAACTGATATTTTACTAGGAATCTATAACAAAAGATGTCCCCTTCATTGATTCATAAATACACGAACAAATTCTAAAATCTTTGGCCAGAGCATTCCATATGTTTGACATTTGGAATTATTAATATGAAAATTGCTTATGTATTATGAATTATTCGAGAAGGGCGAGTCAGGAACTACAGTGATAGAGTTGAGGAAAATAATGATCGTAGTTGGAGTTGTTATTGCTCACAGATATCTAATAGAAGGGTTGATTGTCACAATAATGATAATAAAATTACTTGAAAATTTCTTGAGTAAATATGTTTAATTCTAGAGTGTAGTAAAACTTATTTAGTGAAATTAAATTTTATTAAATCGTAATAAATTATTATCATGAGATGATAATCAGATTTGACTCGTTTGGAGCTAGAGTTAGATTGTCCCTGAGGCCCCTCCGCAAGCCTCAACTTAAGCATTGTTTGAAAGTATTTAAATTGAATTCATAAGTTGTGTAAAAATTAAATAATTTGTAAGAACAAATAGAGAATAATTCTCAACACTTATATTTTTGGATGATCAAAATAAAATACAAACTTCAGCTTAAATAGAAGATTACAAGAAAACCAAAAGACATAAAAATGAACACTAGTATCCTAAGTTACAAGAGAAAAAACAAACAACTAAATGTGATGGTAATAGACATTAAGGCCTGGTTATGGGAGCCAAAGAGGGAGGAGGAAGACTTGAATACCATAACTTCAATGTCTTCATCGCCATGTCTTCAATGTCTTCAATGCTTGGTGTCACAATTGAAATATTTCAAAGAATATTCTAACCTACGCATGTACAAGAAAGAAATATTAAAATAATACATAAAACATATAAACAAACACTAGTATTTAACACTCCCCGTCAAGTTGGAGCATGAAGATTCACCATGCCCAACTTGTGAAGGAGCATCATATAGCCTGAAGAACCCAAAGCTTTCGTAAAAATGTCTGCAACTTGATTTGTCGAACGAATGAAGGATGTAGCTATTTCCCTAGCCAACAACTTCTCACGAACAAAATGGCAATCAATCTCAATATGCTTCGTCCGTTCATGGAAACGGGATTGAAAGGTAAGTGTAAGGCTGCCTAATTGTCATAAAACAAACACGAAGGATCGTGAACAAGAACCATAACATCAAATAAAAAACGTCTCAACCATTCTATTTCAGTGGTTGTTGTGGCCATAGAATGATATTTAGCTTCGGACGAGGAACGGGATACGACACTTTGTTTCTTGGATTGCCACGCCCCACCTGAGAAAACCACATAACCAGTTGTAGAGTGTCTCGTGGTAGGACAACCAGCCTAATCTGCATTACAATACCTTCGAAGCACAAGATCACTATCGGATGGCAAAAACACTCCATGACCCGGTGTACCCTGTAGGTACCGTAAAACACGCATAACGGCATCAACATGGGGCTGCCTAGGATCATGTATAAATTGACTTAAATACACGAATAGGATAACATATATTGGGTCATGTAATAGTAAGATATAACAACCTCCCCACCAAACCCCTATATATTGACCTGCTTCACTTGCAACATTACCGACTTTGTCGGCCAACCCATGATTTTGGATGATCGGAGTGGAAACCGGTTTAGCCCCCAGCATCCCTGCCTCACTAAGTATGTTTAAAACATATTTCCTTTGATTTAACATGATCCCTTTTGAGGAACGTGCTACTTCTATTCCCAAGAAAAACTAACTAGTCCTAAGTCTTTAATACCAAAAAACTTGTTCAAAATGCCCTTTGCTGTGTTCTGCATTATTTCCCGTGATTATGATATCATCCACATAGATAAAAACTGCAGGGTAAACATTCTCTTGAAAATATGTGAAGAGATCATAATCCGTTTTAGATTGCTCAAAACAGATACTATTAAGAGTTGAGGTGAATTTTTCATTCCAATTTCGGAAAGCTTGTTTTAGACAATAGAGGGATTTTCGAAGGCGACAAACCTTCCCTTTATGTTGTTATTCAAAACCCAAAGGAAGTTTCATGTAAACTTCCTCACTTAAATCTCCATGAAGGAAGGCATTATTTACATCCAATTGATGCATAATCCAGCTCCGGGCTGATGCAACTGCTAAAACACAACGAACATTTACTAATTGGCAACAAGAGCGAAAGTGTTGTGATAATGAATACCTTCTACTTGAGTATAACCTTTGGCAACCAAACGTGCCTTATACCGTTCTATTGACCCATCTGACTTGCACTTCATTTTATAGACCTACTTCGAATCGGTGGCCCTTTTTCCTTTCGGCAAATGTTCTAAAGTCCAAGTTTAGTTCTGCTCCAAGGCTTGTATCTCCTTTTCCATTGCATCTCGCCAATGCTTATGCAGTACGGCCTGTTTAAAAGTTTTAGGCTCATCACTTGAAGTAATGGAGTTTAAAATGGCAACATGAGCATTAGAAAATTGTGCATTAGAAATAAAATTTGAAATAGGATGTACTATACCCAAATTGGCCGATGGGGCGGTAGTGAGAGTATGGGCTATAGAAGACGGAACATCATAAATGTAGTCTTGATACTTAATGGGAACTGACAGAATACAACAACTGCGTCTAGTGACAATATCCGGGCTCGGGTGCAACACGATCACCCGAACCTTGCTGGTGGTCGTCCTCAATAGTAGTGAGGAAATAACGGGCTCCTGTTAATGAAACAACACAATAGGGTCCCCAATATCACCATGTATAAGCTCAAAACGAACATTTGTTCTTGAAATTGACAAAGGAAAAGGCAAACGTGCCTGCTTGGCATGATGACAAGGATCACAAATAAAATCTGTCTTTTCAACATTCAAATGCGGAAACCTAGATAATCTGGAAAAAGGCACATGCTGCAAATGATTGTGCCACAAAACAACTTCTTTATTCCTCTAAAACGAAAGTGAAGATGGTGCCGCCAATGATGCAGGCTCAACTGACAGTGTCTTTAGTAAATATAGCCCATCTCTAAGCCTACCTGCTCCAATCAGCTTCTTTGAGTGTAGGTTCTATATATAACAAAAGAGAGAGTGAAAAATTAACGCACAATTTTCATTTTGAGTTATTTTGCTCACGGATAACAAATTATATTGAAAACCAGGCACATATAGGACATCATTAAGAATGAGACTTTTTGAAACTTGAACCTTCCCAGCGTGGATAACTAACAAATTAGACCCGTTAGGCAATCTAACAAGCACAACATGTTTTTTAACAATAATATCAAACATCATGGGCTTGAAAGACACCATATAATCGGAGGCACCGGTATATATAATTCAATGGATAGAAGAAGTGGCAACCTAACCTATTAAGTTTAAATTAGGAGAAGCCGAGGCAGGTCCAAGTAAAGCTAATAGTTCCTGATATTGACTTTGAAAATGCCCAATCATCGGGTTGTCATCAGTCGGTTGCACCACAGCAGCCACGGCTGCGTTTCTTCCGCTACCTCCTATAGTCTTGTTTCTCCATCCCAGAGGGTATCCAATTAAATCAAAACAACGATCCTTAGATGCCTCTGTTTCTTGCAACGAGTACAAGTAGATCGATTAGCGCAACGAGTGAAATTGCTCACTGTTGGAGCCGCTGTAGCTGCGGCTAAAGCTATTTTTTTCGCAATTAATATGGCTACCTTGGGTATGACAGTGGTCATGGCAGCCACGCTTCATTGTTTTTCTTCCTGACACAAAATAGAGTATGCATTTCCAACTGTGGTTAAGGGCTTTATGTTCATTAGCTGAGACCTAATAGTAGCGAAAGAAGTATTTTGTCCCATAAGTAAATCCAAAAGCCTTTCCATATCATGGATTGCCGTAAAAGCCTGCCCGGACCCGCAAGTACAAGGTGGAATAGCAACCAATATATAAACTTCGTCCCACAAGGATCTTAATTCGGTAAAATTGTCGAACATAGACATATTTTCCTATTTTAAGTGCCAAATTTCACGCTTAATTTTATAGGTTCGGGGAATATTTCCTTGTGACAATCGCTTATTTAAATCAAATCAAATGTCGGGCAGTTCAAAATAAGCTATGCTGGCATTAATTTCTTTTGAAACCGAATTAGTGAGCCAAGAAGAAACCATCAAGTCACAAGCACTCCAATTTTCAAAATCCAGAGAATTCTCATCCGATTTAAAAATACTTCCATCAAGGAAGCCAATCTTTTGTTTAGCTTTAAACACTTTAAAAATCGATCGTCTCCATGCGGGAAAATTAGAGCCGGTTAAAACATCCTGGACAAACACAAGCCCTAGATGATCCGAGGGATGTAAATAGTAGGGAGAACTACTATCCGGTACCCCGCCTGAAATGACAATTGGTGCCTCAATTTGATTGGCATTTTCTCCCATCATTATGAAAGAAAAAGATAAAAATAACACAAGTTAAAACAAGAGGCAAAGCAAATAATACCCTCACAAAGAACCATGTGGTTCACGACTTGGACTAGGATTCCAAATCGGGTCTTCAAGATCAAGCCCGCTCCATGTAAAAATTAAATAACTTGTAAGAACAAATAGCGAATAATTCTCAAAACTTTGATTTTTGGATGATCAAAATAAAATACAAACTTCAGCTTAAACAGAAGATTACAAGAAAAACCAAAAGACATAAGAATGAACACTAGTATTCTAAGTTACAAGGGGAAAAAAACAACTAAATGTGATGGTAATAGCCATTAAGGGCCGGTTATGGAAGCCAAAGAGGGAGGAGGAAGACTTGAATGCCATGACTTCAATGTCTTTAACGCTTGGTGTAATAATTGAAATATTCCAATGAATATTCTAACATGCCCATGTATAAGAAGAAAATACTAAAATAATACATAAAACATATAAACAAATACTAGTATTTGACAAGATAAATTTATTTATAAAATAAATAAATTTTTATGCTAAACAAATATTCATGAGATGATTATTTAATATGATAAATTGTATCATTTTTGCTGAAACAAATATATATAGCCGAATGATTTTAAGTTTTTGGTTTTAGGTTTTAAAACCTAGTTTTCTCTCACAAAGAAAAATCTAAAATCGTTTTAGGGTTTTTCTAAATTAATGTTTAGCATAATTTTCTAGAAAATTGTTTTTCGGAAAGATTAAAAGGAAAAATTTTGTTCTGAAATTTTTCCTAAATTAAATATTTTGGGAGTCCACACTCCAGTGCTAATAGAGATCATTGCAGAGCAGATCTTGAGGTGTCAAGTAGTTCTTTCTTCCAATTCTAGATCCACAAATTCGAAGTTTGGATTTGCGCTTCAGGTATGTCTAAATTAAGCATTTGATATTTAATTTGCATTTTCCTTTATTTCGTTTATTCTACATACTATGTTTATACATGTTTATACTTATTTTACTCGATGTTTTGATTATTATATTATGAACCTATTAGAGTAAGATCTAGGTCTAATTAAATAGTTTAATTATATCAGGGCATTAGATTTAAAATTAAGAATTTTAAATTGGTTTTTCGCTACGCTCGCTCTAGTCATTTAGGGAAAAAATTTTGAAATACTTTCCCACTAATACCACTATCACAAAACAATTTGAAAGTAAGCTCGCCATTGTTATTAAGACGAACGGTCTGAATTGCATGGTTGGGAAGGTGTGCTCTTAATTTTATTATTAGAGCAAGAATTTAGAAAAAAATCGATGATAAAGAAATATGAGACACTCTTATAAAAACCTTAATAAGGACCATAAATATATTGGAATGATCCACGTGTGTTACCTTGTATTCAATGTAATAAAGGTAATTTCAAGAGACACCTTTGAAAGAGGTGGTCTAACAATGACATTTCCTCAAGCACAAGAATTGCATGAAAAATGCAAAGGCATATAAATTTTATGATTCATTACTTGATGATCATGAGTATCCCCTTTAATGCATCGCAACATCGTACATCCTAGATGACCAAAACCATCGTGTCAAAGTCTAAATAACTCATGATAGATGCAGCTCTCATCCTAGAGATCCTCTCGATGTTTTCCCAAAACTAATGTATTCAAATATTAATTGTTGCGTGAAAACAAATTTTGGTCAAATAAGCCATAGCCAACATCTATACAAATACCAAATGATGTTTGTAAACTAAAGTTACCTGCTACTATTGTTTTTAACAACCACAGTCATAAACCATCACTAGAGCAATGCACCACTAGCCTATTTCACGAATAATAGATTCTCTCCATGAGAGAATAAGGTTCGAAAATGCTAGTTCAAAGGTAGTTTTACCATGGATACATGTTACAAGGCTTTTAATTAGCTCTATTGTTGATAGGGTAGAAACATAGCTTGTTTAGCCCGCAAAGGCCTTTCAATTGCCCCTTGTTTATTTTCAGGAGCATGTACCCTTGTATTCCCTAGTCGGTGCCCCATGAGTTTTTTAATATCACATACTACTAAGGTTCCATAACCCGAAGCATTCCCCAGTGTCCATTTGTTAGTGCGCATTTTTAGAAGTGATAGACGTGGCTGGAAGCACAATGGAAAGAGCCCAAAGCAGTCAGGGTAGGGTCCACAGATACTGGGTCTACAGCACCATGTGATGCATGTTGGGAAAATTGCACATCAAGCACAAGGAAAAGCAAAAAATTAACAAAAAATATTGAAAAATAATACACCAAAATTTACATGGAAACCCTTTCTCAACAAGAGAGAAGACTACGGGACCCAAATGGATGCCTCATCCACTATGAAATTTAAGAATTACAATCTCTAATTATAACCCCTAACCCCATATGACAATCTCATCATCCACAAGTGTGACTATTGCGCGGTAATTCACCAACTCTCTCACAATGTAGCTTTGAACAACGAGCCAACATCCCTCACATAACGCAGCTCAAATAGCAAGCCACCGGCCCTCACACAATGTTACTTTGCATGGCAAGCCAGTAGCCCTCCTATAATACAGTTTTGAAAAGAGAAAGTTATAAAAACTGTCTCAACGCTCAATCAAAAGCATCCAAGCATGACTCCTTCAATGCTCGGGTGTACCCACTCAACATCTGAACAAAGGCCACAGAAAGAAAACCTCATAATCAAAACGTTCTTACAAAACATTACAATCTCTCCTTACCCGAGTGCCTTTGGGCACCCCTTACAAAACCGAACTCTCTCTACATTTGTCTGTTTATTCTCTACACATCTTAATTCAACCAATGCTCCTATTTATAAAAAAACTAATAAAATTGAAAATTCAAACTCAATACATTTTAGGTAAAAAGTCACTCACTTTTTTTTTTCCTTTCTTTTTTATCTTTCCATTTTCATCTAATATCTTTTCATTTTTTTTCTTTTCTTGATTTTGATTTTTCTTTTCTCCTTTTTTTTTTCCTCTTTCTCTTTTTTAATATTTCAAATTGTACAATATAAATATACCCAACAATGTAGACCAAGTTCTACAAAACCATATTTTATACAACCAGGTTCTACAGCTGAAGGTCTGTTACGGACCAGTTTTGCAATGGCCAGTGTTACAAGCACCAATCTTACAAAAGCCAGTACTATAAGTTGATATGTATTTGATGCATGGAGGTGATGCCCGTGAGCCAAGATTGAGATGTTTTATTTGTAAGGAAACGAGATTTGAATTAGGAGCTGAATGGGTTAACGTTGTAGGATATCACGATAAGAAAAGAATTTTCAAAAAGCTGAATAGGACAACAATTGTAAATATAACCTAGTGCTAGGTCAAGACATCTATACCTTTTGTAAGGTACTGCATACGCAAGAAAGATGCAAGGGATGGACAGGCACTAATTTGTGAGTGGTACATCGGATAACATGTACACCTAAAGACGCGGAAGAAATTATAATCAAAGGTTTGATGAAGTAATTTTTCAAATGGGCTTTAGTTTTGTAAAGTAGGAGTTGGTATGCGGTTCATAATATAACAAGTCGTTCAAGCGGCATCAGCCTAAAATAATGGTAGTAAATGAGCTAGAAAAATAAGTGTCTATATTGTTTCACTTATATGTTGATATGTTCTGCTACTCTATTTTGTTGTAGAATATCAAGACAGAAAAGACGAAAGTGAATGCCATGAGTCTGACAAAGGGCACCTCTACATTGGTTGTTGTACTCATGATTGCCATCACTTTGAAAACATTTTATTTTAGTAGAAAAATATCTCCCGCTAAGGTTTTGAAATCATGATATACATCAAAGACTTCATCTTTTCTGACGCATCAGGTATAGCCAAGTAAAGTGGGAGAAGCCATCAATAAAGACAACATAGTATCAAATTCATAGTTAAAGGGGATGGGTGGCTGCCATGCATCACAGTGGATCAATTATAAAGGAGCAGTTGCAGTATGTAGAACACATGAAAATGATAAACATTCCGACTTGCCCAAACAACAAGCATTGCGATGTTTATCTGAGGAAGAATGACTAGAAAGTAAACAACGAAGTCTTAAAATGTCCAAAAATGAATGCCCTAAATGACCAGTGCCAAAGTCCAGTGGTGAACGTGCGAGCAGCAAGTCCAATGAAATTGGTGGGAAGCCGTATAACGGGCCATTACTGTGCATCTGGAGTAGAGGAGTCCTCTTAACTTTGTCCTTCACTCACACACACAAAAAAAAAAAAGAGGTGTCAAATTCAACCACACAGTATTTTCACAAAATAGTTGTTTGATGGAATACAGGTTATGAGAGAGGTCAGGAACTAACAAACATTAAATAGAGACAAATCACATGATTTGTTGTTGATAGTTGAAGACCCCACGTGAGTAACTGGTAAAAGAGACCCATTGCCAACTTGAATTGATTTAAAACCAGTGTAGGGTTTAATATTGCATAAAATACTTGAGTTAGGAGTCATATGGTTTGATGTTCTAGAGTCCTGTACCATGTGTAATCAGTGTGGTCATTAATTGACATGGCCGAGAGAGAGAAAGAGAGAGAGAGAGATCACTTTGGGCATACTGGTGGGAATAATGAGATGCTGCATGACCTACTTGATAGCAAATATGATAAACAAGTGGTCTTGGCCCAATAATGCTATCATTGGATTGACGAGAAGAGTCACTAGCATTCCTTATCCAAGTTTGGAAATGCGAATGAAGAGCCTCGATTTGGACTGACTCACACTGCCATGTGGTTGGCCGCCGGAAGGCACCTGTTGATGCTATTGTCCACGACCTCCGCAACGAGCCCCACGACCCCCATTGCAATTAGAATTGCGTCCCCAACTACCATGGCTATGCCCACCATGACCTCGGCCACTCGACATGGCTTGCAGTTGACTAGTAGCAGCAAAGGCATGACTCAAATAAGGGCTAGTGCATCCTGAAAGACAAAAATGATGGCCCCTTCATTAAGGAGAGCAGTTTTTAGCTTTTCTAAAGGGAGATTGCAAGGAAAGGAGTGCATCATGTTATTAAAAGCACTGTACTCAATAGGTAATCCATATAAGAAAATTTGAAGTCCCCTAGGAACATGGCATTGTGGTTGGATCGTCGGTTGCCAACCTAGGCATCCCGGGATAGAATCCTACCATGGGCAAATGTGGTAGTCCTCTTTGAGGACTTGAGGGGTATATCCCCCCCCCCCCCCCCCCCCCCCCCCCCCCCCCCCCCCCCCCAGCTTTACCATTGTATAAATATATATATATATATGAAAATTTGAAGGAGTTCCCTATTAGAAATAAGGGAGTCAATGTTAGCAAGGCTATTAGTAATGGTTTTGATTTCAGTTAGATACGCATCCATGGTCTTGGTTTCTTTCCTAAGAATGGCAATTTGGGAATGAAGGTCAAATTCTTTAGCTAGGAAGTGATCACGGAAGCATTTAGCTAGGACATCTCACATCTCTATAGAGGTGGGATGGTAGACAACATCATTGAGAACGTAACGAGCAAGGGAAGTAGACAAGCATGACCGCATGCTTGACTTAGTGCAAGTCTAGGCAAGGTGATCTAAATTAGGCATGTAGGAACCGTCAAGGGTTGAAATTTTTTTTTTTTTTTGGTCACGAGGGATGAGCGAGTTCCATCAACATATCCTATGATGCGATTGGCCTTAAGGATTATAGAGAACTGCTCACACCATATAGGATAGCTGGTGGGAGGTTCAAGTCTTATAGTAACAAGACTTGTGATGGAGAGGGAGCTAGGTAGAGAAGCTGGGAGAGTCGATCTAAGAACAAAAGAAGAATTTAAGTGGAGATTTGAGTAAGAGGTAGGGAGACAGGGAACCCCGGTTAAGGAGAGAGAAAAACAAGAGGAGAGAGAGGAAGAGATACCAAGGGTACCAATTTGTGAAGGGAAAGGTTAATTGATAGCTTGGGAAGGATCGACAGAGGTCAGGGAGACTGATGGCAGGGCAATGGGAGGGGTGTGACAATGGACGACTGGGCTGTAGTGGTCGAGGCGTCGATAGCTAAATTTTTATAAAAAATATAGTTAGAATTTGTTAGCAGGGAAACTACAGGACACGATGCCAGTCCGGTGGTGGCTGGTCCCGGGGGGGGGGGGGGGGGGGGGGTGCTGCTGCTGTTGAACTCCTTGACCTAATTAGAGTTTGTTAAGGCTGGGGGAAAGGGGGAGACAGTTGAACAGAGACAGAGACAGTGTGTGTTTGACTTTTATTGTTTTAGGATTTTCGCTTTAATACCATGCAAAAAGGGTTATTGTGATGAGCAATACTAAATAAGTTGTTGAAACTCTATTATATATGAGTACATAAATAAGATTACAAGAATATCCCATAGAATATTTACCGAGGCTATTGCATAATCACAATCATATCTAACACAATCACACTCATATCATAATCTATGATATTATACTAATACCTTTAAATAAGTGATTTTTTTTTTTTTTTTTGGGATAATTGGAGTAAAAGCTCCAAAAGCACAACAGTGCACGGCAAGGTTGGAAGACAGAAAACCAGCTACAACCAACCACACCAACAAAACTAAAAACAAAAAGCATCCAACAAAAGAAAAAACTAGAACAACCTCAAAACAAAAACCCCAAGCAAAAAGACCAAACACAGGGACTAGAACATTCCTACCGCCTTCACCCTTGTGCTTACAAGTGTCCTAGAAATCCTTGTCTTCTTACTTTCATTAATCAAGTTTTCAAGATATCTGATCATGATTTCCTCTTTGCTGTCAAATTGAAGATCAGGTTGGCGCCTAATCATCCAAGTTTACTCAGCATAGGAGCGCGGGTCAAGTTCGAAGGCGAGAGACGAATCGGTCATATATTTAGTTGCTGGAGTTTCTGATTGTTCTGTTTTAGACCCCTGCCCAGCACCATGCTTCCTCTTTAAATGTGTGAATCTATCACTTATGTAACTTAGAGATTTAAACATTTATTACCTAGACATTTTGACATTTCACTATATACAATAAGGTACCTTATGTTTGAATATTTTATCACATAGGTATGGTATGTCGGAATGAGACAAATGTTTTGTAAGAATATAACCAGTTTTATACAAAACCTGCTAATTTAGTACTTGATTATTGTGATATAAACGTTTCATTGAATGTTGATGTAAATTTAAGTAGGGCTGAAATTATATGTCATCTTAACATTTTTTTGGTAAAACATCATCTAATTCTAATGAAATACAAATATTTTATCGGAATAATGTTCTATTTTATCATTTTTCAATGAAAATTTATTGAATTTCGACAAAAAATGGTATTTGATTGATAAAACTTTAAAAATTTGGGGTACATAAGTGATAAAATATCTAAACTTAATGACATAGGACAAGTAGCAGAAGAGTTTCTAGAGTAGATGGACTGTCAGAAATCCAAACGAGTCGGCCGAAAGCATTAATTTGTGCGCCAAACTTCAAACAGTCATAACTTCTGATCTGTAAGAAGTTACCTGGCCTGTAACCTGTCACAACGAAGCTATCGAACTGAACTATGCAACCCTAGACGCTTTGCCTTTAGCCTCGCCTATCTTACCTAGACTCGGCCTCTAAACGTATTTTCGAGCCACTTTTTATGTTTTCCGCCTAGTTTAGGGATATTTTCGTAATTTTATATTTTAGGGCATTTTTGTAATTTTACATTTTCGGGTTTCTCTTTTTTTTTTTATATAGCTTATAACTAGTAGCTTTGGTTGGTTGTATTTTTCATTATCCAAATTTAAGAAATACAAACCCTAGTTTCTATCTTTCTAGGTCGATTTCAAGTTTATCTTTCATTTTCTATGTGTTCGAATCAATTTTATGCTTCAGTCCTCCATCATTTAAGGTACCCATTTATATATACTAAAATATCAAGGTGTATAAATAATAAATTAGGGTATTTAACTAATAATCTATTGTCATATAGAAACATAACTTCACCCATTTACCAAATGCCTCTTTTACCCCACTTACGTAACCTGACACTTCTAGGAAGTTCATTTTCGCGGCTCTCCCAAGATCAAACCTTTCAGTTTACTCTCTTCATCTCTCTCTTTCTCTCTCTCTCTTTCTGTGTGTGTCTGTGTCTTCCATGGAAGAGGGACCGGAAAGCAATGGCGGGGGCGCATTCGCAGAGCTAAAAGCGTGCAGCTTGGAGCTGCTGGGGCTCTTGCAAAACCCTAATCAGAAGCAATGCCCTGCACTCTCTAGATTGCTCCATGTTCTTGGCACTTTTCCCCCTCTTTCTCTCCAACCTTTTTTTGAGTACGTTTTTCTCCTCTCCTTTCGTTTTTCTATTGTTTTGACTTTCCTATCAAAAAACAACCTAACTCTATTTTCTTGCTAAAAAATAACTCAACTTCAACTTTTCTCCAAAAATAATCAAATACTAAAAATTTGATTTTAAAAATACCGAATTGGTGGCTGAATTGGGTTATATTTTGGTAGAAAAAGTTAAAGTTGGGTTATTTTTTGGTTAGGAAATAGAATTGGATTAATTTTTGATAGAAAAGTTAGAGTTGAGTTATTTTTTGATTAGATGATATAGTTGGGTTTATTTTAAACGTTAAGATATAGTTGGATTATTTTTAGATTAATTGTTGTTTATGACACATTTGAGGAACTTTTGGTAGGGAACTAGCTATTTCAAAGAGTTATTTTACAATGGTCGCTAATGTTTTGAAATTTGTTTAAATTGGTAGAATATTTGTTATTTTGTTTAAATTGATCCTTCGTATTATTCTTTTATTTAAAATGATCTTAATGTTTATTCTACGATCCTATTGAGTAAATTTAATTCAAATTTGAGGAATAGGGAGGGTTGTTGATTGGCTGTGGTAGGAAATTAAGGGAACGTTTGAAACAACAACAATAGCAACCGAAGTGCCTCAAGGGCTCCCGCATATGCAGGGTCGGGGGAGGGATGTCCGCAGTCTTACCCCTTGAAAGTGCTACCTAAAAGGGAGGCTATGCCCAGGACGTTTGAAAATAATTTTTTTAAAAATTTTTGAAAATATTTCAGAATAGATGTTAAACTTGAAAAGTTGTTCAAAAGCTCAATTTTCAATCGGGGAAATTAGAAAACTATTTTCCAGTTTACTGGTTATTCAATTTTTTCAAAATTTTCCACCGCTGTGTTTTCCACGAGTTTCCTCCTGTTCTCTCTTATTTGGTCATATTTTCTTTCTATTTCTCTTTTTCTTCACTCCACTCTTCTCGTTTACTTTTTCACTCTATTTTATTATTTCTTTTTCTCTCTAGCTCTCACGTTCTTACTATCAATGCCACGGTAATGTAATGAATTGATCCCAAATTCTTATTATATTGTCTGTATTAGCTGTCCAAATATTTCTAGGGTTTTGACACTATATTGGGGTACTGATTTCACATAAATGACTTTCAAGGTTGATAACCATAAGAGGATTGTGAGAGTTAGCATGTGGAGCAATTAAGCATGTTGTATGTGTAGTTATATTTGTATTCTATTTCAATGTTAATTTACTCTTTTTCTTTACATTTGATTCAACATTATGAGTAGACGCTTCGTACATTAAAATAGTGTGTTCGAAGTAGTATTGTACTCAAACCGATGTCCAAATTTTCACGGATCATATATAGCTGAACCATTAAGTACCCTAATTGTTTGGATCAATTTCAAATCAGATTATCAGGTTCTCGGATTTTTGGATAGTACTTATATCTATAATTTTCAATTTTTGTAAAATTGAAAAGGAAGGTCACTTGATCGCATTTTCTAGTTTTTCTATATTGGAAAACTACTAATAATTTTTCACTCCGATACATATTTTCCAAATGTAAAATGGAAAAGGAAAACTGGATATGGAAAGACAAACAGGCCTAACTATTTTAAAGCTTAGGCGATTGCCTAAGATAATTTAATACTCTATCGTGCCTCCTTGTGCTAATTCTCATTGTCCTTACAACTCGGATAGTTTATATGCCTTCTTTGTGCTAAAATTATATAAATGTCAAGAGTGGTGTCTGTTGGGATTCGAACACCTGAGCTGTTGGCTAACAATACTTTGTTATCACGTTAAGTAGTTGACTAGAGAAAAATATAATGTGATCCCTGAACCCCAGCCCATTAAACACAAGAGGTCCTTTGCACATTCAACTTTTAAAAAGTTTCCCCGAAAATTAAGAAGATCCCCGAATTATCTCATTAAACACAAGTGACCCCCCGTACATTTAATTTTAAGTTATTTCATGGACTATCTCTGCAAACACATGAGTCCAACAACAACAACAACAACTACAACAACAGTCCCAGTGCCACGAAGGCTCCCGCAAAAGCAGGGTCTGGGGGGTGGATGTACGCAGCCTTCCCCCTTAAGGGTGCTACCCTGAAGAGAGGTTGTTTTCGAGGACCCTCAACCTGAAGAGCGTGTCGCCGTGGAAGCATATAGCTTGAAAGTATGATAGCAACATAGAATTAGAATCAAACACAACATAAGCCAAGTGTTATGAAGCAAAACTCAAAGAAGATCACTGCAGGCCCGCAAGTATACAGGTATACAAGTGCACCTATAAACAAATAAGAGCTCAAACACACGAGTCCCCTACCGAAAATTCTAGCATGAGTTAGGTCTGTTATTATACTGGTGTAACCTGTATACATTTCCACTGTGTTGACTACACAGGTTAGATTTGTTTCTAACACAGGTTGAAGGCAAGTGAGATTCTTGTTAGCAGTGCAGAACATGTTCGAATTATGGACAGATTGAGTCGGCCAAGTAAAAACAAACTCCTACATTGGACCCGTCATATGTATTGTTGTGATTTGAGTTGACATGACCCATTTAGCTAATGGGTCAAAGCGGGTTGGGTTGGTTAGGGTCACTGGTCAACCTAGCTCATTGGTCTCCTTTAGACATTGTGCTTTGCCACAAGCCCCTTTTATTGCTTCCTGCACTAGCTTCTTATTGTGAATTAGATAATTTGATTTAAATTTTATTTAATTGAATATTTCAAGTGGTTAAGCAAATGTGTAGGGTGTAACTCGTGTTTAATAACAAAGTGTGGTGGGTCTTTTTGTGAAATTGAATGTGCAAGAGGTGATTTGTGTTTAATAACATCCTTTGGGGGGTGAATTGTGTTAAATAACATGGTTTAGGGGGTAGTTTTCCGAAAATGAATGTGCAAAGGGTCGCCTTTGTTTAATGAGAGAGTTGAGGGGGTCTTGTTATATTTTTTGCAGTTAACTATTCCAAAAGTTTAAGCTGGTAGTTAAAGTTTCAAGAATTGTTTTATATTTTAATTGGAAGAAAATTTAAGTGAGTTGTTCTTGGGATGAAAGAAAAAGGGGTTTACGATATTCTCGACTGCAGTGGAAAATGATAGGAAGAACTAGCAATTGGGGCCTGCTATAGTTAAATTGACCCAGTATTTTTGCACTTTAGTGTATTCAAGTTTCAGGGAATTACCAAGAGTGCACGTTTTTCCTCTACGTGAAAGGTTTTCTAGTTGAAATTTGTGCTGCTTAAAAAATTATATTTAAAACTTGATGTTCAAGTATCTAAGAGCTACATTCCATCAACGGAAAGATTGTGGAAGATTTTCCTTTTCCTCTTTGAAAGACCATTATGGGACACGACTGTTAGCTAGGGTTGACAAATGTGTTGTGCGTTATCGTGTTTGTTTCCCTATTGTATGAGGGGTTCTAGAAAAGGATCGACACAAACCCTACTTGTTTATTAATTGCTGAAAATCCCCTAGCCAATTAATAAATGTTAACCAGCAAGCTACCCATTTAATTATATGATTTGACTTTTTCTGTTACGTAGTAGTTTGCCAATGTACAAACATGGGGTAGTAATGACTATGTGATATATTTATAAGTATTAAAATAAAGTATGCTCCAAGAAATATATAGTAAAAGTAGTATGAAACTCAAATAACTCAACACAAGTACATAAATAGTTTGAGTGGGTTGAAACATGTTTACCCAATCTAAACTCAATTCCAATCCAATTAGCTAGACGAGTTAAACATGTCAATCTTAAAACTTACAATTGGAGGGGAAAAAAATGAAGCCAGAGAAAAACAGTGAAAGGATGAAAGACTGGAAAAACATTGGAAAGGGTTTATTGCTGGCTAAATGAACGGACTACAACCCTAGGGCCTCGACCTACGTCAGCATGTTCATTGAACTGTTATATGTTGTGGGCTCTACGTAAACTGTTGCAGCTCATATTCCCCTCGTAATCATTATTTTTATTTTTCTGTTCTTAGATCTTGGTAGTGCCGTTTCTTTGTCGAATTTTCTTGTGAATTCCAACATATCTGATATAACAACCTTGCGACTTGTATATAGAATGGACTTTCCGTTGGCAAAATATGCTTGTAAAGAGGCCCGGGGGGGGGGGGGGGGTTGTGGTGCTTTTTAGACATATTTTGAGATTTGCAAAATATTGAAGACTTAACATCCTGACATGTTTGATTGTGGCCTCTGTTTTGTGTTTCAGCTACACCTTGTTTCCTTTGTTGCTTCTATTAGATGCAGCAGTCAGTTGCAGATCTTCTCAGCAGCTTGATTCTGAAGAGGGATCCAAAATACCAGGTCAAGTCAGTGATGCTGTTGCAGAGGGCACACTTCAGTGCTTGGAGGAACTCCTTAAGAAATGCTATTTAGGTTCAGTGGATCAGGTTGGTCTTTTCATTTTGCAATTTTTTTTCCTTCTGTGTTGTCATTTGATTACATCTTGGTGATATTACTTCATTTTTTTTCGACATAAACAAGTAAATTAGGCAAATTAGTTGGGCAGACGACTTTATTTTCTTGTATACTTGACATTGCCTGGACTGAAATATAAACACATCATTCTCCAGGTGGCAGTGGTGTTGAAGAAATTGACTTATGGTGCTATGCTTTCTCCTTCCGAGGCTTGCGAGGAGTTCAGGGAAGGAGTAATAAGGTGTTTTGGAGCATTGCTCTTTAATTTAACTCCATGCTCCGATAATTCTTGCCCATGTGCACAAAGTTTCCATTTGCCTCTGCTTTTTGATAGTAGAGACTTTCAAGCTGTACAAGCCAGACACCCAGATAATCGTCAAAAACCCAATGAGTGTTTACTTGCATTTCTTCAATCCCAAACTGCTTCAGCTGCTGTAGGACACTGGCTATCACTACTACTCAGTGTACGTCTTATCGAAGAAGGATTCATTTAATTTTGAACTATCATTTCATCTTATAGGCTTGCATTTTTTTGTTCTGCTGAATATAAGCCATCATTATGAATCAATCTTTGTGCAAAGGCTGCAGATGTTGAGGCTGCTCGAGGCCATAGGGGTTCTGCAAAGCTTCGTGTAGAAGCTCTTCTAACTCTTCGTGTGCTCATTGCCAAGGTAATAACCTCTAGATTCATATCTGTGCACTTCTTGAATGGGTTTTTGTTGCTTACGTGATTTGAGTTTTCTTCATAGTAGGAGCATCATTATGAAGATTCGATAGTCAGACTGATATTTTTATCAAAATCAATTTACACGTTCCTCCTTCAAACAAGGGTTTCTGCTGGAATGTGTTGGTTTTCCTTATGATGATATTGTTATCAATTTTACAGAGCTTTTTATAACAGATTTGATATGACGGTGCAAATTCGCCTCACTAGTGTTCCCCTTACTATTCCTGTTCGTAATGGGAGGTTGTATTAAGAAGTTTGATTTTCCTCTTCTGTTTGTTGCTCTCTGGTCCCCAGAATTAAGTTGCAGCTCTTGCACTACAGCTGTTACACAATGCAAAATTTAATAGACAACACATCACCTCCTTCTACGCGGGGTAATTTTCAAAATGCTACTATCATGCTGCTAAAGTGTGTTTCCTAATGCTAACACCTGGGCTGCTAAACCTAATGGCTGTCCTGCATTATCACAGATGTCCAGGCAGATAGCAAATGTCAGAAAGTGCTAAATAGAAACAAAGAAATTAAATTGAATGTTAGAAAGTGCTAAATAGGAGCAAAGAGATTAAGTGTTGCAACATTGAAGATGGGACTTAAGGATTCTGTAAAATATGATGTTTTCAATTGTATGTTATTAAAATAATTAGAATTTATAGAATTTTCTAGTTTAGTTAATAGCTTATTTACTTATTTTTAATTTTTAGCTTTTAGGATATTATAAATAGAATGTGATTCCTGAATTCAAATCCTCGTGGAGATAGTCGAAATGAACATCTGGACAAGTAATTTGCAGTTTTTCTCCAAAAGTTATAATTAGATGAAATAAAAATTATATCAGATGAAGAGAAGTTGAATCTAAGGAGCAGAAGATATCCTGCTTCAAGTGACATGAATAAGAAAGTATTGAATCAAGGAGCGTCTGAATAATTCTGGATATAAACTGAACTAGCTCCATTAAGCCGCTACAGTTTGGGGATACCATGAAGAGGGGTGTAAACGAACTGAACATTCAGTGAACTACTCGTGTTCGAAATGGATTATGGCTCATTCGTGTTCATAATTAGGGCTCGATAACTTATCGAGCTGAGTTCGAGCAGGCTTGATAAGCTTAACGAGCTGAGTCCGAACAAGGGGGTGCTCGGCTCGTTATTGTTCATGAACCGTTTGATAAGAGCTCGTTAAGGGCTCATTAAGAACTCATTAAAAGCTCGTCAAAAAACTCGTTAAGAGCTCGTTAAAGGCTCGTTAGCAGTTAATATTAACTCCAAAATAGTTCGATAATGGCTCGATAGTAACTCAAATAACTCGGCTCGATAGGGAGTTCGACTTAATAATAAGCTCTTGTTTGTTATGTGCTCGATTTCATTCGATAACGAACTTGGCTCGGCTTGATAAGGAGCTCGAATTGGTTCAATTAGCTTAATGAGCCAAGCCGAGCCGAGCCGAGCCGAGCTTCGAGCACAACAAAATCTTAACGAACCGAGTTCAAACAAGGGGTTGGAAAGCTCGATAAGGGCTCGGCTCGAACTCAAGCTCGATAAATCTTAATGAACCGAGTTTGAACAAGGGGATGCTCAGGTCGGCTCGGCTCGGCTCGGCTCGTTTACACCTTGACCAGATGTAGGAAAACAAACTTTGTCCATTTCTAGTGTGGTAGTAAATAATGGTCATGAGCTATCTGATTTAAAAAGAAAAACGAAGGATCGATGCGAGCAGTGTAATCTGTATTAAGGCCATAAAGTTGTGGCTTTTGGGATAACAGCAGAAGAATATCATCTCACATGCTTCCTTGAGATTGTTATCAATTTACATCGAAGGCGGTTCAATTCAGCTAGGTTGGGTGGTGAATTTTCCTTTTCCGAAAAAAAAAGAAAGCTAGCAAAATGAGGGGAAAAGATAAATCCTGGCGGCTCTCTTTCTCATCCTGGTGGTTCATTGTTGCTACTTACAGCCGTACCAATGCCCAATTTCTACTCACATCACTAAATCGGCTAATATTTATCAACTTTTGAGGTAAGAAATTATCTTGTGTTGAAACCTCTGCTAGTATATTATAGATTCCACCTCTTAGAGGGCCTGTTTGTATGCAGAGTTGTTTGATATCAGATTAGTGGACTTGGATGAGAAATGATAAAATGAGAAGTAACGATGACATAAACAGGATGTGGAGAAGCATTGATATGGCCTGATTCCTACAACTTGATGCTTTTCGTATGTGGGGTGATCTTTTAACTTGTTTCAAAGTACCTTCTATGTTCTTCTACTTTGGAATTTTTAGCTGTGGTTAAACATGTCTTTTGTCCAGATACTTGTGGCAACATGAATGGGCTCTTTTCCGTCATGCTTTTATGACCTCTCTAATTGATCACAGATTTTCTGCAAGAAGGCTTTCACCTGATACAAACTTGAAACTTTTATCCAAAATTTTCCTCTGTAATAGTTTGTCACTGCATTGCCACCAACTTTATACCGTTCTTCAATTATGTTTTGGGAATTGGTAGTAATTTCACCCCCTTGCCTTTTCTATAATCACTTTGGCTTTGATTGGCATACCAGACATGATAAATTCAAGGCAACATCTATCTTCATCTTCCCTTGAGTTTATTGGTTGAATTTTGTTTGTAAGTGGTGCAGCTTGATGGAATAACTTGAATGGCTGGGAGCTCTATATGTTATTGAGCAAGCTCTATTCATATTCATACTTTCTCTGGATTGTGGTTGATTAGTATGTCTTTGAGATTAAACAGGTTGGCTACTGCGGTTAAAATCAATCACTTGTAGTTAGGGGTGCACAAAGAACGGTCTAAATCGTAATCCAAATCAGACCAAACTATAATTTACGGTTTGGTTTGGTTTATGGTTTGAAAAATTATGGTTTGGTTTTGAAAATTTTGGTTAGTAGGATTTACGGTTTAGTCTAAATCGTAAATCATAAAAACGTAAATAAGGAAGGTTAAATATTTATTTATACCATTAGAATCATAACAAGTCACGTTAGTAGCAAAGTTTTACTCAATAACTTGATAAAAAAGTCATGGTTATTTATATTAATGGTCATTGTACTTTTTTTAGTGTGTCAATTTAGTCCCTCTATAATTTATATTGTGTCAATTAAGTCCTTTGATCAAATTTAAGATAAGTTAAGGATTTCATTATTAACGGCATAAACATGCTAGATTCAAGTAATTTACTGCGAATCACCAATTCATTTCAATCAACACAATCTCTGACTAGAAGTAAAAAAAAAAAAAAAAACCTATACAATACACTTATAAAGGAACTAAATTGATACAATAAAAAACATACGAACCTATTTAATACAAGATGCAAATTGTAGGGATCTTTAGAGTAAAACACCTAAAAATTTATTATTATTAAAATTTTTTACATTAATGTTTATATATAAATAATTAAGGTAGAAAATTATAGATATATTATTACCTAATTGAATGTAACAAAACGGTAATATGTATCGATAATTAATCTACATTTTATTGACGAAGTAGTAACCTACTTAATATTATGGTTTAACCATAACCAAACCGGACCAAACCGCATTTTGGTTTAAAATCTAAAATGGTTTGGTTTGCCTTGTAAAAATTTTCAAGCCATATTATAACGCTTTGGTCAGGTTTTGATGCGGTTTTTATGAAAGCTGGACTGTGCACACCCCTATTTGTAGTTACCCACACCCACATCATGCGGTTATGGGGTACTTGAGGTGGGTCACGGGTGTGTTTTGGGGTGCATGAGGCAATCCTCCCATGGACATTGATGTAGGTATGAGTACAACTGTTTATCCTCCCCTCCCGGACCCTCTTCCCGCCCCACCATGGGTACCTTGTTTATATATAAGTGAAACGATAACTCATTCGTTTATGTCTAAAGTTACTTTTGTGTTGTAGTTGTATCTTTTATTTTTTTTCTTCTATGACATTTAACATTTGAGTTTTTCTACTTAAAGTTCCTGTTTCACCATATTGCCCATGTCTCTCTTATTGGTAAAACGGTATAAAATGATGGGCCAGACTAGCAGATAACAGAGACCTTTGGGAAGTTGCAGGTAATGGGATGGTTATGGGGTTATAACCAAAGGGGAGGGTATAGGGATCCCTTTAATATTCATGATGTGTAATGGGCAGGAGCGGATACAGAGGGTATGTGACTTGTACGTGTACTGGAGTTGCTCCCCCATTTCTCCCTCACCCCATGGTCATCCAATTTTTAGCTTGAGCTGTTTCTTCTCCCTCACCCCATGGTCATCCAATTTTTAGCTTGAGCTGTTTCAGCTGCCTAATTTTTTAAACATGAAAAGAGTATTGTTAACTGACTGAAAATAGATCCCTTCTTTTATGTGGTCCCTTTCAGAGGCAATGCTGCTTCTTCTTAGGTCTTGAGCTTTGTCATTAGTGATGGGAACTAAGTATCAATTTTAATCTCTGAGCTGATGGGAACATGATGATATCCAGTATGGGTGCTTAGATGCTGGGCCTATAATTACTGGCTCTCTCTCCCGCCTTCGGTAAGTTATTAGAGAATGGAATTAAGTGATTGCTCGATATTGAAACTCTGGCAGTAGATTTGCCCCACTTTTAGCTTTCTACTGCTTTGGTCCCTTTCCTAGGTTTGCAGTGGAGATCATGAAACTAAGTATACTCTAATTTTCTTCCTTTTTTGGCAGGTTGGTACTGCAGATGCCCTCGCTTTCTTTTTACCTGGAGTTGTCAGCCAGTTAGCTAAAATTTTGCAAGTCTCAAAGTCCATGATCAGTGGGGCTGCTGGAAGCATTGAAGCAACTGAACATGCAATTAGGGGCTTGGCTGAATTTCTTATGATAGTCCTCCAGGATGATGCGAATGTTTCCAATTCTCCAGAATCCTGGAACAGAGCAACTTTTTTCAATTCACACGAGAATGAATCTCCACAATCATTTCTAGACGAGTTACGTCATCTGCGTGCCAAGCGTCAGAATGAGGGTGAAATTCCTATGGGGGACTCAAGCATTGTAGAGAATGCGGCTAATAAACCTGTGTTTGAAGTGAAGCAAAACTCTAATAGTGGTGGCCAGATAGGCCCTCTGCATGTCATGCGTACACGAGATTGGATCAAAATGACATCCGAAAATGTTGATAAACTGCTGAGCATGACTTTTCCATATGTATGCAACCACATTTGGCTTATGATATGCTACTAGTAATTACTCACTGCTTGTCGTATTGTAGAAGTAAACCGCTGTCAGCTTCGAAAGTTTAAAACAAAAAAGGCAAAATAAAATTTGCAGTACAATTGAAATCACACTTGTTTAACCTTCCTCAGATTGATGTTGTATTACTAATTGGTTTTCTAGGTCTCGTTGAGTCACATTGCAGTTGTACGTACACTTCAATTGCAGCTGAAAAATTATACACTTCAATTGCAGCTGAAAAATTATACACTTCAATCGCAGCTGCAAAATTATGTTATCAACTGTTTTCATGATTATTTTTAAACCCAATCTTTCTTAAATTTAACACTTCAGTCTTTTGCAACTGAGGAATACTTCCTGGCTGCTAGAAAATCATTTCATTTTTCACTTCAGATACGGTACATTTTTCCTAGTATGTAGATGCTACATGTATTAGACTGGAACAAATCTTTCAAAAAGTGAAATCCTGTTCGCCATGATGTCATCTCAACTTGTCAGAAAGTTCTGACTGATGAATGCGAAGGATAACTTAAATTGAACTTGCAGTAACTGCTATGTAGGAGTGGTACAATCAAAGATGTCCATTTCGGTCTCATGACAATTGTTGATCCTATAGTGAAAATTATTGTCTAAAAACTTTATTGTATGTGGTTGATTTACCTCTTAACTATTGTTTATGTGACTTAATTTATGTGTCATATCTCCAGATGTCAGATATAGTTACTTAGTTTCTTGCTGTATCCCCTTTTCACATTTCGTGTATAGCATAATTCTGCTAAACTTGTATATTCATTATGTACTTGTCAGATAAGCGTGCATGCAGCCAAAAGAGTAAGACAGGGACTTGTAGCTGCTGTACAAGGCCTTCTGCTGAAGTGCAGCCAGACACTGAAGAGGAGCAGAGTGATGCTTCTGGTGGGATGTTATTTATTTCTTGTTTTGAGTTTTTCAATTCTATCTCATCTCATTGGAAGCTCTTTTATATTTAGTTTTAGTTAGGGCTTGTTTGGTCAAACAATGGAGAAATTGTTTTACCTTTTAGAAGCACTTTTGTAAAAGGTGCTATCAATAGGGCTATTTTTTAAAAAAAAATATTTAGTTTTTGCTTACTTTGCTTTAAAAGGAGAAGCACTATTTTTCAGCTTTTGCTTAAAGTTAGAAAAACATCTTCTAATTCTATTTAAAAACACTTTACTTTCTAGGCCAACGCTGTTAATTTATGAAAAAGTGCTTTTTTAAGGGAAAAGAACACCTTTGTTTAGAAAAGAATCGTGGTCAAATATACCCATAATTTATTGTCCGGCAACACCTTATTGTGGCAACCCAGGATATATGGATACCGAAACTTATGAGTAGGAGTAGCCCTTTCCCAACGCATAAGTTTTGCTTCCACAAAATGTATGGGTTATTAATCATAATGCACTAAGTTCCACGATTCTGCTGCACTCACAGTTGTTAGTGCCTTATGGATGCCAGTTTGTTGGATGGAGCCTTGTACATTTTGGTGCACCACCAGGTGCTGGGTAGAGTTTTAACGATATTTGGTCTTTCATTGGTTGCAGGAGTGCATCTGCATTTTGGTTTGTGATGACTCCGAAGAAGTTTCTTTGGCTGCACACGGGTTCTTTCAAAAAATGCTCTTATCAAGTGAGAAACATGAACTGGAAAGTGATTTTACTGAAATTCTGAACAGGTCTGTTTGAAATTTTCTCAGCTACATTTAATACGCAAAGTATCGAAGAAAACTTTTCATTATGGTGATGACTTGTGTTTGAAACGCAGGCTCCTTGACAAGATGCCAAAAATGGTTCTTGGAAGTGAGGAATCCTTAGCTTTAGCTTGTGCTCAGCAATTGTTTGCAGTGCTCTATTATTCTGGTCCGCAACTTGTAGTGGATCACATTTTGCGCTCTCCGGTATGTATCTCTGTGAGCTTCTTTTGCAGAAACTATGTTTCACCTTTTTGTCCGAGATGCAGGCAGTTCTGCCTGTTAATGTTTTATGCTGCCGTTTTTTCCTTTAAACTAACTGCTCCTTAATGTATATTGTCATTTTCATTGTTTCTTTTTTGCGGAAGAAGAAACAAGTTTCTTGTGGTAACTGATGCGTTGCTTCCCTGGTGGCTTACTTTTGGTTGTAATTGTACACATGCAGACGCATGTCATGTTTGGCAGAGGAATAGACAGAATAACAAAGTTGATTGTTTGTTTGCTTTTGTTTTCTCCAGTCAAAATACTAGTACGACATAAGTTTGTCATGTAGACAATCTAACCTTCTCTTCATTGGCAGATATTCTTTAAGTAATGGAGTAAAGATGAATTGACTAACGGCAGGTCGAGGTGACTGAAAAAAGTAAAAGAAACTTGTTTAAATTATATTCAATTTTCAATTTTATTTGATTTACGATTGTATGGAGTTCTGTAACGTGATATGGGCTCCAGCTGCTTAATTTACTGCTTGAATTCTGTTAGATAGTTTAACTGACAGGGATCGTTTAATGTTTCCTGGCATGATATAAATTAAAGTTGTGCTGTTTTGCACTCTGTGGACAATGGTAGTTGGATTAATCGGTTAACTAATGTAGGTGCTTACACCTCTAATATCAATGACAATATCAATGTGAATGCAGTTCCTGATTTCTATCTGTTAGCTATTTCCGCTCTCATGGGAAGCAAACAGTTACTACAAACTAAATGCCATACAAACAGCCTGTAAATAAATACAATGAACCAACAAAACAACAGAAGTGTGGGCGAAATTAAAATGGTTAAGATATCAGTTCTCAATGAACTCTCTGGTCCTTTTTCTGTAGTTAGGTCTAGGAAACCCCCTTTTGGGACTATGCAAACATAACATGGTCATGACGAGTGCTGCTATTTGAAACCATGACCCCTTTTCATGTGACAAGTGTCGAACTTGGAGCACCAATATTTGGATACGTTCTTATTTTCTGTTCCTTGTGTCTTTGTGTTTCTTTTCCTTTATTTTGGTTCCTTTTGGATAATAGAGCAGTATAGAGAGAGACAAAAGGATCTCCACATGATTTTCATTGATTTGGAGAAGGCATATGATAGAGTGCCAAGAGAGGTACTATGGAGGGTTTTGGGTAGGAGAGGCATCCCCGTGCCATATATCCGGGCCATTCGAGACATGTATGAAGAGGCATATACTAATATGCGCACAGGGGTAGGGGAGACGGACACTTTCCCTATTATAGTTGGGGTACACCAAGGTTCTGCCTTGAGTCCCTTTCTGTTCATTCTAGTCATGGATGAGCTCACTAGACACATCTAAGGAGAGGTGCCCTGGTGTATGCTTTTTGCAGATGACATAGTTTTAGTGGGGGACTCCCGAACGGACATAAATGAGAAGTTGGAATTGTGGAGAAGCGCTTTGGAATCGAAGGGATTACGGATTAGCAGGTCTAAGACCGAGTACTTGGAATTCAAATTCGGCCATTCCACTGCGACTAGTACAGAGGATGTCAAGATAGAATCGGAGATCGTACCGAGTAAGGAGAGTTTCAGATACTTGGGTTCCATGATATAGCAGAACGGTGAGGTTGACGAGGATGTCAACAACAAGATTAACGTAGGTTGGCAGAAGTGGAGTATGTCATCAGGGGGGCTTTGTGATGGAAAGTTCCCGCTAAAACTAAAGGGAAAATACTACAGGACGGTAGTAAGACCGGCTATGTTGTATGAGGCAGAGTGTCGCCCAATGAAACAACATCAAACACAAAGGATGAAGGTGGCAGAGATGAAGATGTTGTGTTGGATGTGTGGCCACTCAAGGAAGGATAGGATCAGGAACGATGTAATCAGAGGTAAATTAGGTGTAGCCTCGATCGAAGATAAATTGAGAGAGCACCACTTGAGATGGTTTGGACATGTTAGCAGGAGGCTGACCACAGCTCTAGTCAGGAGGTGTGAATAGCTACATACTACACTAGGCAGAAGAGGGAGGGGCAGGCCAAAGAGGAGTTGGCCGGAGACGATCCGACACGACCTAACCCACCTAAACCTAATGGAGGAGATGGCCTTAGATAGAGCACGATGGAGGGTTAGTATAGGGGTAGCGGATGTGGTAGCATAGAGTAGTGGTAGTTTAAGATTCCTAGGCAGTCATAACCCCTGGTAGTGCACTTATCTGTTGTTTAGTTCCTTCCCAATTATTCATCTATTATTGGCCATGTACTATTTGCTTTACTATGTGCCTTGTAGTTGTCTTATGTGGGGTATATTTTATACTACTAGTTTAATGTTGTGTCCTAAGCTGATGCTGGCTTCCATAGTTTCCAGGATACCATATTCTCATGACGACTCGATTTTCAGCATGGGGGTCCTCGGAAACAGCCTCTCTTCCACCCGGAAGAGGGAAGGCTGCGTACATCCACACCACACCCCCCCCCCCCCCCCCGCGGGGACCTTGCTTCGTGCGGGAGCCCCTGTGGCACTGGGACTGTTGTTGTTGTTGTTGTTGCTTTTGGATAATAAGAAGAAATCTTTAATTCTTTTAAATATTGGGAAGTTATCAAACATTTTACAGCGGTGTCTTGGCTCAATTGTCTAGAAACATGGTGAAATTGTGAAAATGTTATGTCTTGATTTGAACTTGGGCCGATTCAGATGAATCAGTGGCTGGATATTGTTTATGATTAAAGGATACGGCTAGAGCTGAAAGGGGAGTAAAGTTCCGTTGAGAGTTGCAGAAATGAGAGTTTTGCAATTGATATATGATCAATGGAATACGTAATGAGATTTTGTGTTAGTAAGTGGGATAAGGGCCAATGGAGGAAAAACAGATGAAGTATGTGTATGGTGGTTGGTGAAAAGGGAACCGCCTAATGTACCAGCAACCAGATGTAAATTATTGGATGCTGCTCAATGTATGGCTGGATGGGTTAGGCATAAGAATCTGAGATACAACAGCAACAACAACCTCCCAGTGTCTCAAGGGCTCTTGCAAAAGCGGGGTCGGGGGTAGATGTACGCAGCCTTCCCCCTTCTGGGGGTTGCTCAGAAGGGAGGCTGTTTCCAAGGACCCCCAACCTGAAAAGCTTATCCGCAGTAATGAAGCCTGGCGACCTGGCAGTACGAGAGCCAATAAGCATATAAGTATATAAGCAGGGCAAAGCTAGGCAAATAAAGGCAAAGACATAGCAGCTCGCAAAATCAGAGATGGACCTTGATAAAATCAGATGAAACAGGACATAGTGGGTTTGTTATTTGGTCTTTTTTGTTGGAAAGTCAGCGAATGAGTATCCTAGTGTTTTCAATATAGGATTAAATCTGACACTGTCACTACCTGGCCCTTTCCACTGCTTTGGCCCTCCTCATCCCCTGGCCTGCCATGGATCCATCTGGTTGTATTTTTCCTCTCTTCTATGAGCCACTCTCATGTCCCTTCCATGTTTCTGTATTTTTCTTTTTTGTCGGTCTTTCTCTTTTCTAAATCCTCTTTCTTTGTGTCAAGAAAGATTAGATAAATTAATTTGGGGTTCCCTGGGATAATTTTATATTTCAGATATGTATGGAAAGCAAGGTTTTCTTCTAGGATAAAGGCATTTATTTAGACTATTGCTCCTGAAGGTGTATTTTGGAAGGTTTGTCTTTATTTGGAATTATTCAGATTCTCTTTCTAAAATCCCTTGTTTGGTGATGTAGAGATGGAAATTGGAATTGACTAGCATTTCTGGAGCGGATTTTCCTCCCTTAAGCTTCCTTTTTGAATTATAGTTAAAATCATGTAAAATCCTCTCTACATGTTTCTATCTCTCACCTCTCTTGTTCTCTTACAGTTTTTCACGTTGGCTCATGTTGAGACTCCACATGTGAGCCTAGTAATTAGAATCCCACATAAGAGTTGTGAGAGTGAAGAGATCAGTTTATAAACCTAGTAGGTTACTCCACCTAATGGCAATTGATTTTAGGATTGAACCCCACTGGGGCTTATATGTGGATCTCGTATGTTCTACCTCCGTGAGTCGAGCCTAAAAGGCCCAATGAAATTGAACATGGTATCAAGGCGGGTTGATGATCTTGAGCTCTTGTTGGTCGCACCGTGTCCTCTTGAAGAGGAGTGTATTTGAGTTTGTTGCGCCGAAGACCTCTGCAGTGAATAATGGATCCAATTGGATCGAAGAGGTGAGTGCTACATTTGTCGTAGACTCACATGTGAGGGGGAGTGTTGAGACTCTACATATGAGCCTAGTAATTAGAATCTCATATAGGAGTTGTGAGAGTGAAAAGATCAATTTATAAGCTTAGTGGGTTGCTCCACCTAATGCTAATTGGTTTTGGGATAGAACCCCACTAGGGCTTAGATGTGGATCTCGTATGCTCCAACTCTGTGGGTCGGACCTAAAAAGGCCCGAATAAATTTAATAGCTCACACGACCTCATTATACTTCTCGTGAGCACGCTCATGGTCCATTTGTGTCAACCAAGTGTCAAACCCGAGACCAGTTGGAATTTGTTGACCCTTGTCAATGTGGATTCAAAACTCGGTCAATCAAGCAATCATGATGGGTCAATCCTTTTTTATTGAATAGCAGGAGAGCCAGTCATAGACTGGCTTAAATGTGTGTCTGTGAACCAACTCGAGCAGATCCAGGCGGTGTTGTTCATGGGTGTAAATTGATTCGAGTTTGAAAGGATTCATGCTTGATCTGGGTCAACCTAATTCTAACCAATCAAGTCATTTCAGCCTATGTTCAGGTCATTTGGTCCGAATTTAATGCGAGTCTTTGTTTTGCTTAGTCTATATTTTTTTAGTTGTCTCGGGTTAGTTTCAATTTTTTTTCCTTTACTAAATTTCATATAGAAAATTTGATGTCAATAATATTAACCCAATCAAGTGATTCAAGATGAAGTCATTTACAAAACCCCTTCATTTAAAACCCCTTCATTTATCAAATAACTATAGTCATAAATGTGATACCAAACACGACCTGATTGAATTAGAACCTTCAATGTGTTGCAGAAGATAAGGCATAGAATTTATTATCTCCCGATGTTTTGAGTTTTGTGCTATAGATGCAATGAAACAACTAAGCATGGTTTCTTACTTTAGTTGTCATTCTTGGGGATCTCTTCATTATGGTAAAGAGCCTCAAGCTTGTCCTTTTCCCTAGAGATATCCATCTATGGTGCTGGAGGGGGTTTGGTAACCTTTGGTTAAACAAGGAAAGGGAAGTCCATTGGCATTGAGATTTCGTTTGCCCTATCAAAAAGGAAAAAAAAAGGGTTCATTTGATGTTTTCTATTTGTATTGTTTGAATGCACTACAAGAGCTGTGAAGGTGAAGCTTTACTACTGTATCTTCAATGTAGCAACGCAACTGCTATGGTCTCTCGAGTTTTGATTCAAGAGGTTTTGAATCTCAGTTATGTTCAATGAGATTGGAGGTTTTACTTTCTATATTTTTTATTTTGTGGACCTTCTATTCTTTGTGGAGGATCTTTGGTATTTACTTTGTAATATTCTCTCTTATAAAGAGTTCTCTCTTTGCAGTGACAAAAATCATCCCTCCCATTTGCATTCCAATCATCTTATACTTTCTGTTTCCTGTTTATTCTTGTCAGCTGATTGTTTGATTTCTTGGTAAATGCGGGTATCTTATTATTATCAGCCAACATTCTTTCTTCAATTGCATGACTTTTATTTACAGAAAGTTTTCCAATGATCATAATTTCATGACATGCAGATTAAGGCTTCGCAGTTATTCGATGTCTTTGCTGTCTGCCTTAGTCAGGAGTCTGCATTTGTAGTTTCTCTTGACAAACATATCTTATCAAGGTCATCCTCAAGTGGATATCTGTATTCGATTGCTGAGCTGACCGCAGGCAGCAGAATGGCCATTAAACCTGCCATGAGTGCCCCCAAAGTAGAAGCCTCAAATGCTCAGAATCTGGTGAAAGAAGTTCAGTTTTCGGCAGTGTGTGCATACAAGGATTATGAGCTTCCTCGCATGCCTCCTTGGTTTGTCTATGTTGGCAGTTCTAAACTGTACAGTGCTCTTGCTAGAATTCTGAGACTCCTGGGTTTATCCTTGATTACAGGTCCATTCAGCTACTTAATTTGAACTTCTTTTTCAAAAAAGAAAATCGAGAGAAATTATTTTTCCTTCACATTTACTTATGTATCTTTCTCTTATTGATAGATGTTAGAAATCAAGTGTCGATGGCACACATCATGGAGATTCCTCTGGCCTACTTGCATAGATTGGTCTCCGACATCCGGGCAAAGGAATATAATAGAGAAGACTGGCAGAGTTGGTATGCCAGAACAGGTTCAGGACAGTTGGTGCGCCAGGCTAGTACTGCAGCTTGTATTCTCAATGAGATGATATACGGCATGTCTGATCAAGCAGTTGACCATATTGCAGACGCATTTCTCAAATCTCGACAACAGCTTCAGGAAATGAGACTAAACAGTGAAGGTGCATTAACTCAGTCTTGCCAAGCGGGAAACCGTGTTGGATATGAATCCCCTTGGAAAGTGTGTCGGGGTAGTATACCGAAGAATCAATTGATTGGTTGTGTTGGTACAATATTACACGAGTATACATCTTCTGAAATTTGGGATCTTCCAGTGGAACACAAAATCTCTCTTCTTCAAGCTGATAAAGAAGTTGGGGATATCAATAAGCATTTCTTCCATGATGTTGCCACGCTACACCAGGCAATAACTCTGATCTGTTATTTCATGTAGTTATCCATTATATTCCTGTTGTGTTAACCTTAAAATCCTGATATGGTTTCTTTCATCATGGGCAGGTTCTTATTGAGGGAATTGGAACGTTCAGCTTGTGCCTTCAAGAAGATTTTGTGTCTAATGGATTCCTTGCCTCTTGTCTTTATCTCTTGCTTGAAAATCTTATATGTTCAAACTTCAATGCTAGACATGCTTCTGATGCTGTATTGCATAAAATTTCTGCAGCCTCTGGCTTTTCAACAGTAAGCTTACAATCATGTGGACCAACCTTGTTTCTGCTTTTGCCGCTGTATGTCTTATTGTGTGAACTCTGACAGGTGGGTCAGCTGGTTGTGGAAAATTCAGACTATATTATTGATTCAGTGTGCCGGCAATTGCGTCATCTGGATCTGAATCCTCATGTCCCGAACGTGCTTGCTGCAATGCTTTCATACATTGGAGTTGCTCACAAGATACTGCCACTACTTGAGGAGCCGGTGAGACATAGTTCCATACCCATTTTATTTGTATTTTACCGAGTAGATGTTTGGACTCCACAAAAGCGAGGGTTACAAATAGTAACATCATAATGTTACAAATTCATTTTGATCCCCTAAATTTTGTTAAAGACCTTCCTTTCTTCTGTACTTTGTTTCCGTCATCTATAATTCTCTCTTCATTTTCCAATTTGATGTTTTGTTGGTTGGTGTCGATTGATGAGCTATGGCCACTACATTGATACCCAGTGTAGTGAATGATGGACAAGGGTTCTCACATCTTCATGGATGTGTGCAAGTAAAGAAACTAGCACAAAAGTAAGAAGTTTGGTTGGGGACTTGTAATGTTGGTTCTCTGATAGGTAAATTGATTAAGATGCAGGCAAGGTAGAGCTCTGAAGTGTCCCCCGTAGGAAGTTTTATTTAAGTGGAAGATGTGTGAATGAGCAAATCGGGACATAGAAGGAAATTCTTATTGTAAGTGGGATGAGATAGGTTGTGTTTGGAGGATTGGTACGGAAGTTTGTGGTGTCACGACCCCAAACATAGCCAACAAAGGGCCAATGACTTGTAAGCCAACCAAGAAACTAATGGTCATCGTAGGTGAAATACTAGGAAACTTTATTCCAAATATGCTTAATAATACAACGGATAACACACGATACAAATCCTTGGAGTTCAAAACTCAAAACAACAGCTAAGACTTCCAAAAGTAAACATATTCTTATATAGCTGAACTACTAACTTATAAAACATAAAAGAAAGTCTTCTAAGGCTATAACCACTTCAACCATGTAGCAAGTAAGTTTCTTGAACTTCTCGATCCAGCTTACTATGCCTTATTTGAAATTGTTGAACAACAGGGTGAGCATAAAGCTCAGCAAGTAACAAATCCGATAACAAACAAGGATCAAGCATTATTTAAAAGCATGAACACATCAAAACATAGCTGAAATCATTTACTAAAAGTTAATTCTGAAAGCTTCGGAACACATCAATTGAATCTTTAGGCTTTAAGCTTCTTGGTTGTGGCTGCATATAATCCCTGCAACTGGGCTCAGAATTGGCTAACATAATTGGGTCCCCGGCCAACTACGGGTTCTGAGGAACGTTCCAAATAGTGCAGTAGTGACAGAGATGGTATAATCCCCCATCGAGGGCTCAGAGATGTCTTTTCCCGTCATCGTAGGGCACAACCCACCAAACAAAGTATAAGAAGTATATTTCATACCATCGAACATGATTCAAATCATATTTTCAAAATTCCATAAATTGAAGCATTATAACATAACCCAAATTCCATATTTCACAAACTTAGTTAAAGATATTGATCCCCTTTTTATTTTCAACACACAAAAAGTAAACATGCGGTGCACAAAATAAGTATTTTGAGAATTTTAAGAAGCTATTAACGTATCAAAATTTAAGAGCTTTAACAAAAGGACGGAAGAGTTAACGAATAAGTTACTTACTAGAAAAGACAAAGCCTTTCCTAAAATCCCAAGCAAAGTTCTCCCTTTTTCTTCCTTAATCTCCTATTCTTGTTTAGGTCATATTTTTTTTTGGATGCTTTAGAAAGGAAGCCAAATGGGGTATTTATAGTGCAAAAAGGCTAATTTTTTTTCTTTTCTTGTCAAAGTTTGTGGGTTTGACCAATGTTCAAAGTTGGTGAGCTTGGCTACTCAATTCAAAGATGACTTTTACCAAGTCAAAAGGAAAATTCTTGGTCAAGTTTGGTGGCCATTGAAGGAATGAGCCTTATTTGTTTGATCAAAGATGGGTGGCTAGGACTTAAACAACTACTTGCAATTCATTGGTAATTTTTGTGGAAAATACTTAAGCCTAAAAAGGATGTAAAGGATATATGTGTTATGTTAGAGAAGTCACCAAAGAGAGTCCTAAGTTGGGGGATATCGCTGTTGTTAAAGACTTCCCAGAAGTATTTCCGGAAGACATTCCTAGCTTGCCTCCAGATAGAGAGATAGACTTCTCTATTGACCTTGTGCCGGGGACTGCACCTATTTCTAAGACTCCATACCGAATGGCCCCTGCTGAATTAAAGGAATTGAAGATACAGTTACAAGAATTGTTGGACAAAGGATTCATTCGTCCAAGTGTATCTCCCTGGGGTGCACCTGTTCTATTTGTGAAAAAAGAAAGATGGCAGTATGAGGCTCTGCATAGATTACCGAGAGTTGAACAAAGTAACAGTAAAGAATAAGTACCCCCTCCCACGGATTGATGATTTATTTGACCAGTTGCAAGGTTCTAAGGTCTTTTCCAAAATTGATCTTCGATCAGGATAACACCAGCTCAAAATCAAGGAAGAAGACATACCGAAAACAGCATTTAGGACACGATATGATCACTATGAGTTTTTAGTGTTACCGTTTGGATTGACTAATGCACCTACTGTTTTTATGGACTTGATGAACAGGATTTTCAAACGATATTTAGACCAATTTGTGGTCGTATTCATTGACGACTTTCTGGTCTACTCGAAAAATCACGAAGAGCATAAGCACTTAAAGATTGTCCTTGAAACTCTTCGAAAGAACCAGCTCTATGCCAAGTTCAAAAAGTGTGAGTTTTGGCAAGAGAAGGTAGCATTTTTAGGTCATGTGATATGAAGAGATGGACTTTCGGTAGATCCGCAAAAAGTTGAAGCTATCACTAACTGGGCCAGACCCACTAATGTGACTGAGATTCGTAGCTTCCTTGGTTTGGCTGGATACTACCGCAAATTCGTGGAAGGATTCTCAAGCATTGCATCTCCCTTGACTCAATTGATGCCGAAGAATGCTAAATTTGAATGGAACGAAGAATGCGAAAAGAGCTTCCTACAGCTTAAGCAACGTCTAGTTTCTGCTCCTATCTTAACAATTCCTTCTGGTAGTGAGAGATTTGCGATATACTGTGATGCTTCAAGGAAAGGCCTCGGATGTGTCTTGATGCAACACGACAAAGTTATTGCATATGCCTCTCGTCAACTGAAGCCTTATGAGCAGAATTACCGTACCCATGACTTAGAACTTGCTGCTGTGGTTTTCGCACTCAAAATTTGGAGACATTACTTGTATGGGGTTTCATGTAACATTTTTACCGATCACAAAAGTCTTAAGTACATTTCTGCCAAAGGGAATTGAATCTAAGGCAACGAAGATGGCTAGAGCTGTTGAAGGATTATGACCTCACCATTCATTATCACCCAGGAAAAGCAAATGTGGTCGCAGATGCCCTGAGTAGGAAAAATGTGGAAAATATGGCATGTCTGTTAACAAAGCAAAAGTGCATCCTTGAAGACCTACAAAGGCTGGATATTGAAGTCAAAATGCAGAACAATTCAAGCTCTCTTGCTCAGCTAAAGATTCAGCCGAGCTTAATAGAGCAGATCAAAGACGCCCAAAAAGTTGACGCACAATTATGTAAAATCCGCAATAATGTAGAAAGTGGTCAAGAAACCAAATTCAGAATTCATGAAGACGGTTCCCTAAGATTTGGGGAACAAAGGCTATGTATTCCTAATGATTCTCAGCTAAAGAAGGAATTACTAGAAGAAGCTCATAGCTCGAGTTATTCTGTGCATCCTGGCGGAACTAAAATGTATCGTGACCTTCGTGAAAGATACTGGTGGAACAATATGAAACGAGACATTGCTCAATTTGTGGCTCGGTGCCTGACATGTCAGCAAATCAAAACGGAACATCACAAGCCAGCCGATGAGCTTCAACCATTACCTATACCAGAATGGAAATGGGAAAATATTGCAATGGATTTTGTAGTCGGGCTCCCAAGAACAGCAAGGGGGCGTAATGCAGTTTGGGTAATTGTTGATCGTTTGACTAAATCGGCCCACTTTTTACCCATAAAGATCACCTACAACCTGGACAAACTTGCTAAGTTATACTTGCATGAGATTGTCCGATTGCACGGCGTTCTAGTATCTGTTGTGTCTGATCGTGACCCTCGCTTCGTCTCACAATTTTGGCAAAGTCTACAGCGGGCATTGGGTACCAAACTTACGTTCAGTACAGCCTTCCATCCTCAGACAGATGGGCAATCTGAAAGAACAATTCAGGTATTGGAAGATATGCTTAGAGCATGTGTCTTTGATTTAGCAGGAAGCTGGGATGATCATTTGCCATTAATTGAGTTTTCTTACAATAATAGCTACCATTCCAGCATTGAAATGGCACCTTATGAGGCTTTATATGGGAGGAAGTGTAGATCACCTGTTTACTGGGACGACATTGGCGATAGGAAGCTTTTGGGTCCTGGGATCCTACAAATTACAGTAGAAAAAATTCAGTTGATCAGAGAAGGGCTTCGAACTGCTCAAAGTCGTCAGAAAAGTTATGCGGATGTTCGAAGAAGACCACTGAATTTTCAAGTAGGAGATCATGTCTTTTTGAAAGTATCTCCAACTAAAGGTGTAACAAGATTTGGCAAAAGAGGAAAATTAAGGCCGAGGTTCATTGGTCCCTTTGAAATCCTTGAGAAAGTGGGTGAAGTAGCTTATAAAATAGCACTACCACCATCTTTATCCGGCGTACATAACGTGTTCCACGTGTCCATGTTACGGAAGTATGTGCCCGATCCAAATCATGTGCTACAACATGAGTCTTTGCAGATAGGAGGTGATTTCTCCTATGAAGAGCATCCGGTAAAAATCATCGAACAAAAGGAGCAAGTACTACGGTCTCGAACCCTAAGCCTGGTAAAGGTTCTTTGGAGTAATCACAATGAAGCAGAAGCGACTTGGGAATGTGAAGATGAAATGCGTACAAAGTATCCTTCTCTGTTTTATGATTCAGGTACATAAGTTTCGAGGACGAAACATCTTTTATGGGGGGGAAGAAGTAAGAAATTTAAATTTTAGGCTTAAGTATTTTCCACAAAAATTACCAATGAATTGCAAGTAGTTGTTTAAGTCCTAGCCACCCATCTTTGATCAAACAAATAAGGCTCATTCCTTCAATGGCCACCAAACTTGACCAAGAATTTTCCTTTTGACTTGGTAAAAGTCATCTTTGAATTGAGTAGCCAAGCTCACCAACTTTGAACATTGGTCAAACCCACAAACTTTGACAAGAAAAGAAAAAAAAATTAGCCTTTTTGCACTATAAATACCCCATTTGGCTTCCTTTCTAAAGCATCCGGAAAAAAAAAAAAAATTGACCTAAACAAGAATAGGAGATTAAGGAAGAAAAAGGGAGAACTTTGCTTGGGATTTTAGGAAAGGCTTTGTCTTTTCTAGTAAGTAACTTATTCGTTAACTCTTCCGTCCTTTTGTTAAAGCTCTTAAATTTTGATACGTTAATAGCTTCTTAAAATTCTCAAAATACTTATTTTGTGCACCGCATGTTTACTTTTTGTGTGTTGAAAATAAAAAGGGGATCAACATCGTTAACTAAGTTTGTGAAACATGGAATTTGGGTTATGTTATAATGCTTCAATTTATGGAATTTTGAAAATATGATTTGAATCATGTTCGATGGTATGAAATATACTTCTTATACTTTGTTTGGTGGGTTGTGCCCTACGATGATGGGGAAAGACATCTCTGAGCCCTCGATGGGGGATTATACCATCTCTGTCACTAGTGCACTATTTGGAACGTTCCTCAGAACCCGTAGTTGGCCGGGGACCCAATTATGTTAGCCAATTCTGAGCCCAGTTGCAGGGATTATATGCAGCCACAACCAAGAAGCTTAAAGCCTAAAGATTCAGTTGATGTGTTCCTAAGCTTTCAGAATTAACTTTTAGTAAATGATTTCAGCTATGTTTTGATGTGTTCATGCTTTTAAATAATGCTTGATCCTTGTTTTGTTATCGTATTTGTTACTTGCTGAGCTTTATGCTCACCCTGTTGTTCAACAATTTCAGATAAGGCATAGTAAGCTGGATCGAGAAGTTCAAGAAAATTGCTTGCTACATGGTTGAAGTGGTTACAGCCTTAGAAGACTTTCTTTTATGTTTTATAAGTTAGTAGTTCAGCTATATAAGAATATATTTACTTTTGGAAGTCTTAGCTGTTGTTTTGAGTTTTGAACTCCAAGGATTTGTATCGTGTGTTATCCGTTGTATTATTAATCATATTTGGAATAAAGTTTCCTAGTATTTCACCTACGATGACCATTAGTTTCTCGGTTGGCTTACAAGTCATTGGCCCTTTGTTGGCTATGTTTGGGGTCGTGACATGTGGTGGACCCAAAGGATGGGCCATAACAGTGTAGGAAGAGGTCAAAGGTCATCCAATATTGTGTGCTATAAGGTTTTGTTATGAGTTTTCTTTTTTTTGATAATGTTGTGTATGAGAATCTAGAGAGATGTAAGATGGCCGGGAAGGAGGCTAAGAAGGCAATAATGCAAAGGAAATGATTTTTGAAGTTCTCTACAAGTAGCTGAACTCAAAATAGCATGAAACGGATGCCTATAATTAGCCAAAGCAAGAGAAATGGGACTAAAGACTTGAATCATTCAAGGATATGCATTGAAGTTGATGCTCAAAAAGTTAGATGGATATAGGAATAAGTGGAAGATTTAAAGTTAACGAGTTTATGAGGACATTAGTGGATATTAACCTTGGGGCTTTAATATCTCAAAGGAAAGTAGAAAGTGATAGTGTTCTCTACATTTAGAGAAAGATGTTGATTGGCTTTGAAATAGATGAATAGTGGTAGACCAATTGAACATTATGATATTCCTATTAAATTGTTGACATGTTTGGGGGAAGAAGGTGTAACCAAAGTTGTTGTAATGGAGATCCTATGTAGAAGACCAGTGAAGGGTCCTTATGATCGGGATTGTAAAATGGATTATTGTAAGATTCTGTGTAATCCATTGCAGAAGTATTCAAATAGCTAAATCAATCTTGGAATCCTTAACCATATCACAAAAAAGATTGATAATTTTAAAATTGATGAAAAAGGTGCGAGTAACAAGCTAGTATACTTTCACATTGTACTACAGATACAGGATACTTATGTTCACATAGTATTAGTGAACAGTAAAAATCATCATTGAGGGTTCTGATGTCGACATTGACATCATTCAACTCAACCAACCTAAAACGTGGCAACTCAAATAAAGTTTCTCGAGAAATCTTCAATTTGGTTGTTGGAGCCTTCAACCCTTTTGTGTTAGTTGTTAGAGTAGTGTATGAAGGTTTCACTTGGAATATTGGTTTTTTAAAGGTACCTATGACTTAACAAAGGCAATGGTTAAAGCGTGCGGTGTATGTCTTAATTTGGACTTCACTCCATTTGGAGCTCATATAGGCCTTTTTTATCATTGTAGGTAGAATGTATAATTTCACCTGGATTCTACACAATTCTACCCATCCTATCTGGTCATGTTGATCCTACTTTGATTTTAGTGCCCACATACTTACGATTTTGCATGCACTCAAGATTGATAGGACAATCTAGAATCCTACAATCTTATGATGTGAATAGTGACTGATAAGTATGGGTATAATGTGGCCCACTAAGCTATTTAATAAGGTTATGAGTACAAAGAAGATGCTCGACGAATGGGAAAATAGCATTTGATCCCTATTGATGGAGACATCTGGTAGTGTGCCAACAATATTGAGATGAAGACTAAGTTGATGAATCATACGATGACATTGTCAGAAAGAGTGATTGAAGAAAGGCTAAGACAGGAAATCACTTATAGAACTGTTTCAGTGGTATGTCTGGAAGATGCAATGGAAGTTCTTCCTTTCCTAAGAGGAATGGTGGAGAGATCTGTGTGAAGAAAAAGACCCTCACATATGTTAGAGGTCTAAAAGAAGTTCTTTGGAGGATGTTAGAGAAGGACGAGCCTCGTACTACATATATAGAGTCTTGTAAGGACATCATTGGAAGTCCCCTATAGGTCATTTAAAAGATGTTCAGTCATATCTTTCACATTATATATGTAGCCGACTCTTTTTATGGTGTCAAATCTTGAACTTTGAAGCAAAATTTGATAACAAGGGATTTTCAGTTATGCACCAAAGAGAAGGAATACGTGGAATTTGGGCTTAGCAATAGAAGTGATGAAGGGGTTGTGAGTATTGAAAGATGAGGCATACTGGGAGTGATAAGTTTCTCTATTGCGAGCCTACCCCCTGAAGTAGAAGTAGCTGGGTGATATCGCACACAGGATTCCAGCGAGTTGGATGAACTAAAACGTGCTTTTGGAATCTGTCATTATAAGATCCCACTGAAATTCACGAGGAAATTCTACAGGACCACGATTAGTCTTGCTATGTCATAAGTTTATAAATATTGCAAAACAAAGTGGTACTGTAGAGTCGGGTTGAGTTAATAGAGCTACCGATTATCGCGGGGGGGGGGGGGGGGGGGGGGGGGGGGGGATGATTGGAAAAGACAGGCTAGGTTAATTATGGCTTGTCGAGCTCAAGCTAGGTTCAGCCCAAGCTGATTCAAGCCAAGCTTGGGCTCGCCAGGCTCGCGAGCCTTAAACCTAAAAATGTTATGCTAGCATAGGTATTCGAACCATGCACCTCCCAGTTAAAGTATACGGCATCAACCATCTCACTTAGAATGACTGATGCTCCTTCTCTATGCCTATAAATATTTCTGGTGCTTTGCTTTTAGGAATAAAATTTGAAATTAAACCACAAAAGAAACTAATTTACACTGCTACTCAATTAGAGTTTCATATCATTTCTTCTCCAAAATCCAATTCCCTCCATCCATCTGCTGGACTCGCCCCAAGCTCCTGCAGTCCTGCCTACTTGCCCCCCTCTTTACTGGCTCACTGCTCCCCGTTGACAGCCTCACTCCACTGCCTCCCTGCTGCAGCAGCTCGCCACCCACAACTTTGGTTAGTGTGTGTATATATATATGTGTGTGTGTATGTATAATTTCTAGTCATTCACTCAATTTGCTTACTTTGTTTTTTCTTTCATTTTTTTTCTCTATCTTTCCAGTTCCGTCTCATGCTCTCTCTTTCTCTCTTATGCCGTAGTGTCCTCCGGTTCCCTTATGTTGCTCCATCTTGCCACCGCCAGTGAGTCTAGACTCTTTCTTGTGTCTTTTTTCTCCCAAATTTTGTTGCCCAAAATTGTGTGTTATATGGAACCAAGGTTGGTTGGATTAGAACATGTTAGTGTTCTTTGAGTTGGTTAATTTACTTGCATGTTAAATGGTTAGTTCTGCACTAATTTCCTTTTTGATTTGTTAAATTTAGTGAAATTAAATTAATTGAGTGAATGATGTTGTATGCCTAAACTTAATTGGATTAGAGTATTTTTTAGATTAAGTTGATGTTGATAATAGAATCCCTTTTATCATTCTTAATAGATGTTGCTTTTTTTTATTTTTTATTTTTAAATAATAGCCATGTCTTCAACACCTAATGAAGAACAAATAAGCGCTATGGGAAGCCACACGGTGGGAAATGAGTTTTAGGTGAATAACATGGAAACCAATGAAGTATTAGAATTAGAAGCAGCATCACAAGAGGGAGGAAGTCCTACTGGTCCAGAAGATGATAGCCCTACCCCAATTAGTGGAACACAAGAGCAATTAGAAGAGGACATAGGTACATTTCTAGAAACAAAGAGAGCGAGGGTATGAGATGTTTGGCTAGGGATGTCTATGATTGAAGTTGGTGGTGTGGTTAAGGGAGCTAAGTGTAATTTTTGTAACATACCTTTTTCATGCTGCAAGGGAGGAGCCATAATTTATATGAGGAGGCATTTGGAACATTATGCTCAAGGGATGTTACATATAAAGAATCAAATAATACTTATCTTGTATCAGTAGACTCTGATACAATTGCTAGTCTCTTTGTTGACCCGTTACATTATGATAAACTTGACTTGGAAAAAAATGAGGGAAGCTGTTGCACATTGGATTCTAATGCATGAGCATGCTTTCTTAATTTTAGAGGAGGGTTTCAACTTGATGATGAAGTGGGGAATTCCTGAATGGCAAATTATATCATGCCAAACGTGAAAAAAGGATTGTTGGAAGGTATATGATTATGAAAGGAAGAAGTTAAAGGTGCTGTTAAAGAATGTTGATAAGATTTGTTTGACTATGGATTTTCAGAAATCTAAACCTCAAAAGATTGAATAAATGGTCATCACAGACTATTGGGTGGATTCTAATTAGAAGTTGCAGAAGTGTGTCCTTAGTTTTGTTCACATACCTCCTCGATGTGGCACACAAATATCAGATGCCATCTTCAAATGTCTACAGAAGTGGGGAATGGAGAACAAGGTTAATTCCCTTAGTTAAATTTCTTCAATATTTTGTTTCTTTGTCATTTTTTATGTTTGTTAAATTTCTTTGATACTTTGTTTCTTTGTTCATTTTTTTATTCCTAAACAAAGCATGTTTTCTTAATATTGTAGGTTTTACCATTGCTGTTGATAATACTAGTGCCAATGTTTCTTGTATCAAAATTCTTATGGACACTTCTCAACAACTAATAGATCGGCATGTGGAGGATAGTTGCTTCATGTTAGATGATGTGCAGACATTTTAAACGTCGTGATCCCATATGGTCTTTAAGAGATTAAATATGTGATAGAGGATGTTCATGAGAGTGGACTATATTAATTGAAGTGATTTAAGAATTGTTTAATGAAATTGTTCAGCAGTTGCAAATTCCTCATAGGAAGTTAGTTCTTGAATTTAAAACGCGATGGAATTCAACCTTTGAGATGTTGGCAATTGCTATCCAATTTAGGGAAGTGTTTTCGAGGTCTGCTAATCATGATCCTACTTATGCTTATTGTCCTAGTGGCAAGGTCTGGGACAAAGTTGAGAAGTTATGTCCACTTTTGCGTGTGTTCTAGAATGTTAATATCATATCAGGCTGTGAATATCCACAACCAATTTGTTCCTCTCTTCAATGAAGGTATTTTGGACTATTCTGACTTTGAAGAAGAATTTATTCGATCTTTGGTTATGAAAATGAAAGAGAGATTTGATCAGTACTGCAGTGAGTGCAACTTATTTATCTCTGTTGGTTTAATTCTCGATCCGAGATTCAAAATGAAAGTGACTGAATGCACTTCTCCAGATATATATCCTCCAATTGAAGCTTGAGATTATATTCGAAAAGTGAAAGATGCTTTATATGAGCTTTATAATGATTATACTAGTCAAATGTACGCTACTTTTAGGAAACACATGGTGGAAAGTCAAGCAATTGCTTGTGGTGAAAAAACCGTGGTTGATGAGGAAGGTCCTGAATTGCAAATTCTTGAAGAGGGTTGGATGTTTATCTTGAAGAGGGTTGTCATGTCCCTTCAAATCCTACTATATTCAGTGCCTTAAATTGGTGGAGGCTGCACCAAGAGAATTTTAGCATTCTTTCTAGGGTGGCTATTGATGTCTTAGCTGTTCCTATTACCACAGTGGCCCTAGAGGCTACTTTAGTGCAAACAGCAGAGTGATTGATCCATATTGTTCATCATTGTCTCCATAGGATCATACTAGAGCCTGTCCTGAGCTGAGCCTCGAGCCATCCAATGGGCCCACCTCAGCTTGATTACACCCTAACTAAAAGTAGCTTTAAGGTCATTGTGGTAATAGGAACAACTAAGATATTAGCATCCGTTGTTGAAAGAATGCAAAACTTTTCTTGGTGCAACATCGACCAGTTTAAGGCAGTGAATTTAGCAGGATCCGCAGGAACATGACAATCCTCTTCAAGATAAACATCCAAATCATTCTTATGGCCTCATAATCCATCATCACTTGCTCCAATACGTTGGAGAGTTCTTTGTAATCGAGGACCGTCCTCCTCAACCACTCTTTTCCAAGCACTTGCTTGACTTTCTCTATGTGTTCCCCAAAAGAAGCATGCATTTGACTAGTATAATCATTATAAAGCTCGTATAAAGCATCATTGACTTTTCTAATAAGATCCCGAGCTTCAATTGAGGATATAGATTTGGAAAAGTGTACTCAATCACTCTCATTTTCGATGTTCGACCAAAAATTCAAACAATAGAGATCAACAAGTTGCACTCACCTCAATACTTATCAAATTTCTCTTTCATTTTCATCACCAAAGATTGAAAAAACTCATCTTTAGAGTTAGAACACTTATTCAACAATACCTAACAAGTACAAGTTGGATCTGGGATATTGACAATTGGATATTGACAACCTGAGATGATATTGGTAACATTCTTGAACACGCGGTAAATTTTACCCAACTTCTAAACTTTGTTCCAACCCTCATTGCTAGGATAATAAGCATAAGTAAGATCATGGTCAGCATACCTCAAAAACACTTCCCTAAACTAGATGGCAATTCCAACATCTCATAGATTGAATTCCATTGTGTTTTACATTCAAGAATTAATTTCGTGTGAGAAATTTGCAACTGTTGAACAGTTTCAATATTGCATTAATGTACTCCACACTCTCATGAACATCCTCAATCACATTCTTGATCTTTTGAAGACCATATTAGACCATGATGTTTAAAATGTGCGGGCAACGTCTAACATGAAACAACTTTCCTCTACATACCAATCTATTAGGTTTTAGAATGTGTCCTTAAGAATCTTGATGCAAAAGCATTGACACTAGCATTATCAACAAAAATGATGAAAACCTACAATAACAAGAAAACATGCTATGTTTAGACATAAAAAAAATGAATGAGAGAAACAAAGTATTAAAGAAGTTTAGCTATCATTAAAAAAATGACAAAAGAAACAAATTACTAAAAAAATATAACTAAGGCTGTATTTGGAGTATGAAACTGGAGCCTGGAATTGGGGCCTAGAATTCCAATTGTTGTTGGGTTCACCTGCTGGAATTGGAATTGCAATTCCACTGCCCAATTCCATGGAATTGGATTTTAACTGAAAATTATATTTTCCAATTCCTTGAGGTGGGGATAAGGAATTGCAATTCCATAGTAACTTCTCTGATCTGAAACCCAAAAGGACCCTACTTGATTGACTAAAACCAAGATGACTCAAAATCTAAAGACTTAGACACAACGTAAAATTTGACTTGAACCTTAAAATCACCCAACTCGAATGACTTGAACTTGAAATAACCGAAATCACCTTAGTTCAAAGTCCGAAGTGACCCAACCCTATTGACCGAAACTCGAGATGACTCAAATCTAAAAAATGAAACTACTCGACTTGAATGTGATGTAAACAAGACGAGCGGAATTGGAAACGACCCCACCAAATTCACCCAAAACTTAATACGACCCAAACCCAAAATGATCCGACCCATCTCTTAGCTTAAGATGGCTCGAAATTTGAAATAATACAACTCGTTTATCCCACCACTAAGATGACTTGAGCTTGAAATGACCTAAATCAACCAACTCAATCAATTCTAGCCTGAATCCTGAAAAAACCTAACTCAATTAACTGAAAATCCAAGATAACATGAACACTAATGACCCGATGCAATGCTTGACCCGATTTGACTTGAAACTTGAATAACTCAAACTCAAAGTAAATCGCTTCGACCATGGTAACTCGAATGCAATGTGAGTTACTTCGACCAAAATCCGACCGTTATTTATTTGAAGCTCGAAATCGTTCAACTCGATTGACTGAAAATCTTTGATGATCCGAATCATTATGTAATTATAATCTTGACATCCAATTCCTTTGTGAACCAAACAATGGAATTTAAATTCGATCAGAATTCTAAGTCCACCAGAATTGGAATTGGAATTGCAATTCCATAGTCCAATTCCAATTCCATGTGCCTAATAGAGAATTTACCTTGTTCTCGATTCCCCACTCTTGTAGACACTTAAAGATGGCATCCGCTATTTGTGTGCCATGTCAAGGAGGAGCTGTGCAAACAAAACTAAGGATATGCTTATGCAACTGCCAATTAGAATCCGCCTGATGGCCTGTGATGACCATTTATTCAATCTTTTATGGTTTAGATTTCCGCAAGTCTGTAATCAAACAAATCTTATCAACATTCTTTAACTTCTTCCTTTTAGACTCATACACCTTCACATAATTCCTTTCCCCTTTGGAGCAATATCCTTTGCCATTCAGGCATTCTTGGCTTTATCATCAAGTTGAAACCCTTATCTAAAATTGAGAAAGCATGCTCGTGCATGAGAATCTAATGTGCAACAACTTTCCTCATTTTTTGCATGTCAAATTTACCATCATGTAGCAGGTCGACAAGGGGACTGGCATTGGATCATAGTCCATTTTTTTAATTCTTGATTTGTAACTTCCTTTGAGCACATTGTTCCAAATGCCTCTTGATATGTGTTGTGGCCCCTCCCTTGTTGTATGAACAAGGTCTATTACAAAAATTACATTTAGCGCGCTTAACCACACCACCAATTTCAATTGCAGACATCCCTTGCCAAACATCTGATATCCTGGCTCTCTTTGTTTCTTGAAATTCATTTTCTTCTAATTGCTCATGTCCCGCTAGTTGGTGGAGGGTTTATCATCTTCTGCATTAGTTGGACTTCCTCCCTCTTGTGATGGTTCTTCTAATTCTTCATCGGTTTCCATGTTATTTGGCTCGCATTCATTTCCCACCGGGTGGCTTCCCATAGTGCTTACTCTTTCTTCATGAGGTGTGGAAGACGTAGCTATTTTATAAAAAAGGCAATCTATTAACAATTATAATGGGCATTCTAATTTAAACATCAACTTAATCTATAGAATACTTCATTCCAATCAAGTTTAGGCATACAACATCAATCTCTCAACTATTTTATTTTTACTAATAATTTAACAAATCAAAAAGGAAATTAGGACAAATTAACAATTTAGCATAGTAGTAAATTTCTTCATTTCCTCAAAAAAAAAAAAAAAAAAAAAAAAATCACCATTTCTCCAATCTTCCTCATTGTTTCAGTAATTACACAAAATTGCAAGAACCAACTCAAACAACAGTAGTGTGCTCTACTCCAATCAACCATGGATCCACATTACACACAATTTAGGGCAACAAAATTTGGGAGAAAAAAGACACAAGAAAGAGTATACACTTACCGGTAGTGGCGAGACAGAGTGCCTTAAGGGAACCGGAGGACACTATGGCGTAAGAGAGAGCTTGAGAGGGAATTGGAAAGATAGAAAAAAAAATGAAAGAAAAAACAAAATTAATGAATTGGGTGAATGACTAGAAAGTGGAAGAGAGAGATACTAACCGAAGTTGTGGGTGGCAGGGAGTGAGGCTGTTGATGGGGAGGGGCAAGCCGGCAACGAGGGGGGTGAGCAGGCAGGACTGCAAGAGCTTGGGTGAGACCAACAAATGGATGGGGGGATGGGATTTTGGAGAAGAAATGGTATGAAACCGTAATTGAATAGTCGTGTAGACTAGTTTTGACTTTTGTGGTTTAATTTCTAATTTTATTCCTAAAAGAAAACCAACAGAAATATAAGTTTTATAGGTATAGAAGGGGAGCATCAAGGACTTTTAGATGGTTGATGGCTCATACTTTATCCAAGAGGTGCATGGTTCTTATACACACACTAGCATAAGGCTTTTAGGTTTAAGGCTCGCGAGCTTAGCTGGGGCTAGTGCAGGCTTGATCTCGACAAGCCAAAAACCGAGCTGGCTTGGCTTGGTTATACCCAACCCGTAGTAAGCTGTCCACTGTTTTCCGTAGCAACTTTTCTTAAGCGCTGGAGTGGGCTCTTCTGCAGGGGTGGGCATATGAAATATCTTTGCTGATGAGTGAAGAAGAATGCTATTTCCATTGTGTGGAGAAGAATGTGGATTCTTTCACAAGTGCTGCTGAAGCCATTAAATGGCATTGTGATAAGTACTATGTCAAAAAGGAATGTTTAACGAAGATATTATTGAGATATGTTGAAAATCCAGCATAAGACGAGTCCCTTGTCTTCTGTCTTACGTAGATGTAATTGTGTAAAGCCTGCATTTTACTTATTATTGCTTGTTTGTTTAATTTCAAGCAGGTTTGCAAAATTTTGCTGAATTCAACTTACCCTATTTTTTTGTGGTGGTAAGGCTCAGTGAGAGCTTTACGGCTCCCTAAGCTCTGAATGTTTAATTGTTATTACAGTTCACTTAATGGCTTACAGTAGTGAGATCCAGAAAATTTGTTCAATGGGGGCACATTCGAACCATGGTGGTTGTAGTATTTTAGAGTATATAATTTATGTTAAATAATTTGAGTGTGTAATAAATATGATGTTATTATATGTTATTTATGACCTACAAAATCTTATGTGTTTTTAGCAAATATAGAAATGGGGGCAAAAAGATTAAGTGAGAAAATATTGAAAATGGTTGGGGGCAATTTAGCTTTTTGCACAAATAAATATCTTGTATACAATGTAATGTGTATGTTTCTTTAAAATTCGTCGGGGGCACTTGTCCCAATCGCATAGAATTCAAATGCTTGACTTAATGGTAGAAAGAGATAGGTCTTTGAGAGGAACCTTTGATTTTCCCATGTTTTCTACCTCGTATTTACTGTTTTAAGTTGATTCACTAGCTTATCAAGCTACTATTTATTTTGAACTGAAAAGGGTAAATGATGAGAAGGGAGCTGGGGCAACTCACTTATCCAATGTGTTTTGGCGACATTTCATTTACAAGGAGTTTGCATTAATATTTGTTAGGTCGTAGCGGGAAATTATTGTTTATTTGACCTTCATCTTCTTTTTTTGCTTCCATAAGGATGGTTGTATATCTTGTTTGAATTCATTCTCTTGCTTTAGTTTTTTTCATTCAAGTGGATGGTCATATGTCATGTTTGAATTCTGTAAGCAGATGCGGAGTGTCTCTTCAGAACTGGAGATTCTTGGCCGGCATCGACACCCAGAGTTAACCACTCCATTCTTAAAGGTAACTTCTTTTGACAACCACTATTTTGCTAACTACTCCCTGCAATTTTTCTTTTCTGCTTCCTTTTTGCACATGGTTTAGTGGTGCAGGATGAGAAAATTTTGATTTTTCCTTGTTACTACTTTTTTTCTAACAATTTATTTGGTAAATTCTAGAATTAAGGAATTAATATTTTCTAGTAAACTCATATTTTATCCCAGTTTAGTTTCAAGGATACTATTTCACGTTACTCGTGCTAGGTTAATCTATAAATATGGGCCTCTCTTTTGTATTCTTTCAACAAGACTGAAATTCCAAGTACTTGAATGCAATCGATATATCAAAGATTGATTCAATCCAAGATCACTTATTGTGTCGCTCATTGCACAAACATTCATTACGCCTTGAAGAGGACTCGAACCTCCATGCTTTTTAGCATGAGATTTTGAGTCTCACGTATCTACCATTTCACCACCAGGTTATTTTGAAATTCGTTCAGGTTTTTTTTAATTTTTTAGACATGTTTTATCTCGGTTGGTTTATGCTTCACTATGAGCAGATTTTATGGGCTCTGAGTTGCGAGTCCTTGAGGAAATATGTGCTGCTTTTTGTGTGTATATTACATGTCCATTGAATACAAAATTTTATTACTGCTTTTCAACCTTCTCATGTTTTCTGTGTGTTTTGTTTTTTTGTTTTTTGGTTTTTTTTTTTTTTTTTGGGGGGGGGGGGGGGGGGGGGGGGGGGGGGGGTTGGGGTGGTAAAACATTGAATCGGATACCAGTGTCACAAAACCAGGGTGTTCTGGACCTTATGTAAGGGTTTTGCGGTGACCACTTTGGGTTTTCTTAGGGAATATGAACCACAATTAAGCCTTATGAATGGAAAACTTTGGATCAAATTTCGCAGGATCATTGCATAGTTTATCTCTTTTAATAGTTTCTAATATGGAACTCTGTTTATAATTATGCTTTAATCAATAAAATACAATGTACTTGAATTATGGAAGTCGTTGCAAAAGTATTATCTCATAGTAGCCAATTGCATACTGTCTAGCTCAAAATCCATTATATAATGCCATTATTTTATTTCTATGATGTAGGGTAAGTTTTCTTGATTTGGAATTGTTTACTTCAATGAGAGTACATTTTTATCCATGCTCCTGCACTGACTCATAGAAAGCTTACCTACAATTTTTGTGGGTGTGTTTTCTTTTCGCTTATCCAACACTATGATGGGCATGTATATGCCATTTGTCTAAATTTAGTTGCTATTGAAGTATTGTAAAAGTTCTGATTGTATGAATACTATTTCTTATAGGCAGTGACAGAAATTGCTAAGGTGGCTAAGCTTGAGGCGTCATTGTTGGCAGGGCGTGCAGAATCTTGCATGCTTCATTCTAAAGCGAAGACCTTTGATCTGAAAATGAAAATTGAAAAAGAGAAAAAGGCAAAAAAGGATCCAGGTAAATAATTTTGTCTTTCAATGTTAAAACCCAAAATTTTAAATTTGATACAATTTATACTCATCATCGTGAGTTCTCAGAGACGACTCTATAGTCCATATTCTATTTTTGACGCTTATAGTTTGACATTCCAGATTCTACTGTTACTTATCTTCGCATCTAAGCAAGGCTTGACAATCACACACGTTATTTATATGTCTATTTGGCCAAAATTGAAGTTCCCTGTTTCCAAAGATGTCCCTCTGGCAGCCCTTTTTAATTTAGCATAGTTTTCGATAGAGAGATTCATATATTGTGTTTAGTTGGCTATGTGGTTGCTTGGAGATTATAGGGTCTAATATTTGTTGGTTTTACTGCGTTTAAGTTTGTTTGAAATTTATTTTAGTTCAAATTTTACTAGATATTTGGGGAGAAAAGTTTTTCTGGGGTCTGCTTTAGAGTGGTGCACTCGAGTAAAATTTGGGTTTATATTACAAACCATCACAGACGTAAATGTTAGGCATTCACAGCGGTAATTCTTTTGGAGCTTGTTTCATCCACTGGAGACCACCAAAAATTGTTGTGCCTAGTGGTTTGATAGGGAAACAAAGGTTGAAGGGTATGTCAAAATTTGAAGAGGAAGAAAAACGTGGACACGTTCTCAACTGAAAAAGATAGGGAAAAAACAGGTTGTTTTTGTATGGACAAAAAGTTGTCCACAATGGAAATCTGTTCATTGGGAATCGTATTAGTTTTAACTTGTAAGACTCTTTAAGTGTACTGGAAGACAAGAAAATGCCTCTTATCTCATTCTGATGCGCAGATAACAAAATTTAAGATCAATTGCACTTTATACTCCAATATTTGGTAAATTGATGTTTAGCGCTCGAAATTTGAATTTTTTGGTCTACCGATTATCATGAAATAACTTCTCAGTCCATCCAACAATGTATCCCTGATTGGAACTTTCGAAAAAAAATACAAAAATATTAGCCAATCAGACTATGACACATCACCCCGCCCTCTCCTCGAATTCTCAACATCCTATCTGCCCATGTCTGACCACGGCCAACCACTCACTACACCTCAGTCGACCCCAGCATGCCCCTGCCATCTGACACTTCCTTTGCCCACTGCCGGCTGTCCAAGTGCCCTTCCGTCCCTCAACCGAGCATCTTCAATTTTTCGACATGAGGCTTGCGGTCTTGTGGCATTGGAATTGTTGTTGTTGAGACTCGTGGTGGGAAAGGGCTGAATTTAGGGGTTGGGTCAGGGAGGGCTGCTAGTGGGAGGGGGTTCCAGCTGGGAAAAGGGAGGTAGCGTTGGTGTGTTGGAGGGGGTTGGGCAACAGCGGCAGTGGATTGGGGAGGTGGAGCCACCTGTGTGGCTGTGGGGATCGGGCCGCGCCAGCATGGTCATACACTGGCAAGGGGCCAGGTCACGTGGAAGTGAAGTGAGTTGGGGTGAGGAATTATATTTATCTTGAAAAGAAACCATTTTATTTATCTCCTCCTAATTGTTTTGCGTGTGACTTTGTTCTTATCATTTCGGCAAATGAATTCCTTCTGTTGTCTAGTCATTTGGTATCATCTGCTCATTTTCATTCTTCTCCCTTTTTTATGCGTTTTTAAGTTGATCTTGACCACTTGGAAGGGTTCATAATTTTCATGATTGTGCCTCATCATTTCATGCTCCAATTTTGTTATCCATAGTTTTACTCACAGGATTCTCAGACCATGGAATCAAATTGCCTTTCGGGGTTGCATCATGGTTGTGTTTGCAGTGTCGTGGAGCAGCATGTCGAGGAACTTTTATAAATGGGCTACTGTGATCATGTTAGGATTTATAGGGGATCATGAGTGACTTTTAGGCCCTTTATTTGCAAATATTGAACATAAATACAATCACCACTTTCTATACCATTTTTTATAGTTTTTAGCTTGTAAATGCATGTATAAGCTTCAGTAAACAAATACAATATATATGAATTATGGAGACAATAACAAAAGTACTGCTATATAACGGCCGTTATTTGCCTTTATTTCATTCCATGAGTCAAACAGGTCTAACAGTATACTACTTTTCTAAAACAGGAGATCAAGGTTCTAGCTGTAGTGATTCAGATTTGAACATGGAGGAGTGGGAGGATTTTTCGTTTAAGTTGAACGATAATATGAGATATAGACAGATAGTGGCATCGATTGCAAGTTCTTGTTTGACTGCTGTGATTCCACTTATTGCTTCTACAAAAGAAGCGACATGCTTGATTGCGTTGGACATAGTAGAGGTATGTTTTCAACAAGGCTTTGTTTGTTTCAACAGAAAATATTTTCTTTACGAAAAATTATTTTTCATGGAATATTTTCAATTTTTTCGTATAAAGTTTTGTCTTTCTTGCTAAGAATAATAGTTTTATTTTATAAATTTGTATGAGGTTTATGCTTCGCTAAGTTGAGATTAAAGTGAAGCATATAATCAGGTTACTGCAGAAGACGTTTTCCCCTCCATGAAGAACTTTGTTTTCCCCTTTCATTGAGGGAAAATCAATTTTCCTCAATGGAGGAAAACATTTTCCATATTTATGGATGTTGTTATGCAGCTATGTAAAGGAATGATAGAATTGAAACAGAAAAAAGTTTTTAGTCAAAACAAATGGAGCCTAAATTACTTGTTTTTCTTTGGCCATTATTTCATTTGTTTCGTTTGTCTAAAGGAGCTTCTAGATTTCATTGCTTATTCTTTTCTACATATGTTTAAGTTCACCAAATGAGTTGATGTTTGCATCTCTTAAATTTGATGACGTAAGCAATCTGCATATTGTGCCCTCGTTCAGAGGGTCGGTCATAAGAGTTTTAGGGCTTGAAAAAGATATTTTGAAATAGGGCCCTTTATATGTATAAACATTTAGCAACATAAATATTTGTTAAATAAATTACAAAATAGAAATTTAAGTCTGGGTCAAATTAAGGATCTTATAATTTAGAGCCAGGTATAATGTAAGGGCCTCAACTTGCCACTTGGTATGCTTCGGTTCTTGCCTTAGAATGACAATATGTTAAAAATATGAACAAGGGCAGCAATTTACAGGTACATTAAACGGTCAACATGATATGGAAAAATAGCAAGAAAGGGAACTAAAGTGATAAATAGCCAATAAAGTGACTGGGCCACCAAAAGATAACTCGGCTTTGTAATTTATGACATCATGCTGCAATAATAATGAACTTTTTAGAGTCCGATTCAGGTTTTAATTGACTTGGTAGTCATGTGAACGCTTTTCTTTTTTCTTTTTAAACATGCCGTCTCTTTTATGTGTTGTGTAGCATGTTTCAATTCTTGTTTGCTTTGCTTTATATATTGCCCCTTTGTATTTTTTCTACTTTCCCCCCCCCCCTAGAAACACCTATGGTCTTACATTAGGAACAAAGGAGAATATAATTTCTTACTTGAATAGCGCAGAAGAACAAATTTGAGGTGGGGGAAAGACGAAAGAGAAAGACGATATAATCTTTATGCGTTAGTAAAAAACAAATATGTGTATTATGAAAGCTGCTAAAAAAAAAAAAATACTGTTGCATAAAGGCTAATTGTGTAACAACTAGCTCAAGATTTGTTTTCTAGTAGTTAGTCATGTAACAACCTAAGTTGATTATAGGCAAAAATTATCTTAAAAGGATATTATGTTTGTAGAAACAAACAAGAAGGGAACAATGTTTACTAAAGGCAAGATGTTTTAGGAAAAAGAACAAGATGTGCAACATGTTTTGAAAAAAGACCAAGGGTGTTAGCTTTATCGTAAACGACCAAAATGATGGTGAGGCAATCAAAAAAATAACATGAGAAGTAGAAAGATGACGTTGTAGATGATGTAGTATTCGGTAAGACGACGTGGTGGATGACTTGGAAACTAGTAAAGAAGTCAATGCTCTTCTTGAGCTTTCCCTAAATCATGTTGTGCTCAATGTTAATTTTTTTGTAACATGTTACTCTTCTATCCTTTTGATATATTTTTGCCGTTGATTCTATGGTGCAGATCTTGATAGTAGTAACTATATAGAAAATGCTGCGGAAAAAGGGTGGTTGTTGATCATAAGTCGGCATGTTATGCGTTTTATTCATTTTTCTACTTATGAAGAAATACTCTCTTTACCTCTATTCACGCACTTGCTTACTTGATTTAGGATGGCATCAATACACTAGGTAAGGTTGAAGAATCGTTTAGGTATGAGAAAAGTACTAAAGAAGCAATCGAGGAGGTTCCATGTTTGTATTCATTTCACCCACTCAAAGACACTCTAGACGCTGTCGAGGGGAATGATGAGAACAGATTGCTTCCAGCAATGAACAAAATATGGCCTTTCCTTGTGGCATGCATTCGAAACGGAGTCTCCATTGTAAGTATCTTTTTTCATTCACCTGTAGGAGTTCCTTTTACTGAATCTCATGAGAATATAGTATCTTTGTATGCTTTGAGGATCTGTTTGGAGTCTAGCTGGAAAGAAAAATGGGAGGAAAAAAGTTCAAGGGAAAGAAAATAACAAAAGAATGACTTTTTTACTTGTTTGGATGTGGAGAATAAACGAGGTAAGAAAATAAATTCCCAAGAAAATGAGGGTTTGCAAATAAAAAGGCTAGAAAGAGGTGGGTTGCAAATTAAAGGGTTAGGAAATGACAGGCAGGAGCGAGGATTAGGTTGGAGCGGGCTAGAGCGAGTTTAAGCCACTATGTATTCTTTTGTCCAGTTTTCCAATCCATTTTAAGTGGAAAATGATTTTCCTCAAAACCTATTGTAAGTTTTTAAAGTTTTCCATTCATTTTTTTCCTTCTTTCCTTGTATAGTTTTCCATTCATTTTTTTCCTTCTTTCCTTGTATTCCAAACACAGAAAAATATTGTTTCCTTTGACAATATTTTCCGAGTTCCAAGCAAAGCCCCAAATTACTTGAGAGGAAATATTACAGTTTCGTCCATTTTAGCAATATATCATTCTTTTGGTAGTTCAACTATATCTTTGTAATGGTCGTTAAGTAAAACTGACGTTGTAGAGTCTTCCATATTGTATGTATATTGTATTTTATTTACTAAAACATTTATATTGCATCAATAGATCAAGAAACTTCGAAAAGGGTATAAAAATAATGAGTATTTGGTTATTTTATTGAGGTTTCTGCAAACATATGGCTTAAAAGTGACTTTTGTTCACCTAAAATCCAAAGTGATGATTGCAACTTGTTATGTAACGGCTGCGATGCCTTGTTTCCGTGACACCATATGAATGATCACGACCAAGGACTGCGTTTTAGATTCATGGTTTCATATGCAACTAATACTTATGTCTCATGGACATCATTGAATAGTTTATGTGCAAATATCTAAAATACTTCTACAAAATACTATGTTTGAAAAAATAATGAGAGCAGCTTTAGAATGATCGATATGTCAGAAGGGAGCCTCATTTTGGAAAACCAGAAGAAACAAGAAAGACATTGATGTTGAAATTGGTCGCCAAGACTACGATGCTGAAAGTTGACTCTAACACTTACGTGGATGCCTGCATATATATATATATATATATATATATATAAATATATAATGTTCGAACGCGATATGATGTCTACATAAGTGACTAAGTGATCTCTCTGTTTGTGACATCGATTTTCTTGTCAATTTTTCAAAACATGTTTCCTTATTTAGTTTCTAGAAACATAATGCCTTCCATTCTTTCTCTAATCGTTGCTTTTTCTGATGTACCAAGCCTGTTCGGAGATGCTTATCCGTTGCAACCAACGTAATCCAAATCTGCGGTGGCGACTTCTTCTCACGACGCTTCCATACTGACGGGCACCACTTCTGGAACCTTCTATCAACCTCCCCATTCAAAACGCAACCTGTGTCAAAATTCGAAAAAACCCCATTACAACTCCTGTACAGAACACCCCCTCAAACTCCACAACTTCATTCCATGTCAGAAACATCGAAACTCAAAGTCCAAGCATCAATCCTCAACATGATCACCGCCTTATCACAAGACCCAAAGACCTCCTTTGCATTACGAGCAGTATTCAATAGGGTAAGCGGCCTTGTTGTTGGGATAGCGTGTAGCGGAGTTTTGGGTCTTCGAGATTCGTCAGTAAATGCGCTGTTGGGACTTGCGTCGGTTGATTCTGACCTTATTTGGTTACTACTGGCTGATATTTACTATTCTATGAAGAACAAAGATGTGACTGTGAATCGACCTTCTGACGAATTTGTGGAGCTTGCTGAAGTTCTTCCTCTTCCTCAATCATCGAAAGATTATCTATATGTGCAAAATGGAGGGCAGAGTTTCGGGTTCGACATCGATTTTTCTGCAGTGGAATTTGTCTTCAGAAGATTGCATGATCAAGTGTTCAGTTTACAAACATACCAGTAGCAGGATTTTTGAATGGATGGGACAAAGGTATGTATTTTAGTTCTATAGTTGGTTTTAGAGGGAGAATAATTTATTTTTCTTTTAATAAATGATATAAATTGGAGTTTATGTATATATTTTATTCATAAAGAAGGTATAGTTCATGGCTGTGCTTTATCCTTATTGGCCTTCAGTTTTCATTATTTGGAAAAACAAGTTCTTCCTATCTATATGTTGCAAACCGTATCACAAAATTAAGGGCTTGTTTGGTTGCGTTTTTCATTTGCAATCTTTCTTTTTTGAGAAATTAAAAATCGGGTAATGGAAATGATATTTTTTTGCAAATAAACCAGTACTTGCCTGTTGTATATTTTTGAAAAACTATTGTACATTTTGTGGAGTAATGCAGTATGCTTATTTTCTATCATTAATTATCAAAAAAATGTTGCAACTATGTTGTTGAAGTGTTTTGTTATGAGAAAATTTATTGAAAGTGTTGAGAGATACAAAATGATCCTTTTTGACTTGAATGTTTTGCAAACAGTTGTAATACAAAGTGTTGCAACCTGTTACAAAAAGGTTGACTCCTCCGGTGACCATCACCATGACTTACCGCCACCAAGGTTCACCAAACTAGTATCACTTGTACTACGATGATTTTCATTGGCATGGCTCATCTTGACTGTCCGCCATCATGACTTGCTGATCCACCTCTACTAATATGACTTACCTCTTTGATCACGATAACTTGGACACAATCACCACTTTACCATTAAGGCCTACTATCATACATCATCATGGCTTGGCACCACCTTGATCCATCCGACCATCATCGCCACGATTCTTTTCTTGTTATCATTGTACTAGTATGTTCTTTCTTGAATATGTATTCAAGTATTGGTTTCAAATATCCTTATGTACCGCGTAATGAAATATCATACTAAAGGTTAGATAAATCTTATTGAAATTACATATGTTGAGAAAAGATAAGATAAAAAACAAATGAAATGAATCATATACATTAACTAATTTGGAAGACCATTTTCTTACTATTTTCTTTTTGAATTTTTCACTTTCTAGAAAATAAAACCATGTTTTGGACTAACTTTAACTTGTTTTTGTTTGTTTGGGTTTCTAGTTTCCTCCTAATTTTGTATGAAAGCGAAAACAAGGAAACATTTATTTTTAAAACCCTATTTTAATTTTTTAAAAATCAATAACTTTCAAACGAAAACGACACTTGATGGGCTAGTACAGGCCAATTCTTTTTTTCCCTAAATTACATAGCTCATTTGATATTGTTTTTTATTTGAAAATTTTGATTTTTTAAAAGTTAAAAACTAGACTCTAACAATGATACTCTGAATTTTGAAGTTTTTTCTCAAACTTAAGAAAAAGCTAAAAATCAAAAATTATGAATGATATAGTAAACAAGCCTTGCTTTTCTAAACAACCAATGCCACATACTACCTTCGGCTACTATGTTATGTACCTTTTTGTCATTAAAGCGGTAAAAAAAAAAAAAAAAAAAAACCATAAATTGGTAATCGAAGTCAAATTTTAAAAGATTTAATAATTAAAATTTTAATAAAAATTTTATTTAGTTACCCAAGTAGTTTAAAATAGACAAATTGGCCAGTCGAGTAAAAATTTGGAAAGTTTGATAATCCAACTTAAACTAAAGCTTATTTTGGTCACTAAAGTGATTTAAAAATGATCACCAAATAAAAAATAAATAACCTAATTATATTTTTGTACCTTTTTATTTTATCAGTCCTCATCTTTTCTCTTTTGTAACCAAATTAGTCTTCATCTTTTTTCTTTTTTCTTTTTCTTTTTTTTTGGAACCAAATTAATAATTTGGTTACTGATGTTAGGTAAATATTAAATGATGAGAAACCAATTTTAACGTAAAATGAAATATAAGAAAATATTTAAAAAAAATAAGAATCAAGGAATGACAAGTGCATTAAAAATGACAAAATAATAATATGACAAGTGCATTAAAAATGACAAAATAATAATAAGGACCAATTTCTTACAAAATAAAATAATTTGTTTAAATATTTAATTAATTCTTATTTTTTTATAAATATTTTCTTATGTTTAAAGTATTTGGTATTTCTTAATTCTCATTTTTAAAAATATTTAGAGTTATTTACACCAAAAATTTCTATACTTTTATCATTGTGTCAATTTAGTTATTATACTTTTAGTTGTGTTAATTTAGTCCCTCTACAATTCAAATAGTCAATTTAGTCCTTCACTTAAATTCAAGTTAAGTTATTTATGTAATTTTTTGTGAAACAATTACATTAGATGCAAGTAATTCACTTAAAATCCACCCCTTGACTCAATTTAACCTAAGCCTCGGCCGAACCACTAAATTCTACCTTACGGACTAAATTGAAACAATATTAATTGTAGAGGGAATAAATTAACAAAAAAGTATAAGGACTAAATTGACACAATGAACAAAGTATAAGAACTATTGGTGTAAATAGCCATTAAATTTATTATTTTTTCTTGAATGATGGATTTAATCATTTTTAATTATATTGGTGATCCTAATGCATTTTTATTTGAAGTTGAGTGATAAAATTTTCTATTTTTTATTTGGAAAACCGACATATCCATTTTAAATCACTTGAATAATCAAATAAAACTTTTATTAAAAATTAGATGACAGAATCTGAAAAAAGAAAATTAAGTTAGATAACCAATTTGTCTAATTTTGAACGCTTTAGTGACTACAATTGGACCTTAACTCTTTTAGCTACAACAAACCCTTATTAGGAAGAAAAAAATGTTTAAAAACACATTTATTTATTTACTTTTTTGAAACACGAACCCAGGATTGGATATAACCCCAAGCAACCCAAGCAAGCATTGGGGGTCCCCGAATTTTAGGGGTCCCTAATGTTTGGGGTTATAATTTTTAAAGTATTAGCTCTTAATATTCGTAAATTTTATGGTCAAAATTATTATAATCTGTTGTATATGAAGAGTCCCATTTGAAATTTTTGCTTAAAGCCCCGAAAATATTAGGATCGGCCCTACTTGAACCCCTACGCTACAAGATAAAAGGAACACTACTCGTTGGTTTTTTTATTAATATTAAGACTAAAAAAAAGTAACAGCCTATAGTATGAAGTATCAACTAATAACCAACTCATCGCCTCGGAGGGGACAAGAAAAGGAGTACTTATCAGTAGGCTAACAAATCAACTATTATACATGAGACTAGTTTTTAAAAAATAAGTTTAGTTATGTCATGAGAAGTTGTAGGAAGAAATAATTGTTAAGAAGATAAACACGCTTCTCATGGAATGTGTCCAAGAACCAATTTTTTCAAAAATTTAAGCTGATAGGTAAAGACTCAATAATAATTTTATACTCTAATATGCCCACTCACACAAATGCTAATTGGGTTTGAAGCGTGAATAGCACACAGGCTCACATTATATCTTGTGCTAAAATTATTTTAATATTAAAAGTGGGGAATTGTTGAGATTCGAACTTGTGACCTTTTAGTCAACCTGGCTCTAATACCATGTCAAGGGATTATTTGTCCAAAAAGTTTAAAATGACAGGTGAAAGCCTATAATTAGTTTTATATTCTAACAGAATGTAGGTTTAGTTTTTTATTTATAGACCATAAAACAAAACCAAAATTGCTAGGTAAATATTAGCTTTTGGTGGATTCAAACCCGAGCGGCTTGCATATGAAATTAGAGGTTTTGCCTTTTGGACAATGAATCTTATTTGTGTAGTAACCTAAGAGGAACTAACATGCAAGCACTGGATTCCATTAAAACTTCAAAGTTAAGTGTGCTTGGGTGAGGGGAGTACCAAGATGGGTGACCTTTTGAGAAATTCTCGTGTTGCATCCCTCAGATTAGCGGTTCTTGGAAACAGCCCCTCTTCAAGGTAGTACCCTAAAGGGGGAAGACTGCGTACATCCCCCTCCGGCGACACTGCTTAGGCGGGAGTCTTTGGGGTACTGGGAATGTTGCTAATCTAATTTTTTTTTATTTTTTTTGATAAAAAAAGCTTGACGGTAAAACTAAGCATTGCTATCAAATGAAAGAACCCTCAAAATAGAGGGAGGAGGGGAATTAACCCAGTCATGAGTACAACTATTAAAGGTGGCCAAGTTGCTAATCTTTATTTGTGTAGTAGGTTCACAAGTTATTATATATATATATATATATATTGCCAAAACAAAAAAAATAAATTATTTTCATTTATATCTTTTGCATAGAAATATACAAATTTTTAAAGGTGGATCGGGTGATAAAGTTGTTGGCCCGTGTATCTCGATTTAGGGTGTATTTGAGCTGAGCCAAGCTCGAGCTTGTCAGACTCGAGGCTTAGCTTGGCTCGTCCACATTAAGCTTGACTTAAATTTGGCTCGAAGCTCGCTGAGCTTGGAAAGCTCGAGCTCAAGCTCGGCTCGGCCTGATCTAAGTTCGACAAACTTGACGTTAAACTTGCAATATTTCAGCTTATTCAAGCTCGATCTAAGTTCATTTGAGCTCGTTTAAGCTCAGGCTAGGCTCGAAGTTGACTTCATTGGCATATATTTAAATATACTATATTAAGAAAGACTCGCTTAGACTTGCATAGGCTCGCAAGCGTGTGAATTCCAGCTTCACTAGCTGAGCCTTTTGAGCTTTATGATGAGCTCTCGTGAGCCAACGTGGCTCATTTACACCCCTATCCCGGTACCTTCAAGACTACTAAAGTCCTCACCTTCAGGTTGGGGGTATTGAAAAATAACATTTCTTCAGGTTAACATTTAGAAGGGGAAAGGCTGCGTACATCCACCTTCCAAACCTTACGTAGACGTGAGCCGTTGAGGCACTAGATATGTTGCTTTACTAATGCTAATTACAATTTAACTACTCAATTGATCTTTTCAGTCTCTCTCTCTCTCTCTCAACTTGTTTGTGTGTCCAAGTCAAGTGTTGAGCTCTTCCATATGGTGGCGTCTTGGATTTTCTCCCTGCGTTTCTCTCTCCTCGCTTCTTTCTTCTACTGATATCCCCCCTTGTTTGTGTGTCAACTGTTGAGCTCTTCCATATGGCGGCGTCTTCGATTTTCTCCCGTGCTTTTCTCTCTCCTCGCTTCTTCCATTCTTCTCACTTTCTCTCTGTCTCTCGCTTCGTCAATGTAAGTCTTTCAATTTTAATTCCTGATTTTGTTATTGTGATTGATTGAAGTTTCCTAGTTCTAGTAAAACCCCCACCAAGAGATTTTGATCTAACTTTAACCCTTTTTTTTAGTTTTCTTTGAATGATTGATTTGATTTTATCCCTCTAAAAATTCTTTTTTGGGTTATTTTTATCACAAGTCGTTCTGTTATTGTTGTTTGCACGTCTGGTGTTACTTTATTTGACTTGACTAGTTGTTTTTTTTTAAAATATTGTTCCTTTTTTTTAAGGGTTGTGGTCATCTACAAATGGGCTCCCTCGAGGGGTAGTACCCTATAGGAGTAAAATTGTGTGTGTCTTACTTTCAAACCCTGCCTTGTCGAGGGCCTCTTTGATACACTAGGCTGCTGCTGTTGTTGTATCATGAGTTCTTGTGCTTTATTGGTTGTCAATTTGGTCCTTATACCATTTAAATTGTGTCAATTTAGTGCTCTAGTGAAATCTAAGTTAAGGTAATGACATAAGTTTTAACGACCAGGTGATGGATGAGTTTTAAATTAAGTTGAGTGGGTTTATATTGGGTTACTTGTGTTTACCATTATCATGCGGTTAAAAGTTACACCATTAATTTAGCTTAAATTTTCACTGTATAACTAAATTGAAATAATGTAAATTGTACGGAGATTACATTGATAAAATTAAAAATATGAGGATTGAATTGATCCAACGAATAAAGTATATGGACTGTTGATGTAAATAACCCTATTTTTTTAGTAGTTGTGGATGAGTATCTAAACAAAGGACCTCTTCCTTTCACGGGAAGGGTTTCGTTTTGTGATCAAATTATGTCTATTGAGTCACTTGGATGCTTAATTCTCAAATTAATATGTCTTTATGAGTTGAAATACATATTAGGTCTGTTTGGTGCATGGAATTGGAGTTTGGAATTGAGGATAGAATTGGAATTGGTGTCTCTAGATCCAATTTTGTCGTTTGGTTCACTTGTTGGAATTGGAATTACAATTCCATTGGTTGATTATCTAGAGTTGGATTTTAACTAAAATCATACCTTCTAATTCTTTTGGCTGGGGAAAAGAAGAATTGGATTCCATTTTAACTCCAAATCAAATCCAAAATGACCCGGCTTGATTCGCCCAAAATGTAAGATGGCCGAAATGACTCAATGTCCAAAATGACCATATCCCATTGATCCAAAAACTTAAAATGACTCAAACTCGGGATGACATTATTTGACTCAGACCCGATTTGACTGTGACTCAACTGAGCTGACTAGATTCTAAAATGATCCGGACTATTTGACTAGAAACTTAAGACTAGTCAAACTGAAAATGGCCTATCTTGACTTGGTCTTGCCCTAAACTTGATCTTACCCGAAATAACATGAAATTTGAAATGATGCAACCTAGGTCACCCAAAACCAAGATGACTCGAGCCTAAATGACGTGGTCTAACCCAACTTAAGCCCCAGCCATGCTAACCCAAATACTAAAATGATGCAGCTTGACTAATCCCAAAATTTGAGATGACTCAAACATGATGTGACATGAGCTGACTAAAACTCATCTTGAGCTTACTCGAAACTTGAGATGACTCGAACTCACCATGATTTGGTCCAACCAGAACTCGATCCTAGCTAACTTGAAACTAGTATTGATTCAATCCAACCCAAATGTAGCCCAAAATCTAAGATGACTCAAATTGTTATAGAATCATATGAACATTTAAATAATAGAATTTTAATTCCATGCTAACTAGTACCATCACGACTGGAATTGGAATTGCAACTCCACAGTTCAATTCCAATTAATGTGACAGCATCAATGCCATATTTTCAGAATTTTACATCTTGGAATAGTCGTTAACATCTTTGTCGCAAAATGATGCTTGGTTTTGCATGATTATACTGAAAACTGAATGGTTGTTTCTGCACCTAATTAGCAACTTCGTCATGCGTTAAGCATGTGTTTACTTCCTCTTTTTTTTATTTTTATTTTTATTTTTATAATCTCTCTTTAATCAAGTAATACCATAGGGTATACTGAAGTACCTTATCACTTGCAGAAGAGACCGTTCTATTCACATTCTGGTGGCTTTAGCCGCTATAGCTTGGTATCTGGAACCAGTTCAGTTTGCTGTGTTTTCTCTTCATTAACAGATGGAGCGAAGGCCACCTTTTCTACTCAGTCCAAGTCGACTAATGAACCTGTTCTTTCTGCCGAATGGCTTCATTCTAACCTCAGGCAGCCTGACTTGAAGGTATTCGCTTCAACTTATATAAGGCCATTTGCTTTTGGATGAAGTTTGATATAGATGTGATCCAATTATTTTAGCTTAGTACACCTTTGATAGTTTTAAACATTTAAATGCATTTATAGATATGTTTTAATAAATAAAATGAATATATATGATTTATAGAGGCCATTAAAAAAAATACCATTAAGCGGCCAATGAGATAATGGCTAGCTTAAAATATGCTATGTACAACCATTATATTTGATTCCATGATATGGATGTAATGTAACGTCATGTTCTCTGGGATGAAGCTTGTTTCTGTGATGTCCTTTTTTGGTTTTCTTTCCTTTTTCTAAGAACCTCTCTGCATATTTTCAACCCCTTAAAAGGTTTCAACCAATTTAGTGTTTGCACATCAGTCATTCTTTCGTGATGTGTTAATAGTGAAGCCTGAAGTTTGACTATTCATGCCTGCATCATCTTTTCAGGTGCTGGATGCATCTTGGTACATGCCTGATGAACAGAGGAATCCAATTCAGGAGTACCAGGTTGAATAATTTTTCATATAGGCATTTGGTTCTCTACTATGCGCCATCACTGCAGTATCTTTTTAATCTCAACTTCAACTTAATAATTGTTGAGCACCAAGGAGTGGGACATGCTGGTTAACTATGCTCCAGTTATATTGAAAAAGTAATAATATATGGTTGAAGTTAATAAATAGTATCTTGACTTTCTGTCTTTTAACTCCCTCCTATTGTCAGTTAATTTGATTTCCATATTGGCAAACTGCTTCAGATTTTAGTTTTCTTCCTGATGTTTTATCCTCTTCTCCATCTATTTCCGTTTTTATGCCTTTCTTTAAATCTTCCCATTGACAGGTTGCACATATTCCGGGTGCCCTTTTCTTTGATGTGGATGGCATATCAGATCAAACTACAAATGTAAGCTTACTCTTCTAATGTTTTAAGTTTTGCACGACACGGTTAAACTGATTGGCAAATGCCCGTATCAGGGAAAGCTTGTATATTGTATATTGTTGGTGACATTTTGACTTAATCACTTGTATATTGTTGGTGACATTTTGACTCAATCACTTGTACACATTTTGTATATTATAAACTTCAATTTTTTTTTTTCAATATCTGGAAATGTTTCTAGATTAGGGGTATAAATGAGCCGAGCCAAGCCCTAGCTGGTCTAGCTCGAGTCTCAATTTGTAGCATTTTGTGCATCTTGACCTTGGCTCAAAGCTCGCCAAGTTTGCAGACTTTGAGTTGAGCTTGGCTTGACTCAACTTAGCTAAGTTGAACTCCAACCCTACTTGGCAAGCTTCTGGCATGCTTGGCTCATTTAGGCTCAAGCCGGCTTGTCTCTTTTAGGTTAGAGCTTAGCTCATTTTTGTTCTAACTTGATTTGTTTAGGTGCATTCGAACTCATTGCTTGGCTTGAGATAAACTCATTTAGGCTTGTCTAAGCCTGCGAATGACCAAACTCGAGCTCAACTCGCTTAACCAAATGAGCCATCTCGCTTTGGCTCAGGCCGAAAATGAGCCAAGTCATTCATACTAAATAATAAACTAATTCGGCTCATTTTAAAACCCCTATTTTAGGTCTTGTCTTTTTAGTCTCTTTTTCTTCTTGTGTAACTCCTGGGAAGTAGGAGAGGTTGCCAAAAGCATGCATTGATAGGCTTTGAATTTTCCTACTGATTTGATTTCCACATAATTGAAGTTATATTAGCAAAAGCTTTGTGGACGATAAGTTAGATCCCGCAAGCTTGAAATTGAATAGACTGTTACTAAATGAATCACCGTTTTGTAAAGGTTTTGTGCTAGTTGTAATGCTATTAGAATTGAGTGCTGGGTATTTGTATAGTGGTCACAATAGTGAATGTATTGTTTTTACTTTTTAAAACATAGTTCAGATGCATCCGCATGTTAAAAAACTGTCAATGATATACATGTATTGTAATTTTTTCTCACTTAGAATTTTCTTATCAAGATACACTATCAAAAAGATACGTTCAAATTTTCACAGACATAACGCTTAAAAATAGGCTGTCCCTGTAAAATTCCAAAGTGATCATCATGCACCTGTGATGTATTGTCCCAGCACTCCTTTGGCATTGAAAACACTTTTGCGATGTCCCTCTGATATGCTGTCTGATTGTGTGTTTATAGGTCTTTGATGCATGCGCTTCCATTTGTGAATCTAGACCTGATAAAATAATGGAATCAAGATATTCGCCCTCACTCTTTATCTCCTTGTGTGTGGGTGTTTAACGGTGTTTCTTTGACTAACTGACCAAACTAGGCCTTTGCTTGCCCTGTAAGATTGGCTACATTAGACATTTACAAGTGTATGATTTTTCCAAAAACTGTATTTTTACTGGTGGGCTGTTTCGATCTCATTTTGTATTCGTCAAGTACAATCAGAATAATTCTATCTAGACTTTCAGAAGGGCCTATCAGAAAAAGGATACGTTGCTTAAGTAGGTTATACTGTAGAATGCACTCAATGTCATTTATGAAAAAGAAGCGTTAACACTTGCAATTACTTCTGTCAGTTGCCGCATATGGTGCCATCCGAAGAAGCCTTTGCTGCTGCTGTTTCTGCTCTTGGTATAGAAAATAAAGATGGAGTAGTTGTTTATGATGGAAAAGGGATTTTCAGTGCAGCTCGTGTTTGGTGGTGAGTGATAATATGTATGCGCTTGAGTTAAATCTACATTGTTTGCATACTCGTGCTTTACGTAGTAGTGACTGCTTTTGTACTTGATCAAATGAGAAGGATGTTTCGAGTATTTGGGCATGACAGAGTCTGGGTGTTAGATGGAGGCCTTCCAAGATGGCGTGCTTCTGGATTCGATGTGGAATCCAGTGCTTCAGGTGATGCTATCTTAAAAGCAAGTGCTGCTTGTGATGCTATTGAGAAAGTTTATCAGGGACAATCGGTATATTCTACTGCACACATCTCCTATGTTTGCTGAGCTTAAATTTCTTATAATTAATGTGGCTATGCATGAGAACATTTAAGATAGGTTGTCCTCCACGCATTTTTTATATATATGTTTAGGGAAATTATCACTTAGGTATTCCAGGGTCTGAATATTTTTCACTTAGGTACCCTAACATTTTGACATATACAATAAGATACCTTGAGATTTGAAATTTTTATCACTTAGGTACCTTATAATGGAATAAGGTGAATTTTTGTTATCATCGAAATGATTTTCACCAAAAAATGTTGATGTGGTATATGATTATGATATATATGTGAGTTCATAGTTGCAGGAAACTTCTGAAATGCTAACATTTCACTCTTCCGAAATGCGATTCGGCGTTTTGAAGTCAGATTCGCGTTTCCAACACTTATCAAACTCGACGGAAACACGATTCGAACAATAATGGAATCATTTTATAAGAAAATACTTATTAAGTGATTTGTTGGTTATTATATCGCTCAGATTTGAATAATGATTGAATTATGTGGACATGTTGGAGTCAATTTTATAGATCTTATTTGGAGTACTTAATTTCCGTGGTTATTTCTAAATATTGACTTTATTTCAATATTTATGCTTCAACGACTCAATTAATACCATTTCATTACTTTTTCTTGTGTATCTAATATATATATAGTAATATAGGTGCTCCCTCAACACTCCCAACTTTAGAAACTTTTATGACTGCCCACTCCCCCGCCCCCGCTTTCGTTTCTGCTCCCGCTTCGTTCAACTATGTGTGATTTATATCCGTGTTTTCGATGAAAATTTGGCGGATTATGAAAAAAAAAGTTCATCTTACTCTGATTGAAGATACTTATATCTTGCCTAAATCATTATTCACGTTAACATTTTTGGCAAAAAAATATCATACTATGATAGAGGATACCTAGAATCATGTTCCACATACACATTTTCCAATGAAAGTCAAGCGAATTTTGGTAGAGAGACCTAAGTAATAAAATTTTTAAACATTTGGGAACCTGAGAAGATTTTTGAACCTCAGGGTACTTGATTGCATATGTTTAAACGTAAAGGTACCTAGGTGATGAATGCTCAAACGTTAGGGTACCTCGAGTCATAAATTTCAATGTGTTTTACATATATAGCAGCAGTTTCATTCAAGTTCAATTATATGTCATTTGGTTTTTATTATGAGGGTGTAAGCTTATTCTGATACAGTTGCCCCTAGTCAACAACTTTTTCCTTTCCCTTCCACTAACCGTTCGCACTTTGACATCTCTGCTTCCTTAGGTTGGGCCAATCAAATTCAAGACAAGGTTCCAGCCGCATCTTGTGTTGACACTTGATCAGGTAATGTTTTAATTCAAATTGATTGCCTTGGTAGTTGTGATGAACTTGTCCGTTTTCAATCCTTCGTAATAACCACAAAAATAGGTTGGCTTTCACTTAAAGCTCTAACTTTGCCTAAAATTTCTCTTTAGATGCCAAAAATTCAGCATGTTCTCTATTTATCCACATGGCCATGCCATTTAGTTTGGTGCTACTTCATCACTTGATTTATAAGTATCCTTGGTTGTGATACTAAAAGTGACAAAATAGGGAGGTTCTGCTGGTAAAGTGAAAAATCTGCAAAAGTGTTGGCTGCTATACAGCAACAATAGCAACAATTCTAGTGCCACAAGGGCTCCCGCCAAAGCAGGGTCATTTTTTTTTTGGGGGGGGGGTGTACGCAACGTAATGCTACCCTAAAGGGAGGCTGTGTTCATGGGCGCCTAGCCCTAAAAATCATAAAAGCATATGAAACAATAAAGCAACATAGCACAAAGCACATAGCAAAGCACTAGGTATAAAAATCATTAAAGTGCGTGGTAGAGTTGGTTCATTGACATTGTATCAAAGCTTTGTTCACAGAGTGGTTAGGAGTTCAAGTCTCAATCACCCTCACTGTTATATTAATGTAATTTAAGCACAAGGTGTAGATGGGCTAGTGCATTATCCATGCTTCAAGCCAAATGGGTATTTGCATGAGGGGGTGTGTTAAGAGTGTAAAAATGATGCATGTCCTTCACCGGTTCTTAAGCTTTTGTGAGAGTTGGTTCACTGACATAGGAGTACAACCCCATCCTTGCCATTGTATCTGTTAAACTTTCCATTAATCTTCTGGAATGATGACCATGTCTTTGGAAATGTGAATCTCATGGCTTAATATACTGCCCTAATCATGTAACCTTTTAGTTTTTAGTCTTGGGATTGGACTTGTAGATTTGACGTTATTAGGCTTGCATTGCCCTCAGCTATCTTGTCTTGCCGCTTTGAACTAGTGATTAAGAGATATAATTTTGAGATAAATAATGCTGTTTGCTTTGTATCTTTTTGCGGTGAATGGTTGTCCCTCCTCTATTCTCAGGTTAGGAAGAACATCGAGGACAAAACATATCAGCAAATTGATGCCAGATCAAAGGCCAGGTATTTTATGTCTGCATTTCATTTGATAAATCTACATTTAAATTCCTTTGTAATTTACTCTTTTCATTAATAAATCTGGTGGTGAGTCTTGCACACATTTTCCACAAGAAATTATGTTGTCTATCCCACTTATCACCAGGAAAGAATTAAAATCCATGTAGTTGTCAGAAACTAATTTTATTTATTGAAAATGAGATGCTAGTGTCATTTCCCTCGTGGCGTCTTTTGTTTTACAGGACAAATTCCCTCATCATGTGCGATGTCTCTATGTATTGTACAAAATCCTATGTATTAGTGGTCGATGCCATTTAGCTAGCTATGTCAACTGAATATTTAGTTGCTGTTGTACGCAATGAGCTAGGATAGCCTGCCAAAACCATACTCTTATGTTGGAGAGTAATCAATCCCTTGGAGATCTAGATGAGGGTCCTACTCATGCAATTTCAAGGTCAAAGAAGCGAGGTGTCATAATGCTGGTGTTCGGTTTTTTAAGGAATATGAGTTGCTTTTATCCATTTGTTTATGAAAGATTGAATGAGAAGTCGCACAATCATTATTTTGTATATCTTTGATAGTTTAATATGAAAACACATTTGTAAGTATGTCTAAATAAATAAAATATATGTACTTTGGAGATGGTTACAAAAATATTATTCCATAATGGCCAATCATGCAATGTTGAGCACAAAATCCGTTGCATAACTACTGTTAGACCTTTATTTGATTGTATGATCCTAGTCATAAGCCATGCTTGCAGTTCAAAATTGCTTTTTGAATTTGTATCAACTCTCATATGTTCCCTGAACTATAATTCTAGATTCTTGTCCTAAACGCTGACTAAAACTCTCAAAAGGGAATTGAGGGAGGAATCCTGAAAATCACTGGACTGAAAGCGATGTATTACACCATAGGTGGCATTGCGTACAATTTACACTTCAAGCTCAATGGGCATTAGGGGCATGTTAGACATAAAACCAATCATGGTCTTTTTTCTAACTAAAGCTTTTGTGATAGTCGGTTCCTTGACATCACCAAATCTGGCATAAGTTGGATATTGTCTTGTTGAGAGGAATGTTATACTAGGTTGGAATAAGAGTCCACCATTTTGTGTTGGTTTTGGGATGCCATGGTATATTCTTGCAGGTTTGATGGAACTGCGCAGGAGCCTCGTAAGGGTGTAAGGAGTGGTCACGTGCCAGGCAGCAAGTGCATTCCTTTTGCGCAGGTATAGATTTAGCTCTATTTATCCACATATCGTGTGGATGGAAGATCTTCTACGTTGCACGTGTATAAGATGAATCAAGCATACTAGAAGAGTTGGCAAACTTGTCATGCCGATGTCATGCCGTGTTTGTGTTCGTGTTATGCGAGGAGTCCTAAAAAATGAGTCAACCTGAACTTGAGTTGTTTATTAAACGGATTAGGAATTCTCAACCTTTACCCAATCCAACCAATCCAACCCTTTAATTATGTGTTCATTATGTACTATTTTGTCAAAACATGTTAATAATGCTCCTCACAGCTAATACTAGTAATATATACATGATATATTTATAATTGTTTAAGATAAATTATCAAATTAACTTTACCAAATATAGTTCATATTATCTTATATGTGTGTATATATATATATGTACACACACACACACACACACACACACACATATATATATATATACACACACACATGTACATATATACACGTATATATACATACACATGTACATATATATACACACACACACATGTATATACATACACACACACACACACACACACATATATATATATAAGTAGTATTATCCACTCAAGTACCTAATATAACTACATAAATGGGCTAAACGTGTTGAAATGTTGATCCTTCCCAAACCTTGATTCAATCCAACTACCTAAATAGGTTAAGGCTCCGTTTGTTTTGACGGAAAAGTAGAATATAGGAATTGATTTTTCTTTGGAAAATGTTTTCCAAGGAAATATAAATTCCGAGTGGGGTTTTCCGTTGTTTGTTTCAAAGGAAAACTTAATTCCCTATTGTGATGTCTTTGTATATGTTTTAAAAAAAATATTTTTCACCAATTATTTTATATCTTTTTATAGGACAATATAAACAATAATATAACATATATGAAGTAACAAAATAAAAAGTTAACTATCTAAGCTGTATAAATTAGAAAAATTATTTCTTCGGTATTCTAAAATTTGAGCATTTATCATGTAAATGCCCTGTCATTTTATTATATACAATGAGGTGTCATGAGATAAGAAATTTTACCACTTGTGTATATACTGTATTAAAATCTGGTGAATTTTCATTAAAATTCGGGTAATTTCTGCCAAAAAATTGATGTGGTATAAATATCATATTATCAAAAGATTGTCCATATTCTAACAAAAATTACTTATATATTATCAAAAAATGTGTCATATTACCATTTTCGAACAAAAGAAATTATTGCATTATGATATAGGATACATATAGATTGTTGTTTTCATTTAAAATATACTAAATTTTAGTAAAAGATACATGATTTATGAGAAAATTTTTAAACGTCAGGGTACATTATTGTATATTACTGAAATATCACAGAACCTATGTAATAAATGCTAAAATATTACCTAAATAATTTCTTCTATAATATTATGTAACAATTCAACTTGATTAAAGTTGTTCTGTTGCAATAATAACAAAGTAATATCGAAGCGGCTTTTAATTATTCAGTCTAATTCTTATCCGATGTTGACATTAAATGTTTACAGTGCAGTCTGGTTTATTTTGATTCGATCTCGATTTGCATAATGATAACCATGAAGGTTTTTGAGTCACTTAGAATCACGACTTCCCCCATTTTAAAAGGGAAGTCATTTTCCCTCATTTGCAGGAAAAGGTTTTCCGTCGGAAAACCTTTTCCGTGAGCTAATGATGCACCAAACAAAGGAAAAGGGGAAAACCACTTCCTAGAATGTGGTTTTCCCCTGAAACAAACAGAGCCTAAATGTGTCAACTCAAATATAAGTGGTCTCCAAAACTCCGATCTAAATCTACTATCCTCAATGTCGTGTTAGATTTTGCCAACTTTACTGAAAGTCAACTTCGCCTTTATGTTACAACATCTGGCAACAACTTTTACCCCCTCTTCACGCCACTAAACCCGTCTTTGCAACTTTGTGACTGCAACCAGGACCACACTGTGATTTGAAACCATGATTTGACATACTGGACAAGATGAAATTGTTAGGGGCACTGGGAAACAATCCCTCTTCAGGTTAACACCTTGAAGGGGGAAGGCTGCGTACATCCGCCCCCCTCTCGAACCCTGCGTAGGCGGGAGCCCTTGAGGCGCTGGGTATGCTGGGGACGAGATGAAATTGTTAGAGCCGGATATAAACCATGTAGCTAAAGGTCTAAAAATGACTGTCAATTTTTTGTGCTTTTCTCGCAGATGTTAGATTCCTCACAGACACTCTTACCGGCTGATCAGCTGAAGGAAAGATTCGAGCGAGAAGGTTCTGTTTCTTCTCTCCCTGAATTATTTTTCATTGCTTAATTTTTCCTTGTACGAGTATACCAAACATTCGATGTTTTAATAATTTTTGACAAGAATACTATTGAGATGGGCTGATCATATAGTAAGTCCTATCATATGATTTCATTTGGTACTAAGTATCACCTCTCAGAGATTCTCACATAGGCATGCATAAATATTGATCATTATTGTCTAGCATTATACAATGTATGGCGCAAACAAGCTGATCTTGTGCATATATAGTTGTAATAATTAAGAGTGAATTCTTATACGATTAGCTCAACTGGTTGATCTTATAAGCAAATTGCATGACTATATTTCACAGCACGAAATCAAATGTTACATAATGGATTTTGACTAGTCTTTACACAATTGGTGTCACGCATTGATACTTGTGTATTTATCTGCATAACAGGTGTATTTTATTTTGTTATAAGTTCTCATAATAAAACCTCAAAACTTCATAATACATCAAAAAACAAATACACTAATCATATTGTTCCGTGACACAACATTTCTCTCAGGCATTTCATCGAATACAATATACACAGTCTATAAATTATTCAAACTACAATAACAACTTGCAAAGTTGCATCCCAAGAATAGATATCTCTCATAGACATTTGATCAAGTATTTAATGAGCCAATTTAGGGTCATTGCATTTGGAGTAAAATTCAATAAAGCGACTTGAAATGAAAGTTTCAAGATGTTACGAATTGATAAATATTCAATAATAGCAACGGAAAAAGAGAGTAATTAGAAAGATCTTACTAAATGATGATACCGCGCTGTGGTAAAGACCACTGTCCTAAAGACGATTTCGCCACTGCTCCGGTGCATACAGTATAACCGGCGGCCGTCCTCTAGGATTAACGCGATCCGGCTCTTAACGTGCACTCGTTAATTGCCGGGTAGGAGTGCCTAAGAACTTTGCCCGAAATCTGAATCTGTAAATTGGAACTTAGATTTGGAGAGCTGGAGTACAGGTCGCAATGAGAGCTCCACTAGCCAATCAATTAAAATCCTTCTTATGCTTCAGTGATATCCCACTGCCCTGTTTCCATGTATTTAGTAGAAGATCTATGTTTTACATAGATTTTGTTGGGGTTGAGATGATGGGTTGATAGAGTAGGAAAAAACCCTAACGATTAGGGTCGAGAGAAAATCAGGAGGAGAGGTTAAGGTGTGAGAGAGATCTTGGGGGGTTATATAACAAGAAGTCAAAATGTGAGTTTTAATTTACAACGGTCAAATAACGGGCGTAATAAATTACAACGGCTATATTGTTAATAAATTCCCAGCGGTCACTATTTTAATGATGGTAAACCATTACGAGTAAACGACTAATAATGGTTCTTGAAATATATTTTCCGAAAAATAAATATACCTGTTAAGAAAATGACCATCCACACTATTTTTCCAATGTGGGATACAATTTCCAAAAAGCTAAAGATTAGCTTGTATCATTTTTCGAACACATTTTATTTATTAAAACATACTTTTAGATATATGGTCGTGTTAACAACTATCAAAGGGGTATCAAAATTAATGCTTGTATGGTTTTATTCAAATTTTTGCAATCGTATGGCTTTAAAGCAACTTATTTTTCTCCAAGGAAAAACCAGTATTATCACCACAATGCATCATATAACATTTGTTACACCGCGATACTTGCCTAACTTCAAACCACAATTTGATTTGCATGTTTCATAATAGTTGTACTTCAAATTCGTAAGTGATCGTGCGGATGTGATTCAATCTTGTTTCTTGATAATATATGTTCATGCTACTAACTGTCAAAAGAGTATTGTAATTAATTTTTGTATGGAATTTATGCAAATTTTGTGAAGACAACTCTTTAAGGTTATGTTTGGAACTTGAAAAATTTAATGAGAAAAAAAATATGGAAGAAAGAAAATGAAAGGAAAGATAAAAACAAGGATTCTTATTTTCATTTGTTTGTTTGGAGGTAGAGGAAAATTTATGGAAGGGAAAGTGAAATCAAACTTTTATAAAATAACGAGAGGGATTATGAAGTAGAGTTGCTAAATTGCGAGTTGTAAGCTAATCTTGTGTAAAAAATGAAAGATTTGCACATAGGGGCATACAACAACCAAAAAAAAAAAAAAAAAACCAATGCTCCTGCTAATGTAGGGCTTTTGGAAGGAAAGAGAATTTTTTTGGGGGGGGGGGGGGGGGGGGGGTGGCGGTTAAGATGTACGGCCTTACCCCTCCTGGGTGCCAACCCAAAGAGACGTCGTGTCCGAGGATTCCCAACCTGAAAAGCATAATAGCGGTAGCGCAGAGCAAACATAAAGCTGCCATAAGCAATAAAGCCATAGAGTAACAAGCAATGCATCACAAAAAAGCCTGGGGGCACTAAGACTGGCCTAGATATGCTCCCCTATTCTAAACCGCTATATCAGCTACATATATGCTAGCTCTCCACTCAGCGCTATCTAAGTTCATCTCCTCATTTAGGTTTAAGTGAGTGAGGACATGTCAAATCATCTCCATCAAGCTCTTCTTTGACCTGCCTCTCTCTCTCCCCCCTCCCGTGCGCAATATGGAGTTGCTCGCATCTTCTGATAGGGGTAGTGGTCGATCTCCTCCAAACATGCCCAAACCACTGCAAACGTTGCTCCCTCAACTTATCCTCTATTGGAGCCATGCCCAATTTGCTTCTTATAAGGTCATTTCTGACCTTATCCTTCCTTGTGTGACCACACATCCACCTCAACATCCTCATCTCCGCCACCTATAATTTCTGTGTATGATATCTTTTAATTGGCCAGCACTCCGCACCATAAGACATAACCAGTCTCACTACCGTCTTATAGTATTTTCCCTTTAACTTTAACGGGAACTTTCTATCGCATAGCATTTCAGAGGCTATCCTCCATTTAAGCTAGCCTATTTTAATTCGGTTATTGACATCCTTGTCAACTTCATCGTCCTGTTGCACCATTGAACCCAAATATTTGAAACTCTTTTTTCGGTGTGGACTCCCATCCAATCTTGACGTCTTCCCTACTTGAACTGGTTGAGGTACAAAATTTGGATTCTATATACCCGGTCTTGGATCTATTTAATCGTAAGCCTTTCGATTCCAGGACCCTTCTCCAAAGTTCTAGTTTCTCATTCGTCTCTTCTCTAGACTCCTCTACTAGAACTATATTGTTGGCAAACAGCATGCACCAGGGCACACCCCCTTAAATGTTCCGAGTGAGCAGGTTTGCACATAGGGGTATATTCCAATTAATAGCCCAAACAGAAAATATAAGCAAAATGGTTGTCATTTGATCCAATTTTTGTGTCTTTAGTTTAAGATTTTCAATTAGTAGTTATTGGTTCGGTTTGATTTAGGTTCGCAGTAATAAACGTATTCAAAATGTTAAAATAGTGGTTTCGACCAAATTGAAAATTCGGTCTAAGAATGGACTGACCTGCTATTGTTTGTTTCGATCCTTGTTCCTTGAACTTACATTTTATTCTCCATTTTGATCTTTTTATGTCCTTAAATACTTCCCTATAATTTGGTTATGAAACATAAATCAGACCATATAATTAGCTCCTATAATTGGTCTATACTTCAAATTCCTACAGATCTTCATTCTAATCTAGCTCGAGTCTGAACTAATGAATATCACATGTTCAGTTCCTGAATTTTTGATTCATTAGAAATTTCACTTTCCTCTCACTTTTGAGGAAGTGAAATTCCTCAAAACAAGCAAATTTTCCCTAGAATTTTCCTCTATTTTTTTCCCATGACATTTTCCATGTAATCCAAACTCAAGAAAGCATTTTCCTTGAAATTTTTTTTTTCTTTCATTTGAATTTTCCAAGAACCAAAAATAGCCTCAAAGCCGTTTATTTCCTTTGAAGGGGGAAAAAACCAATATGATTGCGACAACTCGTTATGTAGCACTTGTGACACCATGACTGCTACACAACCATGAAGCACAATTCGATTTGCATGTTTCATAGCAACTGTGCCTCAAATTTGTATATTATTGGTGGTGATGTGATCTGATGTTTCTCAATGCACTCATGAGTAGGTTTCTCTGACTTTGGCAGGCATATCCTTGGACCAGCCAATTGTTACATCTTGTGGCACCGGCGTCACTGCCTGTATTCTTGCACTGGTGATTCTCCTTTTCCCTCTGGTTCCCCCTTTTTGGCTGCGTTGATACATTTGTTGAAGTTGAAAATATCATAATGAGTCTCAATTAGGGATGATAATAGGGTGGGTAAAACCCGTTACTTGCGGATACTCACCCCAGTTGGTGCGAATGAGGTGGGTAGGGGTACAAGTAGAGTTCACATGAAAATACCCGCCCCAAATCCTCCCTTCAATTAATTTAAAATGTAAAAAGACATATGTACTCAGTTTACGTACCCAATATATGTATTAAATAATATACCAAAATATAATGGGATTACAGAAGGTAATTTTGAATTATTACACATGGCGTATGTGGATAATTTTTGGGTACACAATTGGGAGGGTGCAGGTGGGTTAGTGGTAATGGATACCCATGGATAGTAGATTGGGTTAGGACATTTTCTTACACTTGTTGGGCCGCTATGGGTATTTACTACATATTTGTGGCTGGTAATAGGGCGGGTGGCAAGTATGGATTTGGGTGGCAATGCGGATACAGGGAAGAATCCCATGTGCCAATCCCGTGCCATTGCCATCCATAATGGTCATGCTACTCTAGCTTTAAACATAGCTCAATCCTGCACTTTGATAGAATGATCTGCATCACTATCCGTTGTAGACCATTCTGCAGTGGGTTATCCTTGAACCAAAAAAAAAAAAAGGGGAACAATAGATGACATACATGATTACCATCGACATTTGAGTCATCAATCAAAATCATGAGTGATATTGGGCCCCCTAAACAATTTATAGTACTGGTAGAGAAATATTGCTTACGTCGAACCAGAAATACTTGGATATATTTCAGTTTTTATCTAGTATTCGACTCTGTCTATTTTATTTTCTTATGATCTAGTTATTTATATTCTTTATTTATTAGGATGGTTGTGTTTTTTAGGTGAAGAGTCTTTATCAGATAGGGCTGTAGCTTCTATTTAAAATCAAAATCCATCCATTCTGTTTCTATGAGAGTAAAGGTGCATACCCAGTGCCTCAAGGGCTCCCGCCTACGCAGGGTCTGAGGGGGGGCGGATGTACGCAGCCTTCCCCCTTCAGGGTGTTAACCTGAAAAGAGGCTGTTTCCCAGTGCCCCCAACCTGAGGGTGAGGATGTCCCGGGAGGTCACTCGTTCTGTTTCTATGAGAGTAATATTTTGAAATTCTTTCAGGATTTCTATCAAGCGTACTACTTTTTCTTTTTCTTTTTAGGGCGGGGGCTCCTTTGGAACCAATGGGAGCACCCTATAAGAGGAAGGTTATGTACATCTTACCCTCCCCACCTGCCTTGCCGGGAACCTCGAAGAGGCACTGAATTGTTGTTGTATACTATGTTTTCTTTTTGAAAGTAAGGTAAAATTTTTGGAGGGAGGCAAGAAGCGTGACTTTAACCTGGGACCATTGTCAATGTGGTTGGCAGTAGAGATTGATAAATTCACACCTAGATTTTGTGGCTGAGCTTGTGACAAGCATCCATACGACTTCTTTAGGTTTGACTTCAACTGAACAGGCCGAGATGTGAAAAAACTATTTTTATTAGAAGCACTCTTTCTATAAGCACTTTTGTAAAAAGTGTTATCAATAATAGTATTTTTATCTGAAAAGTTTTAAGTTTTTGCTTTTACTTCTGCTTTTAATAAGAAGTACTATTTTTCTACTTCTACTTAAAAGTAGGAAACAACTTTTATTCTATAGATCACTTTCGTTTTCAGGCCTAACATCCTCAAATCCCGTTTCCCAAGAAAAGCACTTTTTATTTTTTTATTTGCCATATAGAAGTCTAACCAAATAGGCCTTAGTCTCAAGCTCAGGTAGTCTAGTGCTCGAGATTCGTTGGATTAGACTCACAGCAAGGCATTTTCAAGTTACATCCCCACGATCATCGGTTCTTAGGCCTGACCCGCGGAGTTGGCATATATGAGGTTCATATACAAGCCAAAGTGGGAATTCATTCTAAAATCAATTGGCATTAGGGGGAGGAGACCAATAGACTTAATATATTAATGTTTTCTATTTCACAACTCCAATGTGGAATTCTTACTAGACTTAGTCACATGGGGAGTCCTTAACATTCCAGTTAATGATTATTACTAATATAATCCAGGGTCTACATCGACTTGGGAAAACCGATGTCGCAGTGTACGACGGGTCATGGACCGAATGGGGAGCGCAATCTGATACGCCCGTCTCGACATCTGGAGTTGGCAGCTCAAACTTTACTCCTCGCCAGAGTTATGCAGATGAACTGTAATCTAGAAATGCATTTTGTATCATTTCTTTTTAGTTTTTCTGTAAATTAGAATATAAATAAAGGAAATGTTACAGATTACATAAGGATTGATCTCACAACAGTTAGTGGAGTATTCTGCTTTGGTTATGTTTGATCTTTGTTCTCTGTCTCTCTCTTAAAAATGCCTAAAAACTTGTGTTTCGTTCGGTTGAGGGGAAATGCTTTTTCTCTGGAAAATAGTTTCCAAGAAAAATAATTAAATTCGATTTAAGATTTTCTTTGATTTGTTTTAAATGAAAACATAATTCTATAATAAAATATTTTCTTGTTTGTTTTAAGGACATCTTCAACCAATCATCCCATACCTTATTCTCAATAGGGCATTATCCTTAGTCATTAATTGGTTCAGTCCAAATTTGGAATAAATAGCATCTTAAACATGATCCAACACGCAAATACCGGATTTCATTAGAACTCTGAAGTTAAAGGTGCTTGGGTAAGAGTAGTACCAAGATGGGTGACTTTTTGGGAAGTCCTCGTGTTGCACCCCTTAGGTTAGAGATTCTTGGAAACAACATCTGTTCAGGGTAGCACCATAAAGAGGGAAGACTGTGTACATCCACCTTTTCAGACTTTGCCTAGGCGGGAGCCCTTGGGTACTAGGTATGTTGCTTTTGAGTATCTTAAACATGATGAAATATTAGCCCCGGATAAAAATCAAGACTAGATTGACTGAATTGGTTCTAATGCCAGACTAAATTGGTATTAATTTATTTGTCCTGAGTCTTTGGTTTGGTTTGAATGTGGACTGGTGGGTACTAGTTGAAGATGAAGACTCCTTAGATGGACCTATAAATTGAAAATTTGCACAGAGGACTATTGCTGACAAGAGTGTCCAAGTATTGCTCTAAAATGTAAATCAGATTGAATCTAATTATTTTGTTTGAGTTGATTGAAGTGGCTGTGTTCGGTTTGGCCCTCGATCTTGATTTAATTTATTACGGATCTTTGGATGAGAATCGTTTAAATGTGAAGTAAATGAACGCCTTTAAAATGTAAATATGGATCAGGAACAAACATTAGACCAACAACAACAACAAACCCAGTGCCTCAAGGGCTCCTGCAAAAGCGGGGTCTGGGGGAGGGCTGATGTACGCAGCCTTCTCCCTTCAGGGTATGAAACTGAAGAGAGGCTGTTTCCAAGGAACAAACATTAGACCAATTTAACATATTTTAGTCCAGTACCGAGCTTAATTAGTCATTCTCTAATCCAATCTTTGTTGGATGTTATGACTTTGTAGCATTTATGATTGAGGAACAGTTTTGGGTCACTCAGAATGCTGATTTCCCTCGCTTTACAAAGGAATTGATTTTTACACCAAAAGAAAGGAAAATCTTTTCTTTGCTGTCACAAAATGCAAACAAAACAATGGAAAAGAAGAAAACCGGTTCCAAGATTTTAATTTTGCCTCCCGCCAAACGAAAGCCTTAGGAGGAGCATTCGTCATTATCTTGAAAGTCGATGGTTGCATGAGATGGTATTAGTAGGGTCTTGATGTCGGGATGCTCTTAGATTTGTGTTGAAGGCAGCTGGGGTTTAAGCGTTAGAGAAGAATGGCAATTTGGCCTGGAAGATCCACTATATCTTAGCTTTCATTCTTTCAATATTGTTAAAATCTCGCACTGCTTTAAAGAAGGCAATAGAGCTGTAGATTGGATTGTTGGCTCTAACTACTCTATTCCTACTTGTGGTGAACTGTTTTCACGCCCTCATAGGCAACTATTTGATATTGCTCTTTCCAACGTGTTAGGTTGTTACTTATTTAGAAAGAACTCCTAATAGCATCGTATCTAGCATATCTTCCGGTTATATCATATCGATCAATTATTAAAAGATAGTAATTTTCAAATCTAATTGGTTTTTGACAAGCTATGTTGAAAGTCCACCAACATGAAATCTTGTCCATTTAGAAAGAGAATCTTTCATATATCAGCAAGAAAGCTCTGCTTCATAACAGTACACACGTTTTTGACTTATAAAAATTTTAAAATAATGAAAATAATTGGGTCTGTGGATTACATTAAATGATTATTTTATTTTATTTTATATATGGTGCATTGGAATCCTCCAACAATGGTGATATCATTGTAAAAAGAATTTATTACTTTGAGCATTTATTATTTGGGTGAGCAAGTAGCTCATAGCCTAGTGGTGTGGTTCCCGGTCGTCTATGTGAGAGCGCCGGGGTTCGAGCCCCCACTAGAGCACCCCCCTCCCCTGAATTTACCATGATAAAAAAAAAAAAAATTATTATTTGGGTTTTTTTTTCGATAGTTAGTAATAAGGTTGCAATACGAAACATGAAACTTGTAAAAGTGAGACCCGAGCTAGCCCGTATAAAAGCGGATATCAAAAAGAGATAAATAAAGACAAGGACACAGTTTGAGAAAACAAGATTGCGGGAAAGATATAGGCAATGCCAAAAGTTGCTAACTAAGTAAACCACCACTAGAAAGGATATGGAAGCGAGGAATAGGGAGAGAGTAAAGCAATGAGCCAAAATTGTAGATGAAGATTAGGCAATGATTAATAGGAATGCAGGCCAACCATAACCCTTATTCATCATTATGATCTGCTTGACTACCATTGACTCATCTCCATCAAAACTTAGGCGAAGTTTCTTACTGAACTCTCATGCACAGTCCGCGGCACAAAAGATTATTACCGTCTTTGCCTCTCTTCACCACATTCCTCCTTCTTTGTTTCTTAGAGAGCTTGATTGATTTTTTCGTGCTACTGTCGGCTGTCATATCCTTCAAAAATACTTACAGATTCCGTTTTGCTTGCTCTTTTTTCCTACACTTTAGTACTCTCCAGCCTTTCTTTAACAATACAAAGTTAGAAACTTGCCATCTAGCCACCACATTTCCTCTTCCTCACATGCCTTAATTCATTTATATGCGGCATTGGAATATTTCTGAGAGAACTCTTATCATCATTTGCGTGTATTTATATTTTAATATTTATGTCAAAACATGATGAATTTTTATCAACATTTCACTAAGTTTGCTATACTAAGGTTGTTAAAATCGGGATTCTACATAGAATCGGTAGAGGCTTTTAGAATCAGAATCATGGAATCGAATCCAAAATCATAAGATTTTATTAAATATATGTTATAATTTTTTTCTTATTAATATCAATTATATAATTAAAAATATTATTAATAAGATCTCTACTTACATAGGTATATATACGAAATATAATCAAACATGATAAAAATATTATCGTGTAATATATATGTGTTATTTTATGTTATAATAGTCACGAGAGTTTTTAAGATAGATGCTGTTAATCGAACTTTATATTAATGTTAAAACATAAATAAGTTTCTTGAAAGTATATAACACTTAATTAATTTTCTTATACTTCAAACCAATAAAGTAAGTCCGTTTATAATATATGCTTATTTTTTTACATTTTAACTTTTTATTTGTATATGATGGTAAAATCAAAATCGGATCGGTAGAATCATAAAACCTTATTCTAATTCTATCCATTAGTTTCTTGTAATATCAATGAATCGTAAGATTCTACAAAATTAAGATTCTATTTAAGATTCAGATTAATCGGCAATTGTGGAATCGTAAGATTCTAAGATTCAAATAGAGATTTTAATAACCATGCTATATACACAATTTTTATAATGTATACGAGTGATGCTAATAGTTTCAGTGAAAATTTAGCGGATTACAATCAAAATTCAACTGATTTTTATTTTGGTTAAGATACCTATAAAAAGAAACATACCCAGTGCCTCAAGGGCTCCCATCTACGTAGTTGGTTAAGATTTCTATATACTGTCAAACGTTTGTGCCTCTTTATCAATTTTTTTGACAATAAAAGCATCCGATTCTAAAAGAAGATGCTAGAAACAATTTGTTAGCAATATTTCAAATGAAAAGCTATGAATTTTAGTAAAGGGTCCTAATTGATAAAATTTGTAATTTCAATATACTTGAGAGATAAAATTTTAAACATTAAGATACCTTATTACCTACACTAAAATATGAGATTACTTAAGTGATAAATATCGAAACCCAGAATACTAAAGTGATAAATTTTGATGTAAAAAGTATCCACTGACCAAGAAAATTTTTACCATAATTTTGCCAATTAAAAAAATGGAGATTGGTCCACATTTTAGCATGCATATCTTATCCTCAGCAGTTTTCTTGTAAAACTTTTTGTATATTTAATTAATAATTATATAAAAAGTATAATTAAATTATAAAACAAAATATTAAATAATGATTTCATTTATATACTAATAATTTTATAATATATATTATATAAATTAAATAAATGTAATATTTGTTGACCCATTTGTTAGTGGGGATCAAGAAAACATGGTGTTTCTTTACTTTGACACGATTTGCCTATTTGCAAGTAAAGAACCGCACAAGATCATAACATGAATCATCATAAAGCCTTTTTTATTTTTTATTTTTTTTAAGATAAATGAATCTCCGTTAAGTTTAAGTTTAATATTGGGCAATGTTATTGCTAGAGCAAATTTGTGAAATCATGTGGCTATTCTTCATACTGTTAAATTTTTATTAGGCCTTTTAGACTTGACCCACGGAGTTGATCAATATATAAGCTCAAGTAAGGTTCCATTTTAAAACCAATTGGCAATAGATGGAGTGATTCACTAGGCTTACATGTTGGTCTCCTATTTCCTACGGCTCTTTTGTAGGATTTATATTTGATTCACATGTGGAGTTCTTATTCTTAACACTGACGGCAACAATTGTTATCCTAACAATAATAATGACTTTAGTATTAACTGAAAAACACAAAGATTACTCATATAAGGCTTTTGGTCTTGCTAAAATGAAAGTAATTTATTCTATGAAATTGCATGTGGTTCATGCATAACCAAATTGAGGTTGAAGTGAAATATATAACATGAAATTACGGCAAAAAACATCTTTCTCTTCGTTCAAGGAGAGGGGAATACATTTTCCGCTAATTAGTTATTACTAAATATTAGGGCAAAATTGTTATTGCAAGAGCAAGATCATAGTTTTCAAGGTTATTTTGTGGCTCTCATTGTTTATAAATTACATTATTACTTTGGCAATGGCAATTTTTTCCTTGACAATAGCAACTCCCTAAATATAACAGGAAAAAAAATTTCAGTCAAACTAAACAGAGTATAAGAGTCCGTACTAAATTATTACAAAAATAGGAAAAAGAAGATATAGAATCCAAATGCAATAAGCTAAAAAGGAAGATTTTCTAAATCTTATGCATTATATGACTTGAAAACATGTGAAATGACTTCATGATTTTTAATTAAGTGAAGTTTTGTATGTACTTAAGAAAACAATGTTTTAGATATATGATTTAAGTATCTTTTCGGGTACGTATAAAATCAAATAATTATTTTGTTATCGACAATATTTTATTGTCACGTGTAATGGGTGCTTAAATTGTTTACGATGTGTATTATTGATCATTCATTACAAGAGCTTCGAGATTAAAATACTTTATGTATATAATTAGGTATACAATTATAAGAATAGTTTATATGGTAAAACATAATTGGGTCACTGAAAGAAATACTAAATGATTAATTTTTTTTAAACTAATAATGTATTTTGCAAATTATTTTTTGGTACATGAAGCGTTTTAAATTTTATATAAAATTATTAAATAATGAAAACTAGTTGCTAAGTATAGAGTCTCATAACCCTATTTTTCAATACAAATGTTGTTTGATTAAAATGTATAGATAAAATTTTATTCCAAAATGAAATGTTGATACAATCGCGATAATATGCACCTAATAAGAGATGCATAGTTTGTAGCATATATGTATCGAATGATTTTTAAATTGCTAAGGTCATTACACGGGGGAGGGGGGCACGTGCCTCGAACCTGGGTCCTTGGAGATGGCATTAAACATCTATAGGGCACAAGGGTATTGGACGTATATGTAAGAAAATATTTTAGAAAGATAGTATGTTTGTGAAAAGACACTAAAAGAATGTTCATTATGCATGTACAATTTTAAGCAACAAAATTTTTATTATATATGCAAAAAAAATTATTGAAGAAGAAAGAATAAGAAAGCCAACGAATTATAAAAAAAGAACAAGAGAGTGATCGACTATAACATAGGTGAGCAAAATGATATGTGGCAACCAACAAAGTGTAGTGACAGCAAAAACGATTACATGGAAACCAAAACGGAGATGTCTATTAGGAAATGCACTACAAAAAAAACAAGGAAAAAAAATCAATAAGAAAAATGAAAAACACACATGGGATTTATATAGTTCGGCCAAATATGCGTATGTCCATTGAGTTGTAGGATTTTCTTAGTGCTTGGATGTTTTGCAAAGAGTTTCTTTTGTTCTTAGTCCATGAACTTGGATCATAATAGTATAAAATAGGCTCTACACATTAGTGGATGATGTGGCATCCTGCGAGGAAAATATTGCACTAGTAAGCTTGAATAACCATAAAACAAAAAAATTAATAGGTTGTAGTCATTGTAGATAAGAAAGCATTCTACACGCTTAGAGGTGATTTTTTTTTTTTTTCTTTTTGATAATTTGAATACAAGATCAAAAGGCATCATATATGCATGGCAGGGCACGAAAGCAAACATAACAAGATGAAGTGAAAGACAAAAGCATGCAATATTAGAGAAAAGAGAAAAAGAATAGAAGGCAATCACTGTCGGGTCTTGCAACATCTGTTATTTCCTCGTCCAGTTTGTATAAGAGTCTTCAATCATATATCAATAACTTCTTAATATCACTCTCGCACCAGTACCCAATAAAGTCATAATACCAAGCAACTTCCTTATACGACTAAGGAAACTCCTTAAACTAGACGCAATGCCAAAATGCGATGAAATAAAAAGTGTGGACTAAGTGTGCTGTTGAAACAGTTCCCTACAAATTAACTAATTGTTAAGACTCCACATATAAGTCTAATTGAATCCCACGTTGAAGTTGTGGGAGAAAAGAGACCAGTATATAATCCCAATGCATTCCTCCATCAAAATGCCAATTGGTTTTAGGGATGAAACCTCACTTGACCTTATATGTGGTCCTCATATATGCCAATTTTATGGGTTAAGCCTATGGCCTAGTGAAATTTAACATGATATCAGAGCTGGTGGATGATTTCGATCTTTTATTTGACACACTATATCCTCAAAATAAGGAATGTATTTGAATTTGTTGCACCGAGTGTCCCTCTAATGTTGGATCTGATCAGACTGGAGAAGGCGAGGGGTGTGATTGAAAAAGACTCATATGTGAGGGGGAGCGTTAAGACTCCATATATCAGTCTAGTTGAATCCCACATGGCAGTTGTGAGAGAGAAGAGACCAATATATAATCCTAGTAGATTATTCCCCCTAATGCCAATTGGTTGAGGATAGAATCTCACTTGAATTTACACGTGGACCTCATATTCCGTGGGCCGAGCCTTTGGCCTAATGAAATTTAACATCAGTGTCGGTATTTTTGGGTAAAGGCAGAACTTGATAATTTCAACTTAAGGGTAATTTTCTACATTTCAGAAAACCTAAACAAAAACGTATCAATTATTAACACACACACACACATAATCTCCATTTTGCAGAAATCGCAAAAAATAATGAGAAAACAAAAGATCATCTTCATATTTTCGTGAGCAAAGGCATAGTAGTTATTTATACACACATGCATATAATTTGAACCATACACTAGGTAATCTTCTTTAACTGAAATCCAAGCTTCGGACGCCTATTTAGGAGCCGTGTATGGTGGAGTCTAGTAAGAGGGGACAGAGACGGAGATAGGTTGTGTTAGGCTACTAATTTTGTTTCATCAAAGAAGAGTCAGAGAGCACAAAAGTGCAGGTTTAAGAGAAAACAGAGTACGAAATATAAGAATTCCTGAATGATATATCACGCGGGAGCAGCGTGAAGAGATGCTCAAGCCCTTTGGTAAGGAAAAAAAAGAAGAAGTTGGTGAAAAAGGGTGAAAGCGTTAAAGATGTTGACAAACTTCTTGCTCCAAAGTGTGCATATGAGTTTGGGAAAAAGCTTGGACTGAGTTTTGATGGTGATGAATTGATTGTGGTTGAGTACATTGCAATGATGGATTAGGCGCCCAGGGGTCAGGAGTTCAATTTTCGCCGAGGATATACTGATGACTTACCTGCTCATAGGGGTTTGTGGGCTGTTCTCATGAGCTAGAGTTGGTTGGGGCAACCTAATCCCTCGTCACCAAAAAAAATGATGGATTAGGGTGTTGGTTGACCTAACTCTATGTCAATCTCTTTCCCGGCTTTGGTATATTGGCTCTTTCCCATGTTTCTGTTCCATCCTTTCCAGTGGTGGTTGTAGTCATGTAGCGCTTGTTGGTTTTTGCTTGTGACTGTCCTGTAATCATGTTTTCTTTGCTTTATTGTATTGCTTTTTGTCTTTGTTTGATTCTCACTTTGATACAGGATGATTGAGGTCTTGTTTGTATGAGGTGCTTGTTTTGTATTGTGATTTGTCGATAATTATGGAAAAAAGATCAACAATTATTGCAATTTCATTATGTGACAACGTAAAATTGTGACTTAAACAACATGATTGCATTAAAACTTGGACTAGATCTCAGCCGTTGTTTTAATTAGTTTTTGCTCGGCTGTTATGGTTGATTAAGTGTACAGATGCTTGCTTTTATTCTTGTTGTTATTATCACTCGGTTTCATTTTTTTTGCTCTTTTGGCTTTTGTTGGGCCCCACTTTGGCGGGTGCACCATCTTGCACTAGTGAGCTTGACACGCTAATTGTCGGTAAAAAGCAACAAAATCGCATTTCAATTAAAAAGAACTCACTATGTCTTCTTTAAGACGTAAAACTAGTCACTATGAGAAAACCTTTGGATATAAAAGATACTAAAAGAAAAAAATAGCCCTTCTAATTATTAGTAAGGTACCTTATTAACTTTTCCTATGTTATTTACAGTAAGTTATTGTAGTTTATTTACCATATAAATTTAGTCTTTATACTTTTAAATATGTTAATTTAGTCAATCATATATAATTTACATCATGACATTAAGTTTGCAACGGAAGTTTTATTGGTTGGATCACGAGTGAGTTTAAATTGCATTAACAATGGGTTTACATCGAGTCACTTGCATTTGGCATGTACAACCCATTAAAGAAGTCATTAACTTAACGTTATTTTACCATAGACTAAATTACCGAAAAGTATATTTTATAGAGACTAAATTGATATAATTAAAAAAAAGATTAAATTATCACGATGAGCAAAATATTGATTCTATGACCTAAATAACTTTTAGAGATATTAAAGGGTCATGAATATGTCTAGTTAGTGAAGAGATTACTTGAGACTAAAGAGAAATAAAAGGGGGACACATAAAAACAAAAGAAAGCATGAACAAATCATATTACACACCGCAGGTGGGTCACTATGGCCCTATTTGACCAAAAATATTATTTTTTAAGGATATTGCCATTGCCAGGATAAAATTATTATTTTTAAAGTAAAATTATTATTTTTAAGGTAGTTTTATAGCTTTTATTATTTTAAAATCATATAATTATTCTAATAATAATAATTTTTATCTTGGAAATAATAATTTCCCTTTTTGAAAGTATTTTTCTTAAGTACTTTTGTTAAAAGTGTTTTCAATAAGGTATTTTTTAAAAAAGTTTAGTTTTTGTTTCTATTTTTCTTTAGAGTTGAATCAATATTTTCTTGTTTCTGCATAAAAGCAGAAAATAACTTCCATTTCTATTTATAAAAACTTTTTTCTAGGCCAAATATACTTAAATTCTAAAAAGTGCTTTTTGCTACAATATATATATATATTTCTTTTGAAAAAGAAGTTCGATCAAATACGTCATAAATCTGGTAACAAACCATTTTGTAAAGTCAAAATTTTGAAGAGTAAATCCCTTCATAACCTTATCACAATGCATTTCATATGTTTTCGGGATATGTCTTCTACCGAAGTCTTCCACTTTATATTTCTCTTATACTTTCAATGATGCTTATCTTATATCAATTATAAAAGGAATATTTACACTAATAGTTTCTGTACTTTGCTCATTATGTCAATATAGCTCTTGTACTTTTAATTGTATCAATTTTGTCCCTCTATAATTTATATTAGGTCAATTTAGTCCTATGATCAAACTGAAGTTAAGTTAATAATATAATTTTTTTAACAATACAATAATATTATATACAAGTAACCTATTACAAATTCACCCATTTATTCAATTTTACTTAATTTGTGGCTGAACTATGAAGAATTTTATCAACAACTTAACATAAATTTTACTCTAAATATTAAATTAATATAATATAAATTATACATGAATTGAATTGATATAATATAACTATAAGAACTAAGTTGACAAATTAAATAATATATAAGAATTTTTGACATAAATAATTCGATACGGTAAAAGGATGGGAGGTGGGGTTCCAAAGTCCAATCTGAAAAGGTTTCTGGGTGCAGCAAAATCTAGCGCGTCTTCTTTGGTGTGCCCCACTTTGGATTTCCTTTCGCTCTCACTCTCTTATTTCTAAAATTATTGAATATTATTATTATCAGATTAATTTATATTAATATTAGAATAATATTAATATAATAAGATTTAGAATATATATTTTTTTTTCACTGATATTAATAAAAAAAATCTCTAGCAATAATGTTACCCTTAGATTCGAAGATCAACTCGTATTTCTACTTATTAGAGTATAGTATTTCTAGGATTTAGCACTTCTAGGGTTTAGTCTAATGACTCCCTTACCCTCCCCCCACATGTAAGGAGGTAAGGGCACTTTAGTATTTTGTCATGCCTTGTAGCTCTATATATAGAGCATGTACTCCTCATTTTACTATATCATCAATTGCATTGTCTTCACATGGTATCAAGAGCCTCTCAAAGAGACTCTCCTCTTCTCTCTTCTCTTTAATTTTTTTTTTTCCGGTCTAAAGTACTAGTTCTCAATTGGTTATTAATTTTTACTTATTTTTTTTCTTCTCTCGAATTCATTTATTTTTTTTTTCAATTTTTGTTTAATTTTTTTTTCTCTCTTTCTTTAACCCATATCTATGGCAGCCCCCCCACCCCGGCTCCCCACTCAGCGCCGGCAGCCCCTGCTCTGACCGAACTCGGCTCTCCCTATGCCGGTGCTTCGGTCGAACGTCGGGTGTCCGGTTCCTCCATGGTCATGCCCGATCTTCCCCATAACGGATCTATGACCTCGGATCTACCCCTCAATGGTCTAACTAATGCCGGTGTTGCCATCTCCGGTACTTCGTTAGCTACCATGAGGCCGCAAGTTTCTCAATTTTTTGGCTCGGGCATCCCAACCTCCCTTCCCCTCTTCCCCCTACAACCGACCTCCGGTGCCGCCCTTCGAAATGGCGACACCGCTGGTCGGCTCTCTCCCAAATCCCCCCCTACCGCTGCAAACCACGGTCACCCGCTCGCCAGTGGGAGCCACCCGGCTGTACCGTACAGTCACCATGGGTGAGGACCCGCTGCTACTGCGTCTGACCAGCCAGCACCCCTTGGTGTTCACCTCCCCACAACCCCTCTTTTAAACCCTAACCTAACTCATACTACAAATCAACCTTTATTACTTCCCCTTTCTAATATCTCCAGTATAATAACTATAAAACTTGAAAATGCCACTGATTATACCGCCTGGAGAGAACAATTTTACATGCTTTTAGTATCCCATCAACTAATGGGTTACATTGATGGTTCTTTCCCCTGTCCTCCAACTCATATATTAAACAGTGCTGGCTCCTCCATCCCCGACCCGGATTATTTAAATTGGGTCCGTACTGACCAAAGTCTCAGATTCTGTATTTCTGCAACTCTCTCTCGCCCTCTCTTAAACGATACTGTTCGACAACCCACATCAAAAGCTATGTGGGATGGCCTTGTCAAACTATTCCGAGACCACTCGCTGGCCAAGGAATATGATCTGAGGTCCCAACTAATCAATTTAAAGAAAGATGGCAAAACAATGCAACAATACCTTTCGGAACTAAAATCCGTCGTTGATGATCTAGCTGCTATAGACTCCCCAATTTCCAATCGAGAACTAGTACATTACGCCCTTTATGGGCTTCCTATTGAATATGCCGCCTTTTGCTACTTTAACTCGCCAAACCACTCCAACCCCTGCTTTTGAAAAATTAAAAACTGATTTGCTTAATGAAGAAAGTGCCCAAAGCCGATACCAGGGCCGCACCACCACTGACCCACAGCATGCTTTAGTTGCTTCAACTACAGGTACCCAATGGTCAAACTATGGTCGTGGGGGTCGTGGTCGAGGTAAGGGCCGTAACAACGATCGCCGTGGCAATCGAGGGGGCCGCTCTGGGGGCCAGAATCAACAGCATAACACAGGACCCCACAACCCCAACCCACCACAGGCACGCCCGCCCACACCTGGAATTCTCGGCCCTGCACCGGTATCCTGCCAAATCTGTCATAAGCCTGGTCACAGTGCTGCATCATGTTACCACCGCTTTGATCATGCATCCTTTCTAGATCCTTCGCATTCCCTTGCTGCTATGTCCATCACTGAATCTCAAGACTACAATTGGTATCCTGACTCCGGCGCAACCAATCACATGACACCCAACTCTGGTATGCTTCACACTACTCTTCCTTACAGTGGTCAAAAACGAGTTTTAGTTGGGAACGGTGCTTTACTACCTGTGAGTCATATTGGTTTCACTACCTTACAAACTAAAATGCGTCCTCTTCAACTTAACAATGTTATATTGGTTCCCAAACTCACCCATAATTTATTATCCATAAAACAACTATGTCAAGATAACTTATGCACTGTTGAATTTGACTCTGAATTTTTCTGTGTCAAGGACAAGGCTACGGGGATCCCTCTGCTTCGAGTTCGCAGTAATGGGCCACTTTACAATCTTTCACCCCACTACACCGGCCTCATGGCACAAACTCCTTCTGGAAACCTATGGCATCAACGGTTAGGGCATCTCGGGCAAACTATGTTAAATGTTCTTTGTTCTCGAAAATTGATTCCTCGTTCTCGTTTTACTGAGTTTTGTCAACATTGTAACTTAGGAAAGTCTCACCGACTTCCCTTTCAACGTGCTTTACATTTAGCTTCTTCGCCTTTGCATTTAATTCATTGGGATGTATGGCAATCTCTTGTAGCGTCAAACTCCTGTTACAAATACTATGTTAATTTTATTGATGATTTTACTCGCTTTACATGGGTATACCCTATGCAACATAAATCCGAAGTATTTGACATCTTTGTCACATTTAAAGCACTAGTTGAAAACCAATTTTCCACGAAAATCAAAATTTTTCAAAGTGATGGTGGCTGTGAATTTGATCACCGTCGTATGAACAACCTATGCCGACAACATGGCATACACTTTCGCCTTTCTTGTTCTGATACCCCACAACAAAATGGGGTGGCGGAACGAAAGCACCAACATGTAATAGGCATGGCTCGGACTTTACTTATTCAAGCCCGGTTACCCTACTCACATTGGGATGACGCTGCCTGTACCGCATGCTTTATTATTAACCGCCTTCCTACCCCTGTGCTTAATAACTTATCCCCATTTGAAAAACTGTTTAAACAACAACCAAACTACTCCGGTTTTCGCATATTCGGCTGTGCATGCTTTCCAAATCTCACACCTCGTGCACCGCACAAACTTGCACCTCGCTCCATACCATGCATCTTTATAGGCTATGCTGCCCGCCATAAAGGCTATAGGTGCTTAGATCCTCAAACGGGTAAAATATACATAAACAGGCACGTCACGTTCAATGAAACTAGCTTCCCCTATCCAAAACTAGTCAACCCTACACATATAACTCCACCGGGCTCAACCGCGAGTATAGTCGATCTTCCTCTCATAATCGCTATCACTCCCGGTGCTCCGCCACTACCGGCCCCTACCCCCCTCGAGCCCTCCTCCGCCATTGCCCCACCTGCGGTGGGCTCCACCCCTATCCCCTCCCCTAGGAGTCCATCCAGCCCCACCATCACACCCACGGTCTCCCATGAAGACCTTGCCCGACCTCCCACTAACCAGCCCACCTGTACCCCACCGCCAGCAGCTTCGACTGCCGCACCTCCCCCCCCGACCGGGTCGAGTCTCCCACCGACCCTCCCCCCATGAATCTGCCAACCAACGTGCACCCCATGCGAACTCGTCTCAAGGATGGTATTCGAAAGACAAAATATCCCTTGTCTCTCTCTTCCATAACAGTCATACAGGAACCCACTTGTTACTCTCAGGCAGTCAAAAATCCACAATGGCAAGCAGCCATGGCTGATGAATTTAACGCCTTACTTCATAATCACACATGGGACCTCGTCCCCCCGCACCCAACTAACAACATTGTCGGCAGCACTTGGAAATATCGAGTTAAGTATAAAGCGGATGGCTCCGTTGATCGATTCAAGGCTCGCCTTGTGGCTCAAAGTTTTCACCAACGTGAAGGCATTGACTTCAAGGAAACCTTTAGTCCGGTTGTCAAACCTCCTACCATCCGCTTCATCCTTACACTTGCTATCACTCACAAGTGGTCCATCAAGCAACTTGATGTTAAAAATGCCTTTTTACATGGCCACCTAAAGGAAGAAGTATACATGAAGCAACCGCAAGGCTTTATTCACCCCAAATTTCCCAACTATGTATGTCGCCTACGCAAAGCCCTCTATGGCCTCAAACAAGCACCCCGAGCTTGGTTCCAACGCTTCAGTACCTTTCTCTACACCTTAGGATTCACTTGCTGTCGTGCTGATCCCTCTCTTTTTTTACTTCGCACCCCCAATACGATCACTTGCTTACTACTATATGTTGATGACATCATCTTAACTGGCTCTAACACCTAGTCCCTCGACACTCTTGTCGACACCCTCTCCTCTCAATTTGCTATGAAAGACCTTGGTCCCCTACACTACTTCCTCGGTATTGAGGCGCGCCGAACTCCGTCTTCCCTCTTTCTATCTCAACATCGTTACACCATTGATCTTCTCACCAAACTCAATATGCAAGATGCAAAACCCATCAAAACCCCCTTACCCCCTCGCACCCATCTTTCCCTAACCGATGGTGACCTCCTCTCTGACCCCACAGAATACAGAAGTGCCGTCGGCGCTCTCCAATATCTCACCATGACCCGTCCTGATATTTGTTATGCTGTTAATCTTGTTTCTCAGTTTATGCATGCTCCCAGAACTAGTCACTGGCAGGTTGTTAAGCGGATCCTTCGGTACCTCAAAAGCACCCATGATCATGGGCTCACCATCCTTTCGGGTACCTGCACCTCCGTTGCTGTCTATGCTGATGCTGATTGGGGTGGCTGTCCTGACACGCGTCGTTCCACCACTGGTTACGCCTTGTTCCTTGGCCCCAACCTGATCTCCTGGCGTGCTAAGAAACAAGCCACGGTCTCCAAATCTTCCACTGAATCCGAATATCGGGCCGTCTCACAGGCAGCTGCTGAAGCAGACTGGGTTCGCTACCTCATGCGTGACTTAAGCCTCCGGCACACCGGCCCCGTTATCATCTACTGCGATAATGTCTCTGCATCATACCTGGCTGCCAACCCTATCTCAAATGATCGATCCAAACATGTTGATGTTGATTTTCACTATATCCGGGAAAAGGTACTCAAGGGTGATCTCCAAGTTCGCTACACCCCCACCTCTCGTCAAGTTGTGGACATCTTCACCAAAGGTCTCGGTCCAACTCTGTTCCACTACCACAAATCCAATCTTCACGTGGCGGCTTCTCCTTCAGATTGAGGGGGCCTATTAGAGTATAGTATTTCTAGGATTTAGCACTTCTAGGGTTTAGTCTAATGACTCCCTTACCCTCCCCCTATATGTAAGGAGGTAAGGGCACTTTAGTATTTTGTCATGCCTTGCACCTCTATATATAGAGCATGTACTTCTCATTTTACTATATCATCAATTGCATTGTCTTCACACTACTGAAAAAAAGGATATCCTCTTGGAATATAAAATGAATTATTTGATGTTTGCTTCAGCTGACTTAGACATCTTGACAATCGAAAAGGATCCATCAATCGAACCGCTGCTTTGACTTGTAAAATTTCGTGACTAGGCCTATATATGGATGATTGCTTTTATGGGAACTCAATTTAATGCTGTAATATACATGTAAAAATATATAAAAATACAATTTAAATATCTAATTTATATACACAATGATGTCAAAAATGATTACGAGTTACGGAATAATATAAAATTAAGTAGGTATTTTTGAAGAAGACTTTTTCCATATGTGTTGGGGTATTGATGTACCTTATATTTACATATTTTATTTCTCATTCTTATGACATATTCGGCTTTTACATGTGTGTTTTGTTGTAATTTAGGTACATTTAGGCTTGGAAAGATTGAAAAGCGGCAGAATCAAGTATAATCAAAATATATTTGAGAACTAGTTTTAGAAAACCCACCACAGGTGCAAAAAAATAACCAATTGGGTTGTAATTTGGTAACTCAAATAAATCTTGTAGAGTTTCGGGTACTCAAGGATCAATCGGCTCAACATACCGATCGGTCAGTTGCCCACGGCAGGACGCCTTACGGTGGGACTGCTGATTGATAGGGAAACAAGACCGATCAATTGGCTGGCTACAGAATGCCATCCGATCGATTGGCCTAGGAGCCAATCGATCAGTGGCTCAATCGATCAGCCCACCTTATACCACGGGTATAAATAAAAAGGGGGAGACTATTTTCTGCATCTTTTCGCACGCCTCCTCTCTTCCTCTCCTTCCCAAAGCTGCTACGAGATCCAACGAGCTATAAAATGCTGAAGCGCAAGTGGTCAGAGTGCTAGAAGGATTCAAGCTTGGATCAGCGTCAACACAGATTGAGGGAGTCTTTGCTTTTAGTTTTACTCATTATTTATCTTTCACTTGGATTTTATGTGTAAAACTCCTATGGAGGAGTAGACGTTTTTTGTTTAGGGATGAAGGACGGGCAACCGTCCGTATCCCAATTTTGTATTTTGCTTCGACGTTAATTTAGTTATGTTATATTTGCACCGTTGAGGGGAATTATTTTTGATTGCCTGGTATTTTTGTATGTGTGCTTTGTAGGCATGTTTAGATCTCCAGCTTTTTAGCAATTAGTCTTATGCTTGTAGCCTAGACCATAACATAACATGTTTTCACACGTGGTCAGGGTTGAGAGTGTATCCAACCTTGAACACAATCTTTTATACAGTTGATACTGAATTAAAAGTAACAGAGGAATTATGTAGTACTAATGGGATAACATATGCTACACTTAGGATAATAAGACATGTTATGCCTTTAAACTAATTCATTACTCTAAGCCCTAATTTGTATATTAACATAGGCTTAGAGTTTGTAGCTTAAGTCCTTCAAATTTTCGTCCTAAGTAAAATATAATAACAGGATACATGTAAAGCTACCTTGAATTCACTTCCTAAGCTAGCCTAAATCAAATTGACGTCTTTTTTATTGTTAAATTGCTTTTGCATATTTAATCACTTGAATCAATCCAAAAAGAACCGACTTCAACTGTTCACTTAGCATTAGGTCTAACTTAACACTGATTCCCTATGGACATGACCTGTATAAACGACAAAGCTACGATAATTTCATACACTTGTGAATAGACGGTTTTAAAACACCTTTAAAATCACATCAGGTACACAAATTAAGTACGTAATTTTGATTACTTGTAACATTGTTTAAAAACCATTGAATTATACAAAGATAAAAAATTATACAAAGATAAAAATTTAAGATTATTTTCTCACGTTTCGATATGTTTTTTGATACTTATATTGGGTAATTAACTAAGGCCTCGTTTAGTATGCGAGAAGTAAACGTGGGAAGTAGAAATTCATAAAATGTACGGATTTTGGCTCTTGTTTGGTTGACAGGAAGTAGATAGGATGCAGGAAGTGGAAATTGCTCCTTCAAAATACAGGAAGTAACTTACCAAGGTTCCCCCAGGTAAATTCTAATTCTTCAGTTTTCACTAATCTCACGAAGGAAGTTTTATTTACTATCTTGGCAATCAAATATCTTTTACATACTTCTTGAGAAGTTGACACAAGAATTAAATTTTCATAAAATGTAACTTTCTGTAGGAATTTAAGTCAGGTGTCAACCAAACAGGCCTAAGGATTCAAAATGACAAATTGAGGAATATTGAGTTTTTCACGTGGAAATAGTTAAAAATTTGTTCAGTATAGTTCTAGTCTGCACTTTTGTTTTTGAAAATGAATATAAAAAATATTTAGCAAAATTAGTGTATAGTTTACAATTTATACCTAAGAGGGTACTAACACGCAAACACCGGATCCCATTAGAACTCCGAAATTAAGCGTGCTTGTGCAAGAGTAGTACTAATATGGGTGACCTCCTGAAAAGCCCTCGTTTTGCACCACTTAGGTTGGGGGTTTTCGGAAACAGCTTCTCTTCAGGTAGCACCCTGAAGGGAAAAGACTGCGTATATCCATCCCCCTAGACCCTGCTTAGACTGGAGTCCTTGGGGCACTGAAAATGTTGCTTAGTTTATAGTTTATAATTTATAATTCCTGGTACATTACAAACTTAAATAAGAAAAAAAAATTGAAATAAATAATATAATTGTATAAAATTAAAAGTAATTATGCACAAACCATTACTAGCAAATCACCGGTACCCCACCACTACCCCACTGCCCACCACCGCCCCATCCCCCCCTGGCGCCCACCACTAGTACTTATCAATTTATTTTCTGAAAGGGACAAACATGCAGAGCAGCCCAACAGGCAAGTAACATTGAGACAATTGAACTACCTCCAAAACTCAACAAAAAGTTAAAACCCATAACCGGACACACCAAAACCAAAAGGTAGATGCAGTCACATGCCGAAAAACCAAAGACAAAGCCAAAATGAAATAAAGAGACCAAATAGAATCAACCGAACCAACCAAAAAGAAAGGGACCAAAGAAACACCAAAAGTCAATCACTTATAAGGAGCATACACCTGATGACAGGAAAATAAAGCCCTAGTGTCTTCATCTTATGCTGTAGCTTCTAGACTTTTCGGCATGAAACCTCGAGCTACACCAACTCTTTTCTTTTTCTTTTTCTTGGTTAACTTGAACTTGAGCTCCTTGACTCCCTAGTTCTCAAATCATACGGGAAGGCTGATCCTGGCATGAAGATTGTAAAAACCACTCAAACCCGGGGGGATGCCCCAATCTTCATCGCCCGTATCGTTAGAAATGGGCCTAGATCCTAACACTACGGGCTGCTCAGATAAGAATTAGATGAACCCTCCTTTATGGCTGCCATATTCGGAGCACGACTCTCCACCCCATAAGTGTGGTCAATGCTAATAGACACTGCTAACAAGCCCCCTATTTTCCCCAATTATCGTTGGTCAACACTTCTTCGGAAGAAGCTTTGTTTACCAAACTTGCAGTTTGGGTCCTACTGAAAGACTCTTCTCTGTCCACCTTGACATGGTGAGCGACTAACTCAACCCCAGTCATGTGAACTTCCTCTTAAGTTGGTGGAGCATCTACTATGTCCGTACCCAACCATGGAGTTGACACTCCTTCTACATCATCCAGAATCAACCCACTTGAGGAGGATGTATTGTTGACAACAACATGCATCCAAAGTCCTAAACACTTCGAACTTGACCTAAACAAGGTCTCCATCACACGAATCGGGAAATCCAAATTCTCCAGCTTGAAGGATTATTACATCGCCAAAAGAGACTGACCATGCTTTGTTTTGTAATCGAGGCATACAACATTGCGGTAAATTACATCTTAGTACCCTTAGGTTTTGTTTATTAATTTTTAGGCAACGAACTTTGTAAAATAATTTTTTTAGTCCAAAAGTTACATGTATTTAATAAAATAATTCAAATGATAATGTGAAACGGCATTGGTGTGGTTTTAATATATGTGTAAACACCATGTACCCACAAGTGTACGAGTTCGTCGTAGCTAAGTTGGGTATACGGGTGTCATATCCGTAGGGATCAATATAAAGTTTGATTCAGTGACTACTAAGTGGTTAAAAATCGGTTTTTGTTGGAAGAATGAGTTTGTAAATAAATTAAAAGAATTAAATGATAAATTAAAGTTGTTAATCGATCAAAGTTAATTTAGGGTATAATTTGAGGTTAGCATAACTAGGATCCCTTCATTATATTTTATCAAAATAATGTCTTTAAATGTTTAGCTATAAGCTCTAAACCTGAATTAACATTAAATTAGGGCTTAAGATAATGAACTAGTCTAATGGTATAACCCATCTTAGCATTCTATGTGTTGCATAGATTATTTTAGTAGGACTAATAAATTCCTTTATCACACCAAATTTCGTGTTAAACCTAAAATAATACTTAAGTTAGGGTTTAGGGTAATGAACTACTCTAAGGGAATAACGCATCTTATCACTGTAGGTGTAGCATAGATTGTCTCAATAGCACAAACAAATTTCTTTATCACTCCTAATTAAGCATTAATTTGTATAAAAGATTATGCTTAGGATTGGCTATAATCTCAACCGTGACCACTTGTGAAGAACTTATTGTACTACACTCTAGGCTAGAGCACAAGACAACACACAAATAAAATTGAAAATCAAAGCATGACTACAAGCACATAGCAAGAAAACCAGTCTCAAAATATAGAACTCTCCACAAGGGCGCGAAAGGAATATAGTAGAAATCATTATTGAAAATAAAACATAAATCTAGGATTCGGACGGCTAACCATCCTTCACTTCTTTATATGGGTGTGGCATGTCCTAGAGCACGCCTGCGTAGGTGGCCGATTGATCGACCGCTATTTTTCCAGCGAACATAGTTAACTTAAAATGCGCATATCATTTGATCCGTAAAGAGTTATGAGCCAAATTATATATCAAATTGAAGCTATAGAAGAGATCTATATGATCCCAATGGTTTCATGAGTGGAAATGGATAATATTGGGTCATAAATACTTTCTTTTCATCTTTTGCTCGTTTTGAGCTTGATCGATGCCAAAATGCATGGTCAATCGATGTGCGTGCCCGAGGAAAGTCTTTTTTTGGACCGAATCTTGACTCGGTGAGTACTTATTTTCAACACATGATCGGTTTCTCAATGTAGTCTCTAAATTTGTCCATTTGAGCTGTTTTCCACTATTTTTCAAGATGTCCTTACTCCGATACGTTCCAAGCCTAAACACACATAAATTATGCAATACCCCACATGTAATAATCTAAAATATCATAGGAATGCATTATAAAATATATAAGATATGAGGTACATCACATCCCTAAATCCTAACCTTGCTTGTCCTCAAGCAAAATTTAATGCAAGCAAGACTTAATGCAAACTAGTTGTAAGTAGAAAAGATTCAATCAGGCATATAGTTGCATGAATTAGTAGTAAAAAAATATTTTCTAAACAAATCTGAGAGGAAACTCAAGAAAGAAGAATTCTCATGTAATGATATTATTACATTGGTTTTTGCAAGAACCTTCGCTATTTAAGTCTTCTTACTAGTAAATAAGTTTAAAACATTCTCCCCCTATCTTATTCCAAACTTTACATATCTAACACGATTAGTGGGAATAATTAAAGGAATGAGTATCCCTAACAAGTTACCCCTAAACAAAATATGAATCTCGAGTCTTTCTTCTCTCTCTTCTTTTTTTGAAGTAACTTATGGTTAGGCGTATCTCCCTAAGACCATCTATATATTTCGCTGACTTACCAAAAAAAAAAAAAAGTGTCTCCCTAAGACCCATGTAATAAGTTTTTGGTCGGTGACTCCCGATCCAGTTGGCTCAACGTACCAGGTGCTAAAACACCTCTACGGGCTTACTTACTGGAGACATAGGAGCTACAAGAACCAACAAGTCATAGGTACTTACCTAATTGAGCAGGCATTGGTACCCTTTCTTGAATAGAATCAACTCAAGAAAAAGAGACAAATTATTGATTTCAACATTGTTACACGTAAACTACTTGATTCAAATTCCTAAAATTATTCCCGCTATCACAACATAAAACACAGGATTTGTCATAAGATTAAAAGTGAAAAGTAATAATTTCTCCAAATAGTTAAAAGACAAAAATAAGATATTTAATAGTTAGATCTAGGAATAATTTCATTACATAAATATTCTAACAATCTTAGCACATCTCAAATTTGAACTTCAATATAAGTGACAAAAATTCTATGCTAATCTTTGTAAAAACTCAGCTAATTTAAGCGAAATTATGCTAAAAGGACAAACAAAAGTTTATATCATACATTTCATCCTCAAACCTAAACTTTGTATTGTCCTCCATGCAAATCAAACCAACGTAAATACAAACAAGGAAAGGAAAGAGACCTCAGAGATAACACAATCATCTATATGTGGTGGGCAAATCCAAAAAAAAAAATAGCTACAAAATAAGACATAAGACAAAATACTAAACAATATGTATGGGACATGTATTTAGTACAAGAGAAACAAGGTAGTCCATGGTAGGGGTAACAAAAATCCTGAAAAAAGAAAGAGAGTTCAATTCGAAAATTAAATTAGATCATAAAATCAAAGTAAGCTGGGTTGCCTCCCAGGAGTGCTAAGTTTAACGTCTTCAGCCAAATGGGGTGTAAAACTCACAGTCAACTAAAATCTTAGGCGACATCCTCGATATGAATCATGTTGAGCTTGTAAGGATAATCCCCAAACCCTACGGTGTTTCTAAACTTGTGATTATCAAAGAGAGGAACATGACCAGCATTGGGGTCTTGAATCTCTATCCTATCAAGCTTAGGTGATGACTCAGCAATTAATGCATGATTATCGACATAGATAGGGACATTAATTCAATCAGCATTTTAAACAGAATCAGGCACACCTAGTTCTACCAAAGGGTCAATTTCATTAATCCTGTTGGGTACATAATATATACCATTGTCCAGCTCATTTTTTTTGGCCTGTTTAAATAAGGGTTAATTAAATAATAATAATAATATATATAAAATATATATATATATATATATATATATACCCCAAAAGCTAGGGGTTATGAGGCAACACATAAAATAACATAGGCGGCATTGTGGGCGCGGCATTAAAATACACAACGAGAGAGAGCCGAGAAAGTGAGAACTGGGCGGAAGCTCGACTCGTAAAATTTCAATATTTTATCTGTGAAGATCGGAGATTGATCTTGGAACAATTTGGAGCGGGTTTTCTAGGCATTGATTGGAGTTAATTGATTGAGAGAATCAATTGTTCTAGGGCCCGGGGAAATAATCCTTGTATCGCTCAAATTTGTTTGTAGGTTTCAAGTTAGGGCAAACATCTTGAAACCATAAATGTTGTAATTTCTATTTTCTATAGTGAATTTGCTGTCGGTTTGCCCTGTGGTTTTTTCCTCTACTCTGAAGGTTTTTCCACGTTATATCTGGTGTTAATTTAATTTTCACATATTTAGTTCGTTGTTGATATTGGGGTGCTTGTGATTTATATTTGTCACTGATATTGGCTTGAGTGGTCAATTGAAATTGGGTTTAGGTATCTAGTTCCAAACAAATCCTGTACCATTCTAACTCGTCCTCAGTCTCAGGGTGCCAAGTAATGTTCGAACATTCAATTTTCCCTTGAGATTTAACCTCTAACACTCTTGTCCTACAGTGAATCATAACGTTGGCCGTTGCTAGGAACGGTCGACCTAGAATAATAGGAGTGTTACTCTTCTGCCTAGGAACAGGTCCATATCTAAGACAATAAAATCAACCTTGACAAGTACATCCTCCACTACCCCTACAAGGTACTCGCTCTATCCTATCGGCCAATTGAAGTGTAACATTGGTTGGCTTAAGGTTTCCTATACCCAATTCCTGAAAAACTAAGTAAAGGATGAGGTTGACACTCGCTCCTAGGTCTAAATGATGACACGTGAGACTGTAAAGGCCCCAGGATCTCTAAACTTGGGCGGGCCGCCCAACGCTAGAATACTACTCACTTTTTTAGCGAGTCGGACCTTCTTCGGAGTGTGCGCGCTTCTTTTTCAAACAGAGGTCCTTAAGGAAGTTAGCATATATAGGAATATGTGTAACGGTGTCAATCAACGGCAGGTTGATTTTCACAAATTTAAACAAGTCAATGAGCGCAGATCTCTTTGAGTCTTTCTTTTCCTTCGGTCCTACAAAGGTCGAAGGGAAAGGAACAACGGATTCATAAACCCTCTCTCGTGATCCCTCTCCATTAGTAGTAGGAGGGGGAGCCACGTCCTTCCCGACCTTGACCTCAACCTCAACTTCCCTAAGGTTTTCCTCTCCTTAAACTAACACAACCTTAACTTGCTCACATATGAGCAAGCTGGGATTAGAACTAGTTGATCCTATCGGGTTTGTGGGTGGTTGGGAGGGTAGTCTCCGTTCCACTCTCTTATTCAATACTTGGGCCAACTATTCTATCTGATTCTCTAATTTGGCAATAGATTGAGAGTGAGATCGAACAAGTTGTGTAGTGTCATCTATAAAGCGGAGCATGCACTCCTCAAACTAGGAAGTGTGACCTAGAGGTGAGGGAGGGGGTTTATCATGAGCAACAATAGAGTGAGGTTGAGAATCATATCTTTGCTCTCCCTGAAAATCGGGAGGGGTTACATTTCCTATGAATCCAAACGCCAATTGCCTCGTGGGTTGATTTTGATTGGCGTTCTGCTTCCACGAGAAGTTCAAATAGTTGTGCCACTCGGGAATATAGGTGTTGTAGAACAGGTTGTTATTCTTAGAATACCCTTGTGCAGCAAAACCCTAGGGAATTGAGAAGCATATAAGTAATCCAAAATAGAGTGGTCCTCACACAAACAAATACCATAAGAAGTAGTACCAGCCGATGACTCAACTGCGTTGACAGGGCACACATTAGTGGGGTTCGCATGCAAATTCATTATATGGTCAATCTTCTTACTGAGGACGTCCGATCTCAGTTTATTGTTGGGCGCTACTTCATAGACACCACATGTGCTTCCTCTAACCACCCTCGTAGAAGAGGCTTGGTCGAGGGAGTGTTCGTTGAGATGCTCAAATAAAATCCATGCCTCGTTTTCGTCTTGTTAGTTAAATGCTCCCCTACATGACGCATTAACCATCTCTTCATTAGAAGCCGTAAGTCCATCATAAAAATTCTGCACAAGAGCCCACTTGGAGAACCCGTGGTGGGGATAGCTTGTAAAAAGCTCCTTAAATTTGTTCCAATTTTCATGAAATTACTCATGGTCCTTTTGTTCAAAACTGTTTGTTGCATGCCAATAGCCATCATTCTAACTTTAGGAAAAAAAATTGACTAGAAAGCATCGTTAGATGTCATTCCAAGTCGTGATTTCATCCCTTGGTAGGGATTAAAACCACCCTTTAGCTATGTCTTTTAACAAAAATGGAAAAAGGCATAGTCTAACAGTATCAGTTCAGACACCTTGATAATGGCAGATTTCACAAATTTCAATAAACGCATCAAGATGTTCATATGGGCTCTCTATCGGCTTCCCATAGAAAGTGGGAAACATGTTGATGATTTCAGGCTTGATTTCAAAGTTTGCATTTTCCACAGAGGTTAACGCAACTCCAGCAGGTGCAACATACGTTTGGGAAAAAAGTGGTCCCCAATCGTATGTAGCATGTCATCAACCATGGTTTGAGGTGTATTTACCCTTGCTTTGTATCACCTCAAGATAGATATAGCCAACTCAATGTCTAGAATGAAAGGTAGCAATTCAGGGTTGAGTGAGTGTCTACCTCGCATATAATAAGGAAATCGAGCTAAATCCACTTTGACCACGGCCCAAGGTGAAACAAAAGAAACAAACAAAAAAAGAAAGAACTCATTAATCCCTAAATCTAACTTAACCTACCAATTCCTGGGCAACGACGCCAAAAACTTGGTCGATCGATGCGCATGCCCAAAGAAAGAATTTTTTTGGACTGAGTCTTGACCCGATGATTTTCCACATGTGGTCGGGGTTCTCAACGTAGTGTCCATATTTGTCCATTTGAGCCCGTTTTCCACCGTTTTTCAAAATGTCCTTGCTCCGATGCGTTCCAAGCATAAAAACAAGTAGATTATGTAATACAACACATGTAATAGCGAAAATATCATAGGAATGCATTATAAAACATATAAGATGGGAGGCACATCAGGCATAAAACTTGCTATTTGACGGTAAACCCTTCACCCCTTACTACTCCCACATGCTATGCTCGAATTGTAATGATGTGTAGCTGCTAATGAAGAAGAGTTTGGTGAAATACATATTTTACACCCTTACAAACCATCGTTTGGACTTTGGACTTTTTTATTAAATACATATTAATTGTTTGTCTAAAATATTATTTCACAAAATTTATAGACTAAAATTAAATACACCAAATCTTGAAGTACTAATATGTAATTTATTAAAATATAAAGATTTAATAAATGTACGAATTAAAATTTTGTACAAACTAACTTTCTTATCACTTATAAACTACAGATTTTCAAAATGATATCGAACCACCGAGAGTCTATGAGCCTGATTGGTCATGTTGTATAAGAGGAAAAATATGGTATGGTTTGGTTTGGTGAGCTTTTATGGATAGGTGGCCAATATTTAAAAGTGTTTTTAAGTGATAGTAGAATTAATTTTTCTATTACCAAAAGTCCTAATATAAAAATATTTTTATTTATACTTAAAGAAAATAAAAACAATGAATACATCACGTTCATCACAATGCTAAAAGTGCTTCTGGAATAGTTTGACCACATATTAAGGGCAAGGATCATATACATTTATTTAAAATATGCATTTTGTCATATTAAGTATCCCTTAACGTAGGACCAAAAACATAGTTCATTTACCAGGCACTAAGGCACTGGATCCCATTAGAACTTCAAAGTTAAGCGTGCTTGGGCGAGAGTAGTACCAAGATGGGTGACCTATTTGAAAGTTTTCGTGTTGCCAACCCTATAAGTTTGGGGGTCCTCAGAAACAGCCTCTCAACAGGGTTATACTCTAAAGGGGCAAGGCTACGTACATCCACCCCTCCTAGACTCCGCTTATACGGGAACCCTTGAGGCACTGAGTCTTCTGTTGTTGTTGTCTCAACGTAGATATGTAAATTTTTAAACTTCTTATCGTAAAATAAATTATGCATTTGTTTTTAATATATGTAATGACCTTTGCAGAGGATCTGTTACCGCTATAGTGTGAAAATCATTACTTTTTTGGGAATTATTTTTTCACAGTTAAACTTTTTCAAATTATGAACATGGCCATTTGTTTTAAATTTTTTTAATTTTTCCTCTATTTTGTTCTTTAGACGAGAAATATTATTTTTCAAAATTTTATTTAAATGCTGAAAAATATTTAAAAGCATTATTATATTTTGGATAAATACCTTGAAAACTCAAATTGTGTTTTTCAAGTGAAAAATCACTCTTTTGTTCAAAAAAGGTTAGATCAATTAGGCAAAAAATAACTTATTCTCAGAATCACTTATTAGAAAACTAATTTCAATAACATTTTAAATTTTAAAAATTTCTGAAGTACTTTTTTATATTGATTGGTATAGCTAATATATATTATAGTGTCAAATATATGTCATTATTTCTTCAATTCCTAATACTAGTGTATTGTAAAAATAAATAAATAATACAAATAATTTATAAAAAAACTGTTGACAAAGGGAGTGCAAGTAAGCAACTGCTTCTATTACTTGCAGTATTATTAGTTGTTTCTAGATTCACCTCTCGATTGGGATCGGATTCTAACGATCACAAAATTAACATGGTTCCGAGTGCTGCTACTTGTTTGCTCTACCATTGTTTGGAGAATCCGCGTAGACAAACTGCCACAGTCATTTCCAGATCCGCTTTGACTCTGTCAATTAGGCTCCCTTAGACAAGACGTTGTGGGCCACTTTCAAAGTTGTGCAGTATTCCGCTCCGGGACCACGTTACTGTTGTCTTATTTTTATGTTCATTTCGCTGTATTGTATGCACTTTGTATCTATGCACCGATCAAAAATTAATAAAAAACTAATTTTTTTTTTTTCTATATAAACATCACAAGTGCTCCCTCATAAGCCCTCCCTCCGCTCCTCTCTTTTCTTTTCCCCTGTAATTGGTGCTCCCTCCTTGTTCTTTACTCATGTCTCTATAATTACCTCAACTTGAAAGGAAAAAAAAAAAAAAACAAATTTTAATTAAAATTAATAATTAATTAACACCCATTTTATTTTAATTATTATAGAAATTTTTTGGAGTAATATATAAAGTGTGGGTAAGGTGGGTAGGATTTTATGGTAAGAAAATAAAATGAAAGAGAATGGAGGGAGAAAACAAGGGGCCGTGTCGCCGTGTGCTGCTTGCAAACTTCTGAGAAGACGGTGCGCGCCAGACTGTGTGTTTGCTCCTTATTTCCCCGCTGACGAGCCCCACAAGTTCGCCAATGTGCATCGCGTTTTTGGCGCTAGCAATGTCAACAAGATGTTACAGGTATTTCATTTTAAGATTATTATCGTTTCATATTATATTTTCTTCAGTTCTTGACGGATACCTAAGAATCAACTGTTAATATTCAAGTTTGGTTACTTGGTATAGCAAATAGATACAACAACAACAACAACCCAGTGCCTCAAGGGCTCTTGCAAAAGCGTTGTCTGTGGAGGGTAGATATACGCAGCCTTCCCCCTTTCGGTATAGCAAATAGATATTTTATATATTTTTTTAGAAAGGAAAAGTTATAGTGTCCTTGTCATATCACAACTTCTTATGCAAATATGATGCATTGGACTTGGGCGTCGAAAGTAGGCTTCTAGTGCTGAAGTTCTTTTTAAAGGAAAGGATTACAACTAGAAACGAGACAATGTTGACTTTAAATTTGGCCTATTTATTTAGATGGACAGGTTGCATCAGTATTAAGTGTGATACTCGGATGTCAGCTTTAATGATAGTTTAATCATTTGTTCAAAACTTTGTTGGCAATTTTTTATTTATTTATTTTTTTTTGTTTTTTTCATTTGTGATATTAAATGAGAGAAGTTATAATACTAAGCATGTTAGCATATGGAGCACAAAAGATAGCATTTTGAGCATGGCATACTACAATACTCTAGAATTTGAAAAGTATTGACATAAAAAGTAAGCATTTCTTTTTATTATTGATATTTTTTTATTCACTTATACACTTATAATATGATACGAGTTATATTCATTAAATTTATTGGAATTTTAATATTGTAATATTTTTTTGTCATAAATAATTACTATAAACTTAGTAGAATTATATTTATAACAAAAGTAAAATCATTTAAAATAAAATGAGAAGATATTAGTTTAAAAATAACTTAAATTAGAAAAGATAATAATATTTACTGCGGTCAAGGTGAGTCGGTACATCCTAAAGAAAATCACGTGATTTAAGTCCTTGTCAAAGTGTTTATGAAAATAAAATTTCTTGGTTTGTAAAATCTAGTCTCATTCGTCGAATTTAGAAATATCAATTTTGTTCATACATCTAAAGGAGCTGATTGGACAAAACTAAATGTAAGCGAGCGTACACTTTATGTTGTTGATTTTCCTTTTTTTTCCCCCCCAATTATGACTTTTTTCGAGAAAATTATCTACTATTTTTAATTCCCCAAAAAGGCTAAAAGACTATCTTTTTAATATTCAGGGATGGATGTAACCCCGAATAACCTAAGCACCTGCTTGAGGCTTCTGAATTTTAGGGGCCCAAATTTTAGAGGTCGTTGTTTTTAAAATAATAATGGTTAATATTAATGAGTTTTAAGAGAAATATTATTACATATAAAGGCCCCCATTTAAAATTTTGCTTGAGGTCCCGAGAATGTTAAGGCTGACCCTGTTAATATCAAATTGATTTAATATTTAACTTCTTTTGATATGTTCAAAAAGTTAAGTATTGGTTCACCGAAAACAAAAGTAATTTGATATGACATTAACTAGGAATATATGGCGTACTAATGTATTAATTTTGTCCAACCAACATGAAATAGATTAAATTGTAGTGAAAAATAAATATATAGCCTAATAAGTTATATATTTCACTTATTTTTTAATATTTCATTAATGAAAATATTAAATATAATTAATTTAAATATACAATAGGGTTATTTATTACAAAAGATTCATGTACCTTACTCATTGTGTTAATTTAGTTTCTCTATAATTTATATTAAATTAATTTGGTATTTAGAGTAAATTTATGTTAAGTTATTAATAAAGTTTTTAGGGATTGGACTATGAGCTCAGTAAACTTGAGTCAAATCAACATGTGAATTTTTTAGTGAGTTATATGCATTTAATATGATTGTACTGTTAAAAATTATATTAATAACTAAAATTAAATTTAATTAAAAAATAAATTAATATAATATAAATTATAGAAAAACTAAATTAATATAATTAAAATTACAACAACAACAATACAAAAATAATACGCAGAATTTGACTACAAAGGACTTTGAAGGAGGGGAAGAAAGTCTTTGTCTGCCACTAGCTTTTACATTTATCGGTTGTAGCGGTTACTAACCGTTGATGGCCCCACACGTTTCCCTTTTTATTTTTATAATCTTATAATTATTTAAAATTATTTAAAAAAATAAATTTGATTACAAAATTCAGAAAATAAAATAATTGAAATTTTCCTCCAAAGTTTTACAATGATTACACTAATTAGAAACTTATGGTAATATTTTTATACTATTATTATTGTTATAATAATAAATATTACTATCATTGTAGTGATATATATGATTTATAGTGAATAATAGCCATAAAATAACACAAAATTACTTTAACATTAATAATTTTGCTGTAATAATAATATTGCCTTTTTTTTAACTTGTTAAATTTTACCATTTTTAAACATCATCAAAATATTTTCTTGAATAAAGATAACTTTTTTTGCTCAAAAAAAAAAAAAAATTTAAAAATATATAATAGTTGTCTATTATAGTATTGGAACTTATATTTTTTTTTTAGTAATTCTAGTTTCTAGGTACCTATAGTTATATTTTTAACACTGAAATATTAGTATCTAAATTATTTTTATTAATATATATATATATTTCGTGTAAAACTAATGGATGAGATACAAATTAGATGGGCACGAGTTTAAACCTAAGCTGTGAAGGAAATTCCCAATTTTTCATTTTATTGTTCCGAAAAAGCATAAATACAATTCAAATTATCGAGAAGGACTCATATGTCAAACTTAACATGTGTTATAGGAAAAAAATAAATTAATCATGTACTGAACATCTGACACAGTACTATTCTAATATATAGTTTTATTTTGTTTTTAATCTAGATAGTTTTTCCTATTCAAGTGTGTATCTATGACTTTTAGTGACTTTCTGGGGCCGGACATAATCCCAAATTTTAGGAGTTATGTTTTAAAGTTTGAATTGTTAATATTAATTTTTTTAATAATTTATTGTATTATATTATTTTGTTAATAAAAATATCGCAATATATGAAAGGTCTCATTGTAAATGTTCATTTGGGACGCTAAAAATATCAAGACCGACCCTACTCCCCTTCATCCAATTTTAGAATAAACTCGGAGTTGTATGGGTGAGAAAATGTGTATTAATTTGAAATCTCTTCTCTCTTAATTTCTTCTGTGTCATTCCTCTTCTGTTATCAACATGATACGAGTCAAAAAATAGGAGAAGAATGGAATCCCACTTTGGTGGATTCGAAGAGGAAATACCAATTTATATACCTAAGGAGCTATTCTACTCATTGCCAATTTATACGTAGCACAACACCTGCTGAACTTCGAAGAGACTAATTTAACTACTTTTTCTTATATTAGTTGTATCAAAAAGCCCTTGAAGATGCTATATGTGTAAGGTAGGGTCTAAAGATAAGCCAAAAAAGAAAAAGGAAAAAAAGTTGTTATTGTTAAAATAATAAGTGTTGCGGTTATTTATACTAAAGGTTTCTTTACTTATCTCATTTTATTAATTTAGTTATTGTACTTTTATTTGTGTCAATTTAGTTACTCTACAATTCACATTGTGTCAATTGGTCATATTTAAGTTAAGTTATTGATGTAATTTTGAACGGCACAATCACATTATATGCAGGTTACCCGTTACAAATTCATTCATTGACTTAATTTAACCAATTCATGGCCGAACTATTAAACATAACATAAATTTTTACTCCAAGGACCAAACTGACACAATATCAATTGCACATAGACTAAATTAACATAATAGATAAAGTATAGAGACCTTTGGTCTTATTAGCCCTAAGTGTTATTATATATTATGATAACAATATGATTTGTAATAAATTATAACTACACAATTCTACTAATTAAATTATACTGATAATAATATATTTATCCTGGAAATAATATTACTCAACCGAAAAAATAAAAAATGTCAAACTTTTTCTTTTTTTTTTTCTTTTTTGAGTAATAAAGAAAAAAGGACCATCCAAAGCAGTGCTTTGCCTAATGCTTTTTTTTTTTTGGCTTTATGAATAAATGTTGCACAATTTGATATTGACACCTACTTTAAGAAAGTCTCATTAAGGTGGTTCAGTACCTTTAACACATTCCTCTTTTGCTATTTCGGATACTTTATGTCAATTATTTCTGTATTTTATTTATTATATTAATTTAATTTTTATATTTTTAATTTTATCAAGTTAGTTGCGGTAGAATTCATATTGTTTTAATTTAGTTATTAAAGTAAAATTTATGCTAAATTATTAATAAAATTTTGAATAATTCGGTCATGGATTAAGCTAAATTGAGCCAATAAATGGATTTGTAGTATGTTATTTGCTCCTAACGTAATACGTCAATAACTTAACTTAAATTTGACTAAAGAACTAAATTAACAAAATATAAATTATATATAGAGAGGCTAAATTTACACAATGAAAAAATTACAGAAACTTTTGGTGTGTGTACTTATATTTAATTATATAATCAAACATAGTTAAATTATATAAATACTAAATAACTAATAATTAGGATTTTTTTATAAATTAGTAACTATTATTTTTGAAAATTTTCATTTTCCATGCTAACCATTTGGCCACGAAATATTTATGCAATGATGACGTCATGCTCTCAATTCATTGTCCTTTTCTTCTTCAGATCTCAGAGGATTTTCTTTTATTGTGACGTTTATATTATGTATTTAAAATTTGAATTTTATGCTTTCGATACTAAAGGTGTCTAAGCTAGCATATGTACACCGTAATCAGTTCCCAATAGCATGCACCGCTTGCTCAAAATTTTGTTCATTACGTGTAATATAGTATGTTATGGCCAATTAACCCAGTACGCGACCCCAAAGCAAATTTTTTTTTTTTTTTGTACGATAATTGAGGATTTATGAATAGTAGATAATCTGAGTACATTATCATCTATACAATCAAGAAAATCAAGCAAAACGTACCAACCCACTAGTATACCCGAAAGCACCTACTATCCCCAGAAGACAAATGAAACTTATGATATTAATTTTGCAAGTTTTTTAAAGTGAAAAAAACAAGAAGAAAATGTAAAAAAAAAAAAGCACCATAATTTTGTTTGAACAGTCAATATCACTTCTTGTGTTTGTTGTGATTCTTAAGTAAAACCAATCATCTAACTCTTTCATTTCAACCACCCCCAACAAACCTACCACAATTAAATAAACATAGTAGGACCAGTGCTTGGACAAGAATGGTTTTTGAGTAAGAGTTTGGTCTGATTTCAGGACCCAAATCCATAAAATATATTAAGAAAAGCAAGAAAAAAATATACACCTATTAGACTATTATTATTATGATTTCTTTATAAAAGATAGACTTTCAAAAGCAGTGGTTCTTAATTCAACTGTTATGACTCTTCAATTTTTCAGGTATTGACCTTTGAAAGTTTAAAATTTTCCAATTGACTGTCTATATTGACACTGTTAGTTTTTTATTGAGCTTAAACACTTGTGTTGGTGTCAACTTACTAGGTAAAACAACATAGACCCTTAAATGGTCTTTATGTGTAGGTTCGAATTCTACTATATGCTTGTGTGTATACATATTCAAACATGCCATAGAGCTATCTTAACAGTATAATGCTTTACTAACTGAGCTAAAACCGACATATGTTAATTTGTTCTTGATTTTAATTATAAATTAAGCAAAATCACACATGTAATTCAAAAGGAATGCTAACAACGTCAATGCCACTGGTTGACTAAAAATATTTAAACTTTTTAAGGTGGTCTTTTGAAATATTGAAAAATTGTGGCAGTTAAAGTGATTTCATGTAAAAAAAACCCTTATTATTATTATAATGTGTCTATTCTACCACTAACTATGAATATATGTAGTTGAAAATTATGCAATTATATTTATGTACCAAACTCATTGTTGTTGTATAGGAATTGCCAATGCACCAACGTGGTGATGCAGTGAGTTCCATGGTATACGAGGCGAACGCAAGGATACGGGACCCAGTTTATGGTTGTGTGGGGGCAATCTCGTCGCTTCAACAACAAATCGATGCACTACAAACCCAGTTAGCTCTGACTCAAGCTGAAGTGGTGCACATGCGCATGCGCCAGTTCACTACCACTATGACCAACCACCACAGCTCTGGCTCGCCCGAGAGCTCTTCCCCTAACTCATCCAAGTTAATATCCTCACAAGCCAAGTCAGTGTTTTCCATGGATACTGTGGTAGATCAGCCTAATACTGGAGAGTCTCTATGGTCCTTCTAATCAGATTCTAGCATGTTGTGCATACCGTTTCCCTTTTTTTTTTTTTCTTACCGTGACACAAGCAATATCGAGAGAGTTAGCAGTGTCTTATCATTATAGTAACCTTACTGATTACATATGGGTGTGTTAATCATCGAGCTTGGCCTTACTAGGTGGCCTATCTCAACCTTCCTAATATGTTTTTCCTTTTTTTTTTCTTTTTTTCTTTTCGGCTTTGTTCGGTGTCTTCTTTTCATCAGTAGTTTTTGTTTTTTGAAAATCAAAAATTCAGTTTTCAAAATATTTTTTTCGTCTTTTTAATTTTCTGTTTTCAATTCCTTTTCAAACTTGGAAAAACTAAAAACTAAAACAAGAAAAATCGCTTTCAAAACTCAGATTTTAGTTTCTAAAATGTTGAAAACTATAGACCAAATATGATACCAAACAAACTTAAGAGATGGGTGGATTTTTATATATGTATACGCTAATGGGGGTAATTGGTTAGCAAATTTGGGCTTTAGGAGTTTTGGTCTTCCAGTGTGGCGGCATCCTCGGAACGGAGTCCTCTCTACTCTCTTTATCCTGATGCTTCAGGTTTTCCTATCCGTCATGGACAGTGCTAAAGCTGATTGTCTTTACCTTTGTAAAAAAGAAGTGCTAATGAGTGTAATTGGGTGTTCGAGTACTTGGTCCTCCTCAAGAATGTTTTTAGAGCAACATCTCTTGATTAATTAGTAGGTGAGCAAAGAGATGATGATGAGGATCATTTAACCATATAATATGCATATTGTAAATGTCTTAAAACATTATAATTATAATTATGACTACTTATTATATAGTTTTAATTATATAAAGTGCATGCGGATGCAGTGTCTTGTCTTCTTTTATTTACTCCTTTTGTTGTTGAAGTTGGCCATTTGGTCCTATGAAACGCCGTTACTTAGCCGACAGTGCCATTTTTATCATGCGCACGCCGCAGGTACTTTTTTCCCAATCAAAACTGTTCGAAAACGCAACAACTAAAAAAAAATAAAAGATTTAACCAGCAAAATAAAAAAAATCAAACACACATTTACGTGGTTTGGCCTAAAATGCTTACGTCCACGGAGTTGCAGGGAGATTTTATTACTTTGAAATTATTACAAAAAGTTTTCATCAATTCACTTAATTTTCTCAAACCTTAAACATGATTTATATAGGCGCACATATAGAAACTCTAGATTCTTCACCTGAAAACAACACACAAGCCTAAACTTTGACCTGCACCCAAATCAAGGCCCAACTCGCTCGATGGACTTGGCCCATAACAGTAAAAACCAGGCTCCACAAGAAGCCAACAAAAACTACGTAAATTACATGTTAGTATTCTAAAATTTAGCGAGTAGCTATTGTCAGGACAAATATTATTATTATCTAGTAATGATGTGACTTAAACATAATAAGAGCTATAAAATTGTCTTAAAAAATATAGTCTTGCTCTGAATATTAACAATTTTGTCCTCAAAATAACATTACCCGAAATTTATTGTATTAATGTTTTAGTGCATAAATTTTGAACAATAAAATTTAGTTCAAGAGTTATCTGTATTTAATAAAATAGTCTAACTAACGAGAGAAGTGTCACCCTATTCCTTTTTATCAGAAGTGTCACAATACTAAGGATTTTTTGTTTTTTTTTTTTTTTTTTTTGTAGGATGAGAAGAATAACGAGAGAATAGTAGATTTATTCATAAATAGCGAAAAGTTTTATACTCTTTCTTGTTATCTATATTGTTATATAAAATCATTTTCAAACTAAAAAAATTATTTTATAATATTTGTAAAGTAGAAAAAATTAATAGTACTTATATGTAATTTATCCTAAAAGTATTAGAGTCGAATTAAAAGTTCATATATAAATTATACTTTGTTGAATTAAAAGTTTCTGTATAAATTATACTATGTCAATTTGGTTTTAGAGTAAAATTAAATTTAAGTTAGCCACGGAACTTTTTAACGACGAGATTATGAATGGACCTACATTGAGTTAATGGATGAGTTTATATTTAACCACTTTGAACATAATACAAATCGTAAAAGAATTAAAATAAGACAACTAGAAGTACACTATTTGGCAAAATATATTGACTTTTGGCTAATGACCTACTTATGATACATGTCTAATTCATATATTTATAGTATGATATATCCTAAATTATAAAATGTGTTAAAATTAATAAATTATATTTTTTACCATTATGTTAAATTAATAAGGGGGATATGAGTAACACTGATGTCGTAGTTAAATTGGACTAAGCTAATATAGTTACTTGGTATAAGGGGACAAGCAGAAAACCATGGGAACTTAAATTTGTCTTGAATAAGATTAGATTCTATACGCAATTATTCAAGTCCATTACTTTTTTCCATACGCTAAGAGAGGCCAATTCTCATGCTGATGCCCTAGCCAAGAACGGTTTGTATAGAATTAGTCCTTCAGTAGTTAGCTTCACTAATGTAGCGATGATCTGAGTTTGTATGATGCTCTTATTTTGTATGTTTTGGATTTTATTGGAATGAAAATTTAATTATCAAAAAAAGTTAAATTAATACATTATATATAATATAAATGGTTATTTATGTCAAATGTCTCTTTACTTTGTTAATTGTGTCAATTTAGTACTTGTATTTTTAATTGTGTTAATTTAGTTTCTGTACAATTTAAAATGTGCCAATGTAGTCCTTAGAGAATAATTTATATTCAATTTTTAATAAAAATTTTAATAGTTCGGCCAAGAATTAAGTTAAATTGAATAAACGGATGAATTTATAATAAGTTACTTGCATATAATATAATTTTGCCATTCAAAATTATGTCATTAACTTAACTTAAATTTAATTAAAAAATTAAATTAATACAATTTAAATTATATATAGACTAAACTAATATAATTAAAAATATAAAAATTAAATTAACATAATAAATAAAGTATAAATATCTTTTTGTAAATAACTCCAATGTAAATTGGGTACAACAAATATCGTTGTTATTGAGTAGGCCATGATCATGCGCGGGATTAATGATGCGAAATCTCTACCTTGTTGACGTGAAATGATATAAATCACGTCAAGTGATTTGATGGCTCAATTACCATTTGCTTTTGTGATTTGGTGTAGTTACTTATTATTTCTCTCTTACTATTTTTGTTTTTTAGTAAATTTATAGCCCGATTATCATGATATTTGAGGATTTTGTTACTTTTGTTTTGATTTGAAAACAGTCTTTTATTAGGGTATTTTTTGATGGAATAAGACTACGTATATCTTACTCCCTCGACCTTGGTCCTATGGGAACCCTTGAGGCACTGAGCTTGTTGTTGTTATTGTTATTGTTACTTTTGTTCCGATATGTGGAATACAGCACGAACGCGAATAATACTATGACATTTGAACCAACACTCAAACCCCAACAAAAGGCCACACTTAAAACCCAAACACACAAAAACCTATAAACAAAACCATCAACATGTCGAAACAACCAAAACTAATGTTGAACCGACAGAAGAAGACCGAATAATACCAACCGCACAAACAAAACAAAAGCTCCAAAAATGCCAGTAGCCAAATTCCTAAAAGAGAGCACACACTTGATGAGAGGCTAATAAAATCCTATTGTTATCGTTATATGTTGCCTACATTTGTTGATTTCTTTGGCAACTTACCTCCGCCTATCATTTCTTGAAATATCCTAATGATGACTTTATCGTCCTTGTCAAACTGAAGACCTAGCTTGCTCTCAAGCTTCCAAGCTTGTTTAGCAGAAGAGCATGACTTGAACTCTTAATTGGACATTTCTAATGGTAGTGTAGCTTCCGGATTTTTTGCGCTTGAAAAATCGATCTACACCAATCCTTTTCTTTTTCTTTTTCTTGGTTACCTAGACTTGGCTCCTTGCATTTTCATTTCTCCAATCAAACAGGAAGGTTGAACCCAGAATGGAGATCGAAAAAAGAGACCAAGCCTAGGGGGATGCTCCAATCTTCATCACCCACATTGTCAGAAACAGGCCCAAAACCCAACACTTCGGCTGCTCATGACAAAAGCTAGATGGACCTTCCTTCCTTGCGGCCAAAGTTAAAGCACGACCCTCCAACCCATGAGCCTAGTCTACACTAATAGGCATTGCCAACAGTCCCCTATTTTCCAAGGTTATCCTGGCCAACACTTCCTCGGAAGATGCTTTATTTACCAAACTTGCAGTTCGAGTTCTACTGAAAGATTGCTTAGTGTCCACCCTGACTTGGTGAGAGACCAACTCAACCCCAGCGCTATGGACACATGCTTTAATTGACGCTTTTTCTTCATTGTCCGAAATTAACCCTTGAAAAGGATGTATCATTGATAACATTGTGAACCTGAAGGCTTAAATACTTCGACCTTGGCCAGAAAAAAGTCTCCCTCACATGAATAGGAAAATCCACATCTTCAGCTTGGAGGATTATAACATATTCATCGAACTGAACTACGTGTATCAATAAGAATTTTGTTGTCGGGAAAGACTGATAGTGCTTTGTCGAGTAATCGAGGCATACACTATTGCCCCATAGTTCCCCATTCGTCTTGAAGTTTTCCCTACACCATGTGTGTACTCGAACGCCTATCACCTCAATCCATGTTCTTCAAGTCTCACAACACTCGGAAACAACCCATTTTTTCAACTTCTCATCATGAAGGAGTCAAACTTCTTGTACAAATGGTTAGAAGCCTGATTCAAATCATATAAACTCTTTTTCAATCTGCAAACCAATTGCTCTTTACCCTGAACTTTTTATCTTTTAGGCTGCTTCATATAGATCTCCTCGTGCAAGCCACCATAGAGAAATGCAGTCTTCATATCTAACTGCTTAAGCTCAAGATTCATACTAGTTACCATTACTCAGTACCACTTGAATGGAACTCATCTTCGTAACTGGAGCGAAGATCTCATCAAAATTAATCCATTTCTTCTGATTGAAGCCTTTTACCACCAATCAAGCCTTATGTTTCACAACTTGATCACCATTCTTTTTCAGCTTGAACACCCAATTGTTCTGAAGTGCTTTTCTACCCTTATGAAGATCAACCAACCCATAGGTTCCATTCTTCTCTAAAGAATTTATCTCTTCATCTATGGCTTTCACCCAATCATCTTTCTCTTCATGAGTTTGCACTTCTTGGTAGCTCTCTGGCTCTCCCTCATCGGTAAGAAAATATAACTAGAACTAGAATGCCTCATAGATGGTCGACGCTCTCTATTAGACCTTCTCACCTGAGGCTTAGTAGTCATTGGTTGAGGGTCTGGCTCTCACTACTGAACACCATCTGTACCTAGTGTTGGAACCAGTATCCCAAAAATCCAATTATTTGTGTTTAAATATTAATAAAAAAAATTATTTTATCTATTTTATGTCTTGTTTACGGGTTAAATATGCATGTGATTGTTTCTAAAATGTTCCATGAGATGGACGTAGTCCAATGCGACATGTCATAGTTTGGTTTAAGTGGTTAATGAGATTAAGCCACGGATAGACTTAAATTGAAATTGTTACATGTAGTCAAAGTAAGTTCATAGTCGATGATGAGTTCTGGACAACTTGTCTGATAAGAATATAACATGATACCTTAGATGGCTTGTCTAGGTCATGTGGGTAAGGATCCAGAAGTATCATAGTTAGTGTTCGTCAATAAGATTGGAACATTGAGCCGTACCATTGGAATTGCTTATTTCTTGACTGCTATTAGAAATAAATGGTTCTTTGTGATTAGGCGATAGCTTTAAATCCTAATATTGTCTTGAACTCGTGCACGTAGTGTTCATCACTTTAATGTACTCAAAATAAGGTCCTGTAAAGTGGCCAAAAGTCTACATACATTGGGTGATTGCATGAAACGTAGTGGGAACAAAATAGTCAACATGAAGTCTATAATCTCTTATGAGATACAGATGTCCCCTTAAGTAGATTCGCAAGTGCTCGAAAAATTCAGAATCTTTGGCCAAAGTATTCCTAGTGTTCGTCACTAGAATCGATACGAAGAATGTGTTCTCGTGTCACAGGATTATTCGAAAAAGGCGAGTTGAGAAACCTATGGAGAAACGGTAAGAGGCATAATGATGGTAGTTTTAATTATTGCTTCTCATGGATATCTAATAGAGGGGTTGATCGTTCAATTATTACAAATTGGGAATTACCAAATAAATAATTTAACTCTAGACTGCAGTAGAATTTTTTAGTAGAATTAAGTCCTATTAATTGATAATCAAATGAGTTTTGACTCATTTTGAGTTAGATTTAAATTGTCCCTATGCAAGCCTCTAATTTTGCCCCATTAGAAAAATATTAAAGAAATTCATAAGATAAATTATTTATTCATATGATGAATAAATTTAATTTTACTAAACAATATTCATTGGATGAATAACGTTTAAAATTTTAAAATAAAATAATTTTGTTAAAATAAAATTCTTAAGATTAAATTTTATATGTGGCAAACAAAACAAAGGAAAAAAAAAAAAAGGAAACCGCGTCGATTTGCTTGAAACGCAGCGGACCAACCAGCGCTTGACACGTGTTGCACAATCGTGGTCCCAGACCATTGATCCGCACCTTCGGGCGCGGACCAATCAAAACATACCACCTGGCATGCTCTGGGACGACCCAAGGAGGTGATGGCACGGACCAACCATGTGGCACATTCTGGGTGCAGTTTTTTTCCAATTGCTTAAACGACATCGTTGTGGTTGTTTTGCAAGTATCCCACATCAAAATTTTGAGAAATTTTTGTCCATTAACCTATTATAAATATGGGTCCTGGAATTAAGGTTTAATATTGAAAAATCAATCAAAATTAAATAGTTTTATGAAAGTGTTAACTTTTGGAGAACTAAAACAGGAAAATTTTTTCTAGTTAATATTTTTCGTAGCCCACACTCCCAGTGTTTAGAGGAGATTGTGTAGAAGGTCTCATGGTCTCTATGATTTCTTGGAGCGACACTGCTGTCTTCATCCATGCATTTTTCTTTTCTTTTCTTTTAGTTTTTTGCTTTTCTGTTTATTTATAGTATTTATTATGCTAGTTATTTATGTTATTATTATGAATATATTAGAGTAGAGGCATGTAGGTTTAAAATTAGGATTGTTAAATCTGTAGATTTGGAATTAGAAATTCTAATTCGTTAATAGGAATTTTAAATTTTAAATCGTTCCACTACGTTAATTAGATTAACTTAGGGAATATTTTTTAAATACGTCCCAACAGTTGAAGCATCATCAACTGCAACTATCTCAGTTTCATTCTCAAGTTCTGTCCCATTATAAACCTGCTCTTCATAGGTGGCACCCTATGAAGATGAAATCGGTGTAATTTCAACGACACCATTAGGAGCACTTGTAGTCTTCTCTGACTTGTCAAAATTAGTGATGTTCTCATGTTCATGAAATACTACATCTGTGCTTCTCACAGTCCTTTTCTTTACAAGGTCCCATAATTTGTAACCAAACTCTTCGTCATCATATCCTACAAATATGCATGGAGTAGCTTTACTGTCAAGTTTCAATCTCTGTTCCTTTCATAGAGGTATAAAGGCTTTGCACCCAAACAACTTCAAATGAGAATAAGAGACGTCTTTTCCAGTCCACACTTTCTTTGGAATGTCAAAATTCAAAGGAATAGATGGAGCGCTGTTGATGATGTACAAAGCAGTATTCACAACTTCACCCCAAAGAGCTTCGACATTCTGAGCAAACATCTGATTTTCTCCACAATGGTTCTATTCATCCTTTCTGTGACACCATTGTGTTGAGAAGTACCTATTTCTGGTCTTTCATGGCGAATCCCATGCTTCTTACAGTACCTTCTGAAATCACGATTAACGTACTCTCTCCCATTGTCAGTTCCGAGATACTTCAGCAACATCCTTGTCTATCTCTCCACCATAGCGTGAAATTGTTGAAAGACTTGAAATACCTGACTTTTAGATCTCAACAAAAATACCCAAGTTTTTTGTGAAGTATCATCAATAAAGTAACAAAATAATAATTTCCTCCTAGAGACTCCACTTCAATAGGACCACATACATCAGCATGTATCAATTCAAGTTTATTTTGTTTACATTTTGATTGTTTAAATAAATTGACTCTATGATGCTTACCTAAAAAACAATCACTACAAGGGTTCAGTGACTTACCTTCAACTAAACGAATGAGGGAATCTTTAGCCAATATCTGCAACCCTTTCTCATTGACATGAGCTAGCCGTCTGTGCCACAAATTTGGTGAAGCATCATTCCTGGACCGCGTACCACCACACATTGTCACATGTGTCTTGTATACAGAACAACAAAGGTTTCCTCTTGCTACTATCAGTGACCCCTTGGTAGGCTTCCATTTTCTATCACCAAGATGATTTGTATAAACTTCCTTATCCAGAATATTCACAGAAATCAGATTAAGATGCAATATCTCACACATTCTTTAATAGTGCAACCAGTACTAGTTTGTATACGGATATCCCCAATTTCAATGAACTTAGCAATACTATTGTTGCCTATTTTCATGGTACCAAAGTCTCCTACTTTGTACGTAAAAAAATATTCTCTCTTGGAAACACAATGATAAGAAGCATTAGAATTAACAATCCATTCAACATTAGGATCACTTATATGATTGTACTCACCTTGAGCACCAAACAATTTTACTTGGCCATCATCATTTGCCACTGCAGCTACAGTCTTCTTATCATCTGCCTTTTTTCAATTCGTTTCATCTTTCTGTTCATTTTTTAGAGTAAAACAATCTTTCTTCGAGTGTCTGGTCTTATGACAATGCCAGCTCACTGGTTTTTCTCTTCTGGACTTAGACTTGCCTATGGATTTACCACGCCCCTTAGGTACTCGACTCTTGCTTCTACCTCAAAGTGCTTGCACATCAACACCCAACACTTTCCTTCTCATATGCTCATCGAACAAGCAATTTTGAACTGCACTCGGGGACAATTTCCCATCCAGAGTTGAGTTACTAACAGTTACCACCAAGGTCTCCCAACTGTTGGGTAGAGAATTTAAAAAGAACAAAGCCTGCAATTCATTATCAAGAATAATTTTTATGACATTCAACTGGTTAATAACATTCTAAAGTTCATTTAAGTTTTCGGCCTTAGATCGTCCCTCTTTCAATTTCTAATCAGAAGAGCCTTATTTCGTGGAGTCTTTCTCTGATATCGGCTCTCTAAACTTTTCCATAATATCTCTACATTAGTCTCTTGTGACATATGGTAAAAAGCAATGAAATCTACCCCTTGTCTAATTGTCCCAATTCTAATCGACCACTCATGCCCATATTAATGATAAATATAATCACAGGACATATCAATATTACCAAATATCCATGAGAAATAAAATATGCATAAATTAAATCAATACCAGATATAACTTGAAAAAACCTCCAGAATAGAGGAAAAAATCAGGGGACAAACCGACAGAAAAATCCATTATAAAAGTACTAATTACAATGTTCTATTTTTTCAAGATATTTGTCATAACTTGACACCTACAAGTAATTTGAGCGATACAAGGATTACCTATCTAGACCCTAGAACAATTGATACTCCCGATCAATTCATTCCAAACAACACCTAGAAAATCCGCTTCGAATTGCTCCAAGATCTAACTCGATCTCTGCCAAATTTCGATTCACGCTGTCGTTCAGTGTTGGGATTTTCGTTAAAGAGCTGCTGTCACTTTCTTTTGTCTCTCTCTTACTACACTATAACACCCCAATATGCATTATGGGTTATAAAAAATCCAACGGCCATAAGACATGGGCTGATATATCATGAACTCAAAAATAACTTTATACTACGACGGCTAGACCGACCACGGTGCATATTATGCACCTCATAATTGGCTATTTAGATCAAAAAGAATTCATCAGAATTTAATACCGAATGCCCTCTATATTATCATAATTTTGTTATATGCCAATTGTTTTAACCAAATCTACTCAATTTCAGTAGATGGTGCTTTATTGATAATATTTTTGAACTTTAGGGTACTGTTACGAACCATATCAATCCCTAATGAATCAATCAACTCCAAATAGTAGTATATTAGTATATAATTTGGTAATCCTTACAAGAATATATGATTTACAAGTAAAGGTGCAGGATAGACAAGGTAAGAGAGAGAGATAACCGAGAGAGAGAAACGGGCGAGGGAGAAACCTAGAGAGTGGGGAGAAAAACTCAAATCAAATTATCTATGCCCCTCGTCTTCACTAAGGTCTCCAATAGAGTACTTGAGGAAGGGGTATAGTTTGTAACAAGGACTTGACCTATTTATTAATATCTAAACTACTCCTCAATTAGCTACTATATTTTAGTTTGTATTGGGTACCTTAATTTATAATAACATTTCTAAACATTAGGATAATAAACTGTATTTATTAAAATGACAAGGCACCAAGGCAAAAAATTCTCCAACCTGGTAACATTTGACTATTCATTACTTAAGTATTCTGACATTTCAATATATATAATAGGATACCTTAAGGTTTAAAAATTTCATCACTTTGTTGATTTGAAATTTTATCAACTAGGTACACTACTTCCAAAATTCGAAAAAAACGAATGATGTTTCTAATAATATATAAGTATCTTAATTAGGATTCAATAATTTTTTTCCAAAAAAAATGTTGATAAGACACATAATTTCGGCAATATATATGGTTTATATAAAAATAAGATTAATCTTTTATCATAATTTACTAAATTTTTTTCTAAAAATGTTGAAATATATATATATGTATGATCATATTTTTATAAAAATGTCTCAAATTACAATATAGTGTACCTAAAAAATAAAATATTCAAACCTCAAGGTATCTCATTGTATATATCGAAATCTCAGCGTACCTAAGTAATAATTTTTCTTATAAAATTGTGAACCTGAAAAATCAGCAGGCCAAGGAACAATGTCATTTTGGTTAAGTGACGCATGTGAGTACCAAGGGATTTAATGAGGAAGAACCCAATAAAAAACACGTGCTTGCAGGCGATGTTGTTTCATTTCAGTAAAACATGCATTGACATGCGCTCGAGGAAATATTATTTATGACGTTAAAACTAAACATGGGGCTCAAGGAATAGTCGCGGAATTGAAGGAAAATATGAGAGAAACGAGCGTCACTCCTTAACAACTACCCGACTTTGAAGGAGTTTGAGCTGAACACAGAGGCCTCAACCCTCTGAAAACATAGGCATGCAAAAGAAAAAAAATAGAGAAAATTAGTTATTCTTAGATACGATAAATAAGGGATAGACTTTAGAAATTATTCTACGAGCTCATCTAAAATGTTTTTATTTATTTATTTATTTTCGTTTGTATTTCCTTTGTACTTGTTTCATTATTCCTCTTGAACACAATTAGAGTGCTCATGATAGCGTTTGAAATGTATATTTCATGGGTTTTTGGTCATAGTTCTTTACATTCATCCTGTAGCGAATTTCGTGAGTGAAGTTGGTTTACTCTACCTATATCTTGTTAGGTTAGATTTTAGTTGTGTTATCTTGGGTGAAGGTCACAAGACTAATCACTTTATTGAATCGAGCTTAAGTAGATTGCCAAGCTCTTAATGTTAGAATTACAGATTCTATTGATTGGGTTAGCTTGGAAAGATAATGACGAAACTTGGTGCATTACAACATAAACTATGACTAAATCTAATTATGTATAATTTTGGGCCCATTATGTCATATGGACATGGGGTAAATTGCAGCTGAAATAGAATGTATGGGTTTGTCATGGGTAGGCCCAAAAATGGCCTATTTAAGGGACCACCTAGCGGTGCACATCGGTCCAAGACTGGACCGAACCGGACCGGACCGGACCGAAGACCGAAGTATGTCAAATCATGAGACCGAGGACCGGACCAATTAAAACAGGGTCGGTCCGGTCTAAGACCGGTTAAAACCAGTCCGGACCGGACCAGACCGATTTGGACCAATTTTTATCTAACAATTGCAATTATAAGAAGAAAAACGTTTTCACACGAAAGTTAAAAATTAGAAAATAATGGTAATAGTATAATTTACACAATATATATAATTTACGGTTAGTTATACCTGATATTTATATAATTATTAAATAGTAAAAAAAATAATTAATTTTCTAAGATTTAATATTTTTAGATACATATATTATGTATTAATTATATATTAAAATTATTTACTCAAACTATTTAATGCGTAATTAATGTTGATCGGTCTTCGGGTTTTCCGATCTTGCACCGGATAGGATGAAGACCGATTAATCCAATATACTAGGACCGAAGACTGGACCGACACCGAAATGACCGGTCCGGTCCGGTCTGGTCCACCGGTCCGGACCGATTTTGTTCAACCCTAGGACCACGCCCTCCCCACAATGGTCAAGATTAAACTAAGGGAAACTATTTAGAAAACTTTCCCATCTTTTCTTTTCTCCCGATTGGCTGATATTGTAGTGGGTGAGAGAAATTGTAGCTTAGGCTTAATCGCCAATAGTACAATAGATCAACAACCACGGATACAAATGGTAGGATCAACAAAAAATAAACCAAGGTCAAAACCTAAAATACCAAAAGTACTACCTGTAACGAAGGACAATCATGTGCACTTCTAATCTGATTTATCACTTAGTCATGGGAAATCCATTTTCGAGTTTTCCCTTTAGCAAATATAAAAGCGTGAAAACACGAAAATATTTGGGTAAGGATGCATCTATTGCATGAATTTTCATAATAAATATTATATGAGCGACAGTGAAGAACAATGTAGCCAAGACTAGGAGAGGTTGACGATGGAGTGAGGGAAGAGAAATGCAGACGATAGTGTGAGGGGATTTAGGGAGGATGCAATGGCATGAAAAAGGGTTGTGCAAGTTCGACCTGAGTGGGCTGGGGAAGACCAAAGACATTGTGGAAGTCAGGGGAAATGGGGGTGCAATGTGGGCAGGTCGACGATGGTGTGAAGAGGGTTGGGTAGGCCGCAATAATACAAGGGAATGACGTAGGGAACAATGGGCAAGGGGGATGAAAGGCTGAGCAACGAGGGCCGGGTGGCTGTTAAAGTATAAAACCATTCTCTAGCCTTCTCCCATCATAAACTTTGGGACAATTGATTTTTTGACATGGTATTGGAGACTTGTTGACAAAGAGGTCACAGGTTCGAATCTTAATAGCCCCCACATTTAATATCAACATAATTTAAGCACAATGTATGAAGTGGGGCTTATGTAATATCCACGTTTCAAGTTTAACAGACATTTGCATGAGGGGAACCACTTATGGGCCTTTTGGATATTTTATTCCTTTAATTCCACATTAGTATATTTCTTCGCCCTTTTGCCAGAACAAGAGATTTAGAGAGAGAGGCCATCATCGGTAGAGCTTCAATAGAGCCCGTTTCGATGCTCTTTCCCCTCGCCGACTTCGGTTGGACGGTGCCACCTTCGAACCCACCCATCCCCTTCCCTTTCCATGGCTTTCCATCCCCTACCTCTTGCCCTTTTCCCTAATATTTTCCTATCTTAACAAAATACCTCTTAAACCTAATCCACATTCCCTTATTTACTATCTCAAATTCCTTGCATTAAATGTTTCTCACCTACCATTTGTTTAATAAGAGTGATTTGTACTACCTGGGTACCATTTGTTTAATCGATGTGACATGTTTTGATCGGGCACAATTCGCCTGTTTCTCCTCCCTGATTCCTTCTGATCTCGACATCCCAATGAATCTTCTGTTCTGGAAATGTCGGGGTTGTGGCTAGACCCGGACTGTTAGAGCTCTTAAGGAGCTTAATGCTCGATTTAGGCCTGGGTTGATGTTTTTAATAGAGACTAAGCAAAAGCAAGTTTCTTTGAGTATATTGGTTGTTCAGTTGAATTTTTGCTAACTCCTTTGTGGGGATCCGGTGGGTCTCAGCGGGGCCCTTGTTCTATTATGGGATCTTTCGATGAAAATTGATGTGATGTCAGCGTCCGACAGATTTATTTTAGCTAGAGTGGAGGTAGTGAGTTCGAGTAGAAGTTGGATCCAGATTTTTGTCTGTGGGGAGTCGGATCAGGGGAAGAAGCGGGATTTTTGGCAGTAAATGATTGCAGTTGCGCAAAGGCATCCTATACCCTTTGCAATTGCCGGAGATTTAAATGCTTTTGCTTGCTCTTCGGATAAATTATGTGTGGTTCCCCCCTCTTCGTCTCAGCTCTCTGGGCTCCAGATCTTTTATGAAGAGTGTGATCTCTTAGAATTGGACTCTAAGGGGTGTCGGTATTCCTGGTCTAATCATCAGGACAGATCGTGGTTAGTAAAGGGGATACTCGATAAAATACCGGTTAATGTTTCATGGTTGGCGTTTTTCCCCCATGTCTCTGTTCATCTTCCCCGTGTGGTCGATTCTAATCATTCCCCTCTTTTTGTTTCTTTATATGGGGACTCCAGAAAGCCAAGTATATGTTTAAGTTCGCATGAGTGTTCTTGTATTGTTGCTGATGGTTGGGTTCGGGGGCACCAAGAGGAGCCTTTCAGGAGAATTTGCCTCAATCTTAAATCCTGCAGGAACAATCTTACTGAGTGGAGCAGAGCCTTGAGAAGGGAATCGAAGGTTGAGGGTGCTCGTATATATGAAAGACTTGAGCTTCTCTAGAGTAGAGTTTCACTTGATGTGGACAAGGTTAAGGAATAAGAGCTTATCTCGAGATTAAACTCTATATGGAAGGAGGAAGAACGCTACTGAAATCAACGTTCGAGAATTGATTGGTTGAAACTTGGAGATAGAAATACGTGTTTTTTTTCATGCCTCCACCCTTTGCTAGAAGATGCCGTAACAGAATTTCCAGGCTTCGGGATGGTGGATCGATGATTAAAGAGGTATTCAGAATTTGATTCTCTCGCATTTCTAGGATCTCTTTGCTGCTGTGGAGGGGGTAAATATCCAAGCAGTGGTTAACCTTTGTCCGGTATTGGTTTCAGAGGAGGCTAACTGATCACTCTTGCTTCCTGTTACTCAGGTGGAAATTCGTATTGCGGTCGATCAACTAGGAAGTCTCAAAGCTCCTGGTTCTGATAGATTTTTAGGTATTTTTTATAAGGAATTTTGGAGTACTATGGCTGATGTGGTTTGTGCAGCTATCTTAGCTTTTTTTTTTTTTTTTTTTTTTTTTTGAGACCAGGATCCTTCCAATGTCTTTCAATCAAACTAATATCACCCTTATCCCTAAAGTCCAAAACCCTGAAAGGGTCTCTTAATTTCGTCCCATTAGTCTTTGTAATTTCATCTATAAAATAATTTTCAAAATTATATCAAATTGACTGAAGCCTATTCTTCCTTCTATCATTTCCCCTTGTCAAGGGGCCTTTTTCAGGGGTAGACATGTACAAGATAATATCATTATTGCCCATGAAGTGTTCCACTCCCTTAAGAGGAAAAGGAATGAGAAGCTTGCTTCGATGGCGATCAAGATTGATCTATCTAAGGCTTATGATCAAATAAACTGGGAGTGTTTAGAGAAGCTTCTTATTAAGTTGGGATTTGCGGAGCTATTTGTGTTGTGGATCATGTCACGTGGTCAGTCAGTTTCTATTAGCCCGCTAGTCAATGGGTTCGCTTGAATATTATCGTATCTCTAGAGGCCTTAGACAGGGTAATCCAATGTCTCTGTTTTATTTTGAGGATGGAGGTATTGTCTATTCTTATTTCTCAGTCTTTTGATTCGGGTCATTGGAGACCCTTCAGGATTTCTCCCCCACTCTTCGTCTTTGTCCCTTCTTTTTTTTTTGCGAATGATTGTTTACTATTTTGTGAGGCTAAGATTAAGGTGATTTGTGAGGCTAAGTGAGTTCTTGAGGCTTTTTGTGAGCCAAAAATCAAAGTGTAAACTTTGAGAAATCTTCGGTGTTCTTTTCAACTAATATATATCATGAATTGAGTGATCAATGCTTGGGGGAACTTTGGGTTTCTGCTTTCAATAGTGACGATAGATATTTGGGAATTCAAGTGTTATGGGGCCGTGACAAACAGAGAACTCTGGGTTACCTTATTGATAGAATTCGTAAAAAAATTCAAGGCTGGAAATCGTCATTACTCTCCCATGTAGGGAGAGAGGTTCTTATTATAGCAGTCCTTTTGTCTATTCCGCAATATATTTGTCACTGTTTCAAGTTGCCTTCTACCAACTCTTGCAGGATTAATGGTCTTATGGCTAAATTCTAGTTTTGGGGGGGGGGGGGGGGGGGGGGGGGGGGGGGGGGTATGATAAGAGGCATATCCATTGGGTGGGATTGAGACGACTTGCCAAACCTAAGGGTTTGGGAGGAATGGGTGTTCGTGATATGGGAGGAATGAATCTGGCCATGCTTGCTAATCAGGCTTGGAGAGTAGTGGATAATCCTAATGCTCTTTGGGTGCGTGTTATTAAAAGGTTTTACTTCCCCAATGGGGATTTTCTTAAAGCTAGAGTTGGATCTAGGCCTTTCTAATTCTAGAGAAGTTTGTTGGAAGGTCGTGAGTTGTTAAAAAAAGGGTCCCCTTTGGAATATTAGGAATGGTGAGTCAGTTAAGGTGTGGGAAGACAAGTGGATTCCAAATTTTCCCCAAGGGGATGATATACCAAGGGGGTCAGGGAATGCTGGGCTACGGGTTGCGGACTTGTGTGTGCCGAGGGCTAGGACTTGGAATTTGGGGGTCCTCCATAACCTTGTATCCAAAGAGGAAATCCAAGCCATTCGGTGTATTCTGCTCTCAGACCATAGAGTTGAGGACAAGTTGTTATGGAGGTGGAATTTGAAGGGGGTTTATAGAGTTAGACAGGGTTATGTCCAATGCAGTTAGTCTTTTCCTCAACCTTCCCAAAGAAAAACATGTCTTTGTAAAATTTGGAATGCTCGTATTCCCCCTTGTGTTTGTATCTTCCTTTGGAGGCTTTTTGTTGATACTCTTCCTATGATTGCTAAGCGTGTTTCTGGTGTTTCTTCATGTTCTCCTATATGTAATCTTGAACCTAAGACAGCCGATCACATCATTTTCCTTTGTCCCTTTGCTCGAGCTATGTGGTTTGTCTCTAGTTTTGGATTTCGCTCTCAACCTATTGAGTTTTCAGGTTTTCCACGATGGTGGTAGACTGTTATTTGTTCTTTCTATGAAAATCCCGATCTTATTTCTAAGATTATTTGTCTTTGCTAGTGGATCTGGAAATCTCGGTGCAACTTTGTTTTTGAGAATCATTTTTTGACCTGAAATGGGTTGCTGAGTGTGCTGCTTTTGAGGCCCGAGAGTTCAGATCTGTGGCTGCTGCTTCTTCTTTAGTGTGTGACAGGGGTCTCCCCTCCAGTTCCTCCTCTTGGATCCGTCCTCTTGATGGGCGCTAAAATGGCAAGTTGACGCAAGCTGGTCTTCTCCAAGTGCTGCAACTGGGGTTAGCTGTGGTGGTGCATGATGCTATAGCAGAGGTTATTTCGGGATGGTGTGGTTCCCTCTTTGTTGGTTCAGTGCGGGTGGCTGAGTGTGCAGCAATTCGAGCCGCCTATTCGCTTGTTTTGCATCTTGGTGCTGATAAAGTTATATTTGAATCAGACTACTTGGAAGTGTTTCAAGCCCTTTTTTCAAAGTCCCAGCGTCTGTGGGATGTTGCTCCTATTGTTTATGACATTAAACTTATGTTCATTTCATTTTATTTTGTTCAGTTTAATTGGTGTTCTCATCTTGCCAATGTTCCTACCTATAAAGTGGAGTTGATGCATAGGTTAGAGGACTTGCCCCCCCCCCCCCCCCCCCCCCCCCCTCCAAAGATTTTTTTTTCTCTTCTAAAAGATCAAGTTTAATAGAGCATATTCGATTTTTTTCTGACCAAAAAAAAATAAAATAAAGCTATTGTTGCGGAGTAATATGGTGGAAATCTGGAGAAAAGTTATCAAATTTAGTTAAATATTATTTCATTTTTAATTATTTTAAAAGTAAATGAATTTTTTTACCTTTAACTAAATTCTTTTATCTTGTATTTTATTTTCTTTAGTACCAGTTAGTATAAAGTAAAAGTACCATATCAGAGGAATATGGAGAATATCTGAAAAATGTTATTAAAATTCAGGGTACCTTAATAATATTTTAAAATCCCAAAATATTTGGAAAATATATTAATAAATATTATCTTAACCGAATTTTATAAAAAAAAATGCATTGAGAAAGTAATGAGAATATATATCAGGACCGCATATAACCTCAAGCAACCTAAGCACCTGCTTGGGGCCCCCACTTTATGAAGTTATGATTTTTGGAGTAATAATTATTAATATTAAAAGGTTTTAAGACAAATGATATTAGATATGAAGGTCACATTTTGAAATTTTGCTTGGGAGCCCGAGAATATCAGGACCGGCCTTGATATTTATACATGTATGCACGCTGACACACACACTCACACACGTGCACTCAACAACAATAAGAACAACAAACTCAATGCCACAAAAGGCTCCAATCAAAGCAGGGTTTGGGGAGAGTAAGATTTATGCAGCCTTACCCTTTCAGAGTGCACCCTAAAGAGAGGTTGTGTCTGAAGGGCCCATAACCTTAAAATGTAAAATAAAAACAGTAATGCATAGTAAAGCATACAAGCAACAATAAAGCAGTAACATTGGTAAACAAGTAAGCATAAGGGTGCTGTGAACTAGCTTCGATGTGCTCCTCTATCCTAATTAGCTATTTTAGCTATATGTTTTTTCTCTGCCACTTAACCTTGTCTAAGGTCGTCTCTTCATTTAAGTTTAGGTGGGAGAAGTCATGTCTAGTCATCTTCGTCCAGCTTTTCTTTGGCCTTCCTCCATCTCTCCTCTAATGCATAATATAAAGTTGTTCCCATCTCCTAACATAGGCGGTGGTCAGTCTCCTCCTAACATGCTCAAACTATCACAAACGTTGCTCCTTCAACTTGTCCTCAATTGAAGCCACTCCTAATTTTCTTCTACTTTCGTGTCTAAACCTATCTTTCCTTGTGTATCTACACATACATATACACATACACATTAAGCTTTTTTTTTTGGGTACTACTGAGGTCCCCTTTCGCTATGGAATTGGCCTAGAATTGGGATTGAGACTATGGAATTCCTACTCTTTTATTTGGTCCACCTTTTGGAATTAGAATTACAATTCCGTTGTCCAATTACATGTAATTAAGTTTTAGTCGAAAATCATAGATTTTAATTCCCTGGGGTTTGGGTAAGGAATTGTCATTCCATATTAATTGTATTAACTTGAAACCCAAAGTGATCCAACTCAATGAATTGGAAACCAAATATAACTTGAAATCGAAACATCCAATCCAATGTAAATTTGGCCCAAGTCTCAAAATGACCATACTTGAATGATTCAAACCCGAATTTATCTGATTTGACGTAAACCTAACCCGATCTAACTCAAACTTGGAGATACCCTAAATGATAACCCAAAATCCAAAATGACTAAAACCTGAATGACCCTACTTGGCTCAAGTCATGCTTGAACGGGATCCAACCAGGATGATCTAAAACTGGAGATCATAACCCAATTGAATTGTAAAGAGAATGGAGGTCAATAAAACTAAACATGACGTGACACGACTCAGTCCAATCTAAATTGGACCAGCCTAGGTAACATGGAACTAGAAACATGGGAACCTGATTGACCTAAGACCAAGATGTCTTGACCATTAAATCACCTTATCCAACTCAAACTTGACCTGCACTGGCCTGTGTTCTATATGAACCCATCCAATTAACCAAAAATTTGATGCGACTTAAGCACAATATGATTTGACCCAACTAAATCTCAAACTTAGCTGACCCGAAACTAAAAATGACTCAAATTCGAAATGATCCAATCATACTGGAACCTGACCCTAATTGTCCTAAAATCTAGAATGATCTAAATCGATAGACTAAAGACCTGAGATAATTAGTTATGGAAATAGAATCACAATTTCTAATTCTTGGTCTAGCCAAGCAATGGAATTTCTTTTCAATCCTAATTCCTATTTTATGAGAATTAGATTGGAATAAAAATTGGAATTGTACAGTCCAATCCCAACTTCTTGTGTTAAACATAGCCTAAGAAAAATAAAACTTTGTCGAATAGAGAAAAACTTTGAGCTTCAAATCAAAGGCTTCACAATTGGGTATATATAGATCCAATGGTTTAGATGAATCAACCTACCACAATGGCAGCTCGACCTTTTGGGACCTTAGTTACAAGCGATTATTTTCTCTTTTTTTTTTTTTTTTTTTGGTTTCAACCCAGTTCAACTCCACTTATTTAAAATATGTGACCAAATTTTAGCTATGTTAGATATGTATCCATAAAAGGTCCCATGAACGAGTCAGACCCATGTTTTTTATTTTTAATTTCATTCTTTTAAGTAGCATGATATTATAATGTGAGGCTATTTCAAAATTTCATATGAAAACCAGGATTTGGCAAATTCAAATTAATGAACAAGATCGTTATAAAACAGCTTTTTGTAGTCCCATTTGTATGGCCACTAGACCCAACATGGACAAGTTTAATAAAACATTTAAACTTCTCCAAAGGAAGTGCCTTCGTACCCATTTCAAAGGGTAGCTTTAGTATCAATTTTGAGTAGTTCAATTTGGTTGTTTTCAAGCTGGTCCATGATAAAAATATCTTCTTGCAGCCAAATGTTTGGTTCTATCATGAAAAATTGGATTCCGACATAAGGCAATTGCATATTGATTGTATGAATAAATTTTGGGTAAGCATAGGTCAAATTTAATTTCAGTTAATAAGCCACTCAGCCATATTGCTTCTTTTATTGCATCTGATAAAGCCAGAAACTCAGATTCTGTCATCAATAGTGAGGTTAAAGATTGTAACTTTGACCTTCAACTGATGGCTCCACCAATTAAAGTGAAACTATATGTAGAGGTTGATCTTCTTCTATCTAGGTCATCAGTAAAGTCAGAAGCAACATGTCCAATTAGCCTAAGGTCTCTTTGATCTCTTCCAAAGGTCAGGCCTAAATCTATGGTTCCCTTAACATATCTAGGTAACTATTTCACACCATCCCAATGGAGTTTTCCTGGAGTCGACATGTATTTAGATAGAACACTCATGGGAAAAGCTAATTCTGGCCGAGTACAGGTCATTGCGTACATTAATGATCCTATAGCATTAGCATATGGAACACTAGTCATTTTAAACTTTTCTTGTTCTGTTTCAGGACATTGTTTAGCCGAAAATTGATATTGAGATGCCACGGGTAGTTTAACGGTTTTAGAATCATTCATGTTAAACCTTTTCAAGACCTTAGTTAGATAGTGGCTTTGACTCAAGTGGACTGTTCTGTTTGACCTGTTTCTAGCAATAGCAATGTGTATCCCTAAGATTTTCTTAGCCTCTCCCATGTTTTTCATATTGAAAGAGCCATTTAATCTCAATTTCATATCCGAAATTTGTTTCAAGGACCTGCTTGCTAAGAGCATATCATCTGCGTTTAATAGAAGGAAAATTTGCATTAAAAAGTCAATATTCTTGAATTAAAAGCAATTATCATGAACAAACATAACTCAGTCATAAAAGAATGAAATCTTTTGTACCACTGTCTGGGTGACTATTTCATACAGAGATTTTTTTTAGCAAGCATACATAATCAGATTGTTGGGATTCAATAAACCCTTTAAGTTGAGAAATGAGAATCTCCTCATCAAGTTCCCCATGTAGAAAAGCAGTAGTAACATCCAGTTGATCCAGTATCATATCATGGAATGCAGTTAAGCATATAATAACACGAATAATGGTGTGTTTCACAACAAAACTAAAAATTTCTGTATAATCAACTATCTCTTTTTAGGTAAACCCTTTAGATAAATATGGCTTTAAATCTGGGTAAACATTCACGAGTTTGAGGCACTTTAACCCTAAAAATTCATTTAGAACTTGTTAGTTTCTTACCCTTAAGCTTAGGGATCGAAACTCAAGTCTTGTTCTTTCTTAAGCTTTCCATTTCAACAGTCATATCATTCAGCCACACTGCTGAATATTTGCTGTTGATAGCTTGATTATAGGACAAAGGCTAGATGTCAACATATTCTAAAGCAGTGTTTAAAGCATAGGTAGTGCAATCAGTGAAGCTATACCTATCTGGAGCTCTAATCTCTCTTCTCGCCCTATCTCTAGCCAATTAGTAAGTATTTAGATCCTGATCGTCATTCTCAAGTCTGTTAAGGACAGCTACGGCATTATCTTGATCTTTTTCATCTAAATTTTCTTCAGGTTCTATTCTTGGGTTAATTGGGTTAGGTGGATTTACTTCAAATTGATATAAGTTGGGATCAAATGTCCTAACTGTTGAACTATCCATCATTTATTCTTCAATGTAGGGCATCTCACCTTTGTTGAAGATGACATCTCTACTAACAATAGTTACAATTTAGTTACCCTCCTTAATACCCAATCTATAACCCTTAATACCCGAAGGATACCCTAAGAAAATGCCCTTGACTACCCTAGGTTCAAGTTTACCTTCTTTTTGATGAGCGAAAGCTGAACAGCCAAATTTATATTGCTACAGTTACTGACTTTTCAATCCAAACATTTTCAGGTGCTTTCATTTTTAAAGCTGAGTTGGAGAACCTATTAATCAAATTGGCAGCTGTGTTAACAGCCTCACCCCAAAACTGTTTTGGCAATCCTGATGAAAATAACATACACCGAACCCTATCTAAAAATGTTTTATTCAGTCTTTTAGCTACTCCATTCTGTTGGGGAGTTTCTCTTACTGTTTTATGTTGTTTATACCATTTTTAGTGAATAATGTCTCAAATTCTTTGTTAATGAATTCAAGGCTATCATTAGTTCTAATTACTTTAAGTTTTCTTCTTATTTGATTCTCAGTTAGTGTTTTCCATTTCACAAAGGTTTCAAATGCTTCATTTTTATTCTTCAGCAGATAAACCCAAACTTTCCTAGAGAAATCATCAACTATTTACATGGAGTAATTTGCTCCACCCATTGTTGGAGCCCTAGAATTTCCCCACAAACCATTATGCACATGATTTACAATGCCTTATGTTATATGTGATCTAGTACTGAATGCAATCCTATTATATTTACTATACATGTAACAATCACATAAACAATTTGAGACACAACATCAAATCCATACACTCCTTGTTTCTACAGTTGTAACAGTCCCCTTTGTGAGATATGTCCTAATCTCCTATGCCAAAGGCTACTTGTGTTTATAGAGTCATTCTTAGCCACATTACCCTCCCTAGACACAACCTCTCCCTTTAGAACATATAATCTATTCTTGACCACTCCCTTTATCATAACCAGTGTTCCTTTTAGGACTTTCATATCTCCCTTACAAGCTTTAAGAGTTAAAGATATAAGGTTTCTCTTCACTTCTGGGACATGCCTTGCCCCCTCTAGGACAAAGCTAGTGCGCTTTGTCATTTTAACTCTAATAATACCAATACCTACTACCTTACAGGCATAGTTATTTCTAACCATTAATTCCCCCTAGTCACAGCCGTATAATCAGAATAAGATCTATCACAAGTCATATGAAAACTACAACCAGAATCAAGCACCCATTCATGACATATAATATTAGCGGAAGCACGGAGAACTTCACCAGATTCATAATCATTGTTAATAGTATTATCAGCAGTACCTTAGTTCTTGTTCTTATCTGGACAATAGCATCTTATATGACCTGTTTTACCACAATCAAGACATTTTCATTACATAACTCTTTCTTGCCCCTAGATTGGAATCTATGATTAGTTTTTTCCTCCCTTCTTATTATGGTGTTCTCTCGTTTTTGTTCTTCCTCTTAGTGTAAGATCCTCACCGTTATTACTACTACTGCTAACATCATATTTGCCCTCTTTCTTTAGTTCTACAATTTTTGACCTTAAAGTATCCTCAACCTCAGTAAGTGATTTTGTTTTCCTACCATATCTCAGAGTATCTTTCAGTGCCTTCAGATATTTAGAAAAAGACCCTAGAAGTATAATAGCTTGTACTTCATGTGGTATCTCAACCTTTAAAGTTTCTAAGTCACCTAATACTCTATGGATATCAATATTATCTTCTAATAGCTTATTTCTGTCCATTTTAAATGAGAGGAACCTTTCCATATATAAGACTTTGTTAGCAAGCGATTTTGAGGCATATAATTTCTATAACTTAGCCCATACAACAGAGGCACTAGTTTCAGCAGAAACTTTAGAGAGAGCAGCTTTGTTAAGATAGAGAACAATGTTACCATGAGCTACCTTATCCATGTTAGCGTTTTTTGCATCTGAGAATTCGGTTGGCTTGTCCTTGTCAGCTTGGAGCATAGAACTCACCCCCAGTGTCTTGAGCAAGGTTGAACCTTCACCTTCCATAGCTCAGAGTAGTTTCTGGCGTTAAGTTTCTCTATCCCATGTTTAGCTTAGGCCATCTTTCTAAGCCTAGGGTTAAACTGTGGCTCTGATACCACTTGTTAACCTTCTTAGCGAGATGTCTAAAGTTAAACCGTTACAAGTGGCACAAAATAAAAACAAATTTGAAGACCCAAGATCTCAGAAACTAAGGAAAGAAAAAACGCAAAGAACACCAGGATTTTAACAAGGTATAGACCCTAGCTAGTCCTAGTCCTTGAGTCCCTATTCCTAAAGAGATCTTTACTATTAATTAATGATTATTACAAATTACAACTGATTACAACTCAAATCTAACACATGCAACACTTATGACTCAAGTTACAGACTCGTTCTTCATATTCCAAGTCAAAAACCAAACTTTCTAAACATAAATTAGCAGTGTACCTCTACAGTAGCAACATCTTGCATGGACCGAGGCCGCGAGGATGGAACCTTCATAGAAGTGGCTCAGAGGTCTGATTTAGGGTTAAGGTTCCAATGGTATGAACTCGAGGAAGGAAAAGCCAGTGATAAAAGGGGGAAGAAATCAGTGAAAAATAAATTGTACATCCAAACCCTAATTTTACTTGACTTAAATCCCCCCCCCCCCCCCCCCCCCAAACAAAACACAATCCGTATGCTGCCCTTGAGATCTTATTATCACCGTTCATTTTACTTTAATCTAACGGGCAAAATTTCACCAAACAAACACACATTGGCTGCCCTATTGGGTGACAAGTGGCAATGCTGAACGGCTGAGATGAGCAAAGGAAAGCTTCTCAAGGAAGCTTTTCTCCAACAGTAATATGTAGAACAACAGGCAGTGCAGTACAGATTAGGGAAGTGGTAGTACGAGGCTTGGGCAAGTAATATATCAATTTGGGCAAGGGTATGATAGATAATGTCATCTAAGTCCAAATTTGAATATGAACTTTACCAAAACACATCATTTTTCTAGGTCCTTTAACATCAAGTGTTGGGTTTTATAGTTTGTAATGATTTTATTAATAGCTAAACTCATTTTAAGCCTAACCTATACATTATTAGGCTTCATATTGCTCATATACTTACCAATTAGAACACAACATTCTTATTCCACTTGCAAAACATGGAGTGTGCTTATAAATATGGGAAGAGCGTAGAAGGGGAGGAGCATGGGTTTCTTACATGAGGGTTTTCTGGTTGAGGGTATAAAACCCTAAAAAATGAGTTATGGAAGAGGAAATTGTGCGTAAATGGGCTTTACATGTGGGGCCTATGATTTATAGCTGGAGCTTGAGCTTGCAGCCTCGAGCTCAGCTAAGAAGGGAGCTCACCTCGAGTTTGACTAGAAATATAATGGCTATAAAAAATAAAGGTCCACATTAGGGCCATAGGACTTAACCAAGTCCAAAAAGAAGGAGATATACAGAGTGGCTTTCCTACCTTCGAAAAAGTCCATGTAGGATGTAAGATTTGGTGCTACTTGAGAAAAATTGAAGCACAACACTCCTAATTTCTAACAATCCCCCACATTATTCAATTTTGAGAAAGAGGAATAAAAGATGTTACCAAGCAATGAGACCCATATTTGATGATGTCAGTCCCTTTTGGACTTAAATCGACACCTAATGAATATGCATGTCCCACAACAACCCTAGGTGAATACAGTCTGGAACCTGGATAGTTATTTTGCCAAGTACACACCCCCCCTTTATGTGGATCTGGAGGTTGAAACACTATCTGAAATCCGGACGTATGAGGTCCTTTTCAACAAAACAAATCCAATACCTGGGTGCGACCTGGATACATAGGAGAGCTCTAGAGAGTAAGCACTTTCTCTTGAGAAAAGATGTCTTACCACCCCACATTTCCGTAGGTGAGTCCATTAGATGTACTGCCCCACACCACCATCACAGGCTATGGATATCATTAAGAGCATGGAGCTCATCCCCAACGTCATGGCAGGTCGTTGTTTCCGTCAAGTGTGCTGTCCCATACCACCATAACATGCTATGGGTAATATTAAGAGCCTTAAGCTCATCCTTACATCATGACAGTCCTGACAAATCCTTAAGCCACAAAACAAAACTAACTCAGGAAAGGCTAGGGTGGCTTAATCACAACTTTCCCAACCACCAAGATCAAGATTCACAAAGCCCCATTCATTTGCTATATACTTCTCACCTTCTTAAAAGACCCTTAAATACCACCTTCTTAAAAGGCATTTATTATAAGTCACCTTCTTCAAAGGCCTTTAGTACAAGTTGCATTCTTAAAAGGCTCTTAGTATAAGCTGCCTTCTTAAAAGGCTTTTGAATGTAAGTCGCCTTCTTAAAAGGCCTTTGGGTAAAAGATCTTCCGAGTTACCTCACTCCTAACTCGAGTGAGATCTCGTGTATGTCCCGACACCATAGATAAGGCAACATGTCTTTTACTTGCCTAACCCATTAGGTGTGTAGCGCCTACACCATCCTTTACAAACTATAGATACGTTAGCATCAAGTTACACCTTCACAAGTGGCATTATGACACAATACATAAAGCAAGGAAGTACTTGAGTTGGCCATTGCCAACATTATCATATTTGCTCTTACTCACACATTGAGGTATTTGCAATGAGCTACTAAATAACCAGCTCTATAGCCTGCCAACTTCAACAAGAGTGAGTATAACATAATATTAAAGCATATATCATATCAATAAAAGCAATTCTCCATCCCAAAGTACTAATATAGTGTACATACAGTTGGCAAAACAGTTATATACTGTGACGTATTAGTTTTACATACTATCTCAAGAGTGAAACTTTATCATCTCAACTCAACTGAATTGCCACTAGTTGTTTCATGGTAGATATAATCCACAAAGTGTCTTTCATCATTCAAATTAGAGCAACCCACACATCCACAGGGCTCTCAAGCCCAAGTGCTAGTATTATCAAGCTATTTGCACCGACAATGGACAGTCACCACAATAATATTTCCACCATAATCAATTCCCATAAGCTAGCTATAACTTGTGAACATCGGCAAAACCACAATAATCACAAGAGATTAGGGTCAAACAATATATCTCATAGGCTCTCGAGTACTCAAAAAACCCTCACAATGAAATGTCTCACACTACATTCCTAAGCCATTCAATTTTTCTATCTACCAACTCAATCTTTAAGGTTAATTCAATAGTGCAGGTTTGAGTGGCGTATATCAAGATATAGCTCATTAACAGGCCTAAACACATAATCATTAGTAGAATAGTTCTCATCGATATCAGACACCCAATTGGCATTATAATATCCCTCTAATACAATAAGGAGTCTCTTACAATGTAAACCTCAATCTATAGTACTTCACGAGTACCTTAATTGCTTGACTAGAGCACTTTAATACTCATTATTTGGATCAAGCCATATAGATTAGATCTACTAATGACATATAATGTATCAAGATGAGTGTTGTTCATCAAAACATAACTCTTATCAATCACCTTAGTTTATTTAGCTTGTGACAGAATACCATGTTTTCTCCTTTTCAAGTGAACACTAGGGTCATATAGTATATCATCAAATTGACTTTCTAAGGATTTTCTACTTACAATCAAGAGTTAAAACCTTTAGGTGTTCTAATGGTTTTCGCATAATAATCACATTTGCCTCATATAGGTCCTTATATCAAAAATAAACTCAAGAAACACTTTACAATATTTATAGTATTCACACTCCTGCCAAAAGGGGGCATATCACCAACGTGATTTTTCACACATTCAAAATGTCACCATAAACAAACTCATACATGACTAAGGATAGTCAAATTATGATGCTACTATCTAAGTGTTCGATAAAGATCACATAGGGAGTTTCAAACATATAAACTTTATATTTGATTTAGGAGTCTCAAACATATAATCTTTATAATTGATTTAGGAGTCTCAAAACCCCTGAAGTTGTTCCAGAAATATATCTCCTTTAATATCATAATTCAAGAATTTGTTTTTCTGTCATACCTTAAGAAGATCCACTAACACCCGCTCATAAACAAGTTTAACTCACTATCGACTAACTCTCTCGAAATAAATGCATTTATGGCTTCATAATGTCATAAAGTGTTTTAGGTTTTTCCTGTACTAGCAATGTGATTACCCAAAAACAAAGTACTCATGCAAAATGCATAAACATAATATAGAAAACCTACTTCAGCTAGAGATCCCAATGCTTATAGGTAGTGGGTATTTGAAATATAACCCCCTTACGTTAAGGTATTTTATCTAGCCTTTAAATTACATTTTTAAAGTAGGTAGCACCCACAACAGGGCTTCCCCCAGAGCCTCGAGGATAGCTTAAAGCTACAGGATATTACATTCATTATGTCCTCAAGCATTTTATTTTCCTCCCAATCTCTCTTGAGGAAGATGGTATCACATTCATCACTTCTATTCAACCTTATCGCATTGATTTATGGTCTAGTTGTAATTTCCATTTTATATTTTAGGAACATTTTGAAAGCCTCATCTTTGAACTTCAAAGGATGTACCTTAATAAATCTCAATTAGTCATCAACAAATAAGATATAGTACATTTTTACTACTTAAACTCAAGGTGTTTTTAAAGGTCACCCAATTTACTAAGAATGAATTCAAGAGAACTATAAAATCTTTCAACTAAGGCGAAGTTCCCACGTTCGAGCCTAACAAGCCACTAATCTAACAATTCATCAATATAAGAAATTAATTTTATTCACTTTACCATGATTTGATACAAGTTCAAGTATCCTCGGTTCAAATCCCTATTTGACCCTTCAAATGCTTTATCATTTCGAAGTGCACTAGGGACTCCAAGTTTTCCTTGGGAAGAATTCCTTCTAATCCAGTCACATATTGTAAATATTCATATTTTGAAGGGTCAGTTAATCAACATATTAGGGACAACAAAATCAATGTCCACTTTGATTTGATCACTCATTGTACATAAATGACTTAGATTATTGGAAAAACATGGGTTTAATGAGCAATCAAATGCCAAACACAAGTTAAAAAAGGAACTTTGAATCAAGCTTTGAAGATGAAATTAATGACCTCGAATCGAATTAATTATATTACGACTGACCTCGACCTCGAAGAGAGTTTATCAAGAGCTTTTACATAATCAAGCTTATATTCAAAAAGGGTTAGTCTAAAAATTAACTAAATAATCATAGGCTTGAGCAACTCAAAACTTAAGCTCTAGCATGTAAGTAAATAAAATGATTAACATAATTGAATAAAGGGAAATGAGGAAGGACAGAGAAAGAAATCAAACCGAGAAATTACCACACCAAAGAGTAAACCTCTGCCCTCAGCTATTTATGCCCTCGCGTGGTACAAATGGGATCTCTGGCATTCCAAGTCCTAAGGTTAACACGGTACTCAATACAGGAGTGTACTCTTGGGTGATGGACTGGAGTACGCTCCAACTTGCTTAGTAACAAAACAACAACAACAAAACTGAAATGGATGAACAGCTCCATATGTCTCCCCACTAGCCCAGCCCTTGCACGGTCAGCATTCATCACTTCTCCCGTCCACCACAATCACCAATTATCACTTTCTCTCTCTTCAACCAGACCTCCATCCAGCAATGAAATCCTACCATCGATTCGACACTGCTGCGATCAAATAGTCATATCAGGTGAGTGTAAAGGTCAATTTTCTGCCACGGCGAAAATGCCGGTGAATCGAACAAAAAAAGAGAGAGAGAGATAGCCAAATGCAACTGCTTCCATAACCCCCACTCCCGGTTTCATTGCATTCAAGGTTGCTCTCTCTCTCATTTTTGTTTTTCTTATCTCACTGGTAGAACATGGTGTGCGTATAAATATGGGAAGAAGCAAGAAGGAGAGCATAGTGGGTTCCTGCATGAGGGTTTTTTGGGTTGACTCTATAAAACCCTAAAAATTGAGTTATTGCTGAGGAAATTGTGTGTAAACGGCCTTTACATGTGGGGCCTATAATTTACAATTGGACCTCAAGCTTGCAACCTCGAGCTTAGCCAAGAAGGGAACTCACCTCGAGCTCGACTAGAAGTATAATTGCTGTAAAAATAAAGGTCCACACTAGGCCCGCAAGAGACATAACCAAGTCAAAGGAGAATGAGGTATACAAAGTGACTTTCCTGCCGTTGGAGACATCTATGTGAGATGCACGACTTGGTGCTACTTAAATAAAATTGTACACTACTCTCAATTTCCTACACCTGGACCTCCACATCGAGCGGGTCTCCTTCGGTGATACCCAATGGAAGTTAGGGTCAACATGGTGGCAAGACGTGTGCTAAGAAAGGAACTGGGGTCTACACTAACAAACAGTGTACTTAGCCATGGTTGCATTACCTCATCCTCTTGCATGTAATATGTCATCGTGGTCATTCTATCTGGGGACAAATGAGTATGCTCCATCTCCCTCCAAATTCCAAGGGAACTTGATGGCACAGACCACCCCTATAAATTTGCCCACATCACTGATGTGGCATTTCACATGCGAGGAGGAACATACCCAGTGCCTCAAGGGTTCCCGCCTACGCAGGGTCGGGGTGGGCGAATGTACGCAGTCTTCCTCCTTCTGAGTGTTAACCTGAAAAGAAACTGTTTCCCAATACCCCCAACCTGAGGGTGAGGACTTCCCAGAAGGTCACCCATCGTGGTACTACTCTCGCCTAAGCACGCTTAACTTTGAAGTTCTGACGGGATCCGGTGACGGCGTATTGGTGCCCCCTTTGGTTAAATATACAACATATAACAAGGAAAAGAAAAATCTAAGAAAAATCCCTTGAGAAACATACAAAATAGAGATCCACAAGACTCACCGGACACAGATAGATTTCACCCAACCTTAACATTAACCAATTTAAATAACAGACAAAAGCAATAATAACCACCGAAGCATTTCACATGTATTACAGCATTAATACAGTAATATAAATAACGTGCATATAGAAATACAACATTAATGTGATATGACAAACACAAATAATGTCAATACTATACAGCGAAGAATATTTCGCAAATATCATTCATCGCCCTTGTCAATATCACCGCTATTGTGTTCCATGTCGTTAATATCATCATCGCCATCGTTATAGTCATCTTCTTCATTATCACTGTGGATATCAATATCATTGAGGACATCATCATTATCATCTTCTTCTTCTTTTTTTTCTTCTTCTTTTTGTTCTTCCGGTATAGGAAGCTTACTGGGGTTCACTCTTTAAACTTCTCCCGGAACAACAAGAATTTGAGGCTCTCAAAGTTCAATTATGGGCATATTTGACGCTGGGGTAGCAATATCTTCTTCTGGTAAAATATTTTATTTTCAACATTGGTAGCAACTAAAGCGATTTTTTACATATCCCTTGCTTTAGTTTTGCACACGACCCACCATCCACGCGCGTCATTTTTTTTTTTTTTTTGCAAGGTTACATTAAGAAGTACACTTGTTGAACTTGATGTGCAATTATAAATGGGTCATTTGAATTAAGTCTTGAGTTATGTCAAATTTCAAACAGTCCATTTTGAGGATATACTCTTGCTTCACGCATATACTCTTACTTCACGCACTGTGTCATACAAATTGCACTTGAACAATACAACTCTATCAGAGCCAAAATATTCTAACTCTAAGATTTCAACCAATATTAATCATTTCCATCGTCGTTATTATAACTCCCTTTCACACATAATCCATCGTTTATCGTTGAATTTGTTTGACCATATTCAAATATGTGAAATTCACGCCTATTCAGAAAGTCACCGTGATAGTACTTGGCACTTTCTAAAGGCCCATGTGCAAGATGATATAATAGAGGATCAATATTAGTGTATCTAAAAACCCTACCGAACATATGAAAAAAAATACATAAATAATTTCATAAACATATATAATTAACAAACTAAGATAATTTAATCCTTACATAATTGTAGAACCATGAAACAAATTCAATTTCTCTTCTCCTTACGAGTTGTTTGTCAATAAGGTAGGGATTTCTTTTTCTTTTTTTTTTTTGAATAATTAGTGATAAGAGCGTGATACAAAACAGGCACACCTGCAAAAGCAAGGCCTGAGCCAGCCCCCGTAAAAGCGCACAGCAGAAATAGGTAAAACAAAGCAACATCACGAGTTGTTCACCAATAAGGATAGGGATCTCATGTCTTACCATTTCGTCATAAATGTTGCAAAAAAATATTCATCCATCAACTTATTTCGAGGATGTTCAAGATAGATAACCCCATAAACTAAACCTTACAAATAATTACTTACTTCACAATCATGTCCGTTTTTCACGATTTAAGAGCACATATAAATGAGACATGTGATGATCATCATTATCCATCCATCTTCTTTCATTAGTGGGACCAATTGCTCTCCCAAAGGCGCAAAAGATAGATAATTTGAACCAACTTATCCACTATCATCATTGTATGAAACCCAATTATGATAGGGTATGTTTGGATCAAAATATCAAAAAAATTAATGTAGCAACTTTTTCAATCAAATATGCCTCAACTAATGAATGAGATTATTGATGCCTTGTTTCACACTTTTCTTATACGGTATGCTTGAACCTTTCAAATATGTATATACATCTATACTGAATAAGGTGAACCACCTTAATCTCATATGCTATCTAAACAAGCAAATGCTTCATGAAACATTTTTCCAATTGACGTATGATCTCATTTCGAGTGTACCATCTTCTTTCTCACTTCGAGGAAAAGGTGCGGAAGGAAAAGGAAACATCAAAATATGTAATTAATGGTTATTTAATATGTGTATAAGATGCGTTTGAGATTGTCTCGATAGTTGTTTAAATGTTTAAATCTTATTAGGAGTGTGTGTCGACACATGGGCCATGTGTGTTGACACACAATCCAACAGAACCACAGGGGAATAGCTGTATGTCGACACACAGTCCTTTTACAGAAGCGCACAGAGGAACTTTGTGTATCGACACACAGATCTGCAGCAAGCCTGTGTGTCGATATGTGTGTCGACACACAACTTCGACACACAGGTCAGTTTTGACAGTTTTTCAGCACGATTTTTTCCCAATTTTTGGCGGTTCCTTTGGCTTTCTTTTGGGTGTTTTTCTCCCATATATACACATATATTTCCCCCATGTTTGGAAACTTGATTTCTATCAAAATAAGAAGGGAAAAAAGAGGTTGGAAAAGAACATTGAAAGTACTTGTGTTCTTATGTTGTTCTGTTTAAGTAGAGTTTGAAAAACTTCAATCTCCCTACATCTCTATCAATCTCTTCCTTTACACACTCTCACTTCATATTTGGTTGTTGTTGTATCCCCAAGGATATTTTGTATACCGAAATAAACCTTAAGGAAAGTGATTACATGGCCTCAACACCTAAGATCTTTTGGTTATCCAGTTGCAAGGATTTTGCAAGTATTTTGAAGATTTGCACCATCAATCTTAAGGTTTAATTTCTGATTGGGATATGACTTCATCACTGAGGGAAATGACAGTCAATTTCGTGAAGTTAGATAGGTTTGATGTAATTTCCGCCGATGGTAGAGCAAGATGCACTTCCTCATTACGACTTTGAATGTGGTGTATGTGTTGAATACACCATTCCCATCCCCCGCTTCTAAGGAGGAGGAAACTTTGGCCGAGCAGAGGGTCAGATTGAAGTGGGAGAATGATGAATACATCTGCAGAGGGCACATACTGAATAGCATGATTGACGCCCTGTTTGACATCTACTCAAATGTGCTGATAGCAAAGGAACTATGGGACGCTCTCGAGGCGCGCTACATGGCTGAGGATGCTACAAGCAAAAAGTTCCTAGTTAGTCAGTTTAATAATTATAAAATGGTAGATAATCGTCCTATCATTCAGCAATCCCATGAAATTGAACGAATTTTGAATAATTTCAAACAACATAGTATAAACATGGACGATACCATAATTGTTTCATCCTTGATTGATAAACTTCCTCCTTCATGGAGAGACATCAAGAAAAGTCTCAAACATAAGAAAGAAGATATGTCAATAGAGGAATTGGCTAACCACTTGCATATTGAGGAAGGCTTCAGGGTACAGGATGAAAACAATGACCGCCCCGGTGATGTTGGGAAAATCAACATCACAGAAGAAGGCCAGTCAAGCAAGGGACCTAAGAGAACCGAACACTTCCAAAAGAAGAAAGATGAAAAGAGGCTGAAAATGGTCTGTTGGGAGTGTCAAAATCCCAATCACTTACATAGGGACCATTATCGCCTTAAAAATAAGGAAGGCAAGGGGCTTGAACATCGCGCCAAAAATTCGAAAGATAGGTTTGTGGCGATGATATTAGAATTCAACCTAGTCGAGAGTAATAACTCTTAGTGGGTTGACTCGGGGGCCATGAAACATGTGTGTAAGGACAAGGGGTTCTTCACGACTTTTAAACCCATGGATAACGAAACTATGTTATTCATGGGTAATGGGGCGACTATACCGGTTAAAGAGAAGGGAAAAGTTGGTTTTCTTTTTACTTCTGAAAAAACCTTTACTTTAACAGATGTATGTTACGCTCTAGACGTGAAGAACAATCTCGTGTCCGGTGGCCTATTAAATCAGTTTGGGTTCAAGTTGGTCTTCAAGGCCGACAAATTTGTACTGTCAAAAAGAGGGGTCTTTGTTAGCAAAGGTTATCTGTGTAATAGAATGTTCAAGATGAATGTTAATAATAAAATTTGTAATTCTATTTATATGCTTGACTTGTCGTTTTTGTGGCATCAAACATTAGGTTAAGTAAATTTTCGTAGATTGCATGAAATGGTTAATTCTTCATTGATATCTTATATAGACAAGATTGATGATAAATGCAAAACGTTTATGTTAACAAAAATAACGATATTGCGATTTCCTTTGGTGCAAAGAGAGACTAATTTCCTTGATCTTGTACGTAAAGATTTATGTGATTTCAAGAACACACCGAGTTTAGGTGGAAAGAGATATTTTATAACGTTCATAGATATTTGCTCAATATTTTGTTGTGTGGTCTCATTAATCACAAAGGTGACTCACTAGATAGATTTAAAGCCTATACAGCAGAAACCGAACTACACTGTGAGACCTTCCTTAAACGCCTTAGGTCGGACCATGGTGGGGAATACTATGATCCCAAGTATTTCAAAACCACCGGAATTGTACATACGCCACAACAGAATGGCATGGCTGAGAGGAAAAACTAGACTATAACTGAAATGATTAACTCAGTGTTATCCTATTCCGGTCTCAGCAATGGATTTTGGGGTGAGGTGAAGTTAATGGCCTATCATATATTAAATCGAGTTCCAAATAAGAGAACTAAGATAACCCCGTATGAATTATGGAACAAATGAGTCCCTAATTTGAATTATCTAAAGGTGTGGGGGTGTGGGGCAGTTGCTAAAGTCCCTTAGCCTAAATGTAAGAAGTTAGATGAACGAGGCATTAATTGCATTTTTGTTGGATATGCGTCTCATAGTAAGGTATATTGGTTCTATATCATTGAATCTAATGATTATATCAATGTAAATACAATAATAGAATCAAGGGATGCCGGTTGAGAATGACACTCAAGCGCCATGTGATGATGTTCATCATGAGAGGGAAAATGTCCCTGAAAGTGCTCTAGAACTCCAACAGAGTAAGAAAGCAAGGAAGGAGAAATCTTTCGGTTAGGACTTCTACACGTTTTTGGTAGATGGGTCGAGGAATGATGTGGACCAAGTGGTTCCATATTGTTGTGTCATGGAAGCTGACCCCATGATGTTTGATGAGGCGATGAGGTCTCATGATGCCTCCTTTAGGCGAGAGGCAGTTAATGATGAGATGGATTCCATCGTTAGTAATAATACTTGGATCCTAGTAAATCTTCCATAAGGTAGGAAGCTCATCGGGTGTAAATGGATATTCAAAAGAGGATGAAAATTGATGGAACAATAGATAAGTTCAAGGCCCGATGGTGGCAAAAGGGCACACCCAAAAACACGGGTTGGATTATTTTGACACGTATGCCTCCGTGGCAAGAATATCGACTATAACGGTTTTCATAGCCTTTGTCTCAATTTATAAACTAGCGATTTACCAAATGGATGTCAAAATGGCATTCCTGAATGGTGAGCCAAAAGAAGAAATGTACATGGAACAACCAGGAGGTTTTGTTGTTCTGGGCCAAGAGAGAAAAGTATGTAAACTCATACGCTCTCTGCATGAGCTAAAGTAAGCCCCGAAGCAGTGGCACCAGAAATTTGATCAAGTTGTTCTTAATAACGAATTCGCTATAAATGAATCAGATAAATGTGTCTATAGCAAGTTTGATAATGGCAAAGGGGTCATTATATATTTATATTTCGATGACATGCTGATATTCAGTGCTGATGTGGAACAAATACAAAAAAACTAAACAGTTTCTCTTGGAAAACTTTGCTATGAAGGACATAGGCAAGGTAGAGGTAATCCTCAGTATAAGAATTGTAAGGAAAGGTGATGTCATTTCCTTGACACAATCTCACTACGTTGAAAATGTTTTGAAAAGATTTCACTTTGATGAGTGTGCACTGGTGTTCATTCCAATGGATCTTAGGGTGAAACTTGTACTGAATGAGGGAGCTCCAGTGTCCCAATTGAAATATGCCCAAGTCATTGGTTGTCTTATGTGCGCCATGACAAGCACAAGGCCTGATATAGCTTTTGTTGTTGAAAAGCTGAGCAGATATACCAACAATCCAAGTAAGATACACTGGCATGCTGTGGATCGTGTACTGAAGTACCTTAAGAAGACTATGAATTATGGTCTTTCTTATATAGGGTATCCTCCTATTTTGGAGGGGTACTCTAATGTGAGTTGGATCTCCGATGTGGAGGATCGTACATCCATAAGTGGAAGGGTATTCCTGCTTGGTGGTGGTTTGGTTTCTTGGGGTTCTAAGAAACAAACTTGCATATCTGATTCTATTATGGCTGCAGAGTTTATAGCTCTAGCGTCTACGGTTGAAGAAGCCGAGCGGTTAAAGAATCTCATCCTAAGCTAATCTCGCCGATATCTATCCACTCTGATAGTCAAGCTATGTTTTCTAGGGCGTACAGTGAAGTATATAAAGGGAAGTCCTGACACATTAGTGTAAGGCACAGTATAGTAAGTCATCTTATTCCAGAAAGTCTTATCACTGTTGACTTCGTGAGAACAAGTCAGAATCTAACGGATCAATTTACAAAAGGCTTGGCTAGAGACTTTGGTTCTGAAAACAAGTGAAGGGATGGGGTTGAAACCTGTCAATATTAGTCGCCCATGATAGGCCCTCAACTCGACGCCTATTATGATGCTAGGTCTGGGGTTCAATGAGAGAGACTTGTGATATTTGTGACTGCAAGCACTAAATGAGAATTTTCCATCACGAGTGTGAAGTGCTTGGTACCTGCGTTAGCGGTTCTAAGAGGATGAGTTAATGCTCTTAATGGACCTAGTTTTAGAACTTATTGAATGTCACGTCACAGGGACATGATCAATGAGGTCCACCTTAGTGTGTGTTGAAGTTTGGCCACTTCAAAAGGGTGATTTTTGACTAAGGGTTTGGCTCTGAAACACTCACGAAGGGTACAGAGCATAAGGCCATAAATGTGTGGATCTGGGAGCTGTGGGGTGTGTACGGGGAGTATATCTTGTTCGTGATTAGATAGTCAGTTAGTCAAATAGATTGTGTGGTTCAAAGCTAGTCTACCATTTTCGATCCGATTAACTGTATGGTCTCTTCACTAGCTGAGGGTTCAATCGGGAGACACCCTCATTTATTCGAGATGTTATTATTTGAGATTGATTGTATTTTTAAAATGGTGAAAATGTTGATGTATTTTCAAAATATGTAATAAATGTTCGTTTAATATGTGTATAAGATACGTTTGAGATTGTCTCGATACTTGTTTAAGTGTTTAAATCTTATTAGGGGTGTGTGTTAACTCATAGGCCATGTGTGCCGACACACAATCCAACAGAATCGTAGGGGAACAACTGTGTGTCGATACACATGGCCCGTGTGTCGACACACAACCCTTTTACAGAAGCACACGAAGGAACTCTGTGTGTCAATACACAGGAACTATGTGTTGACACACAGATCTGCAGTAAGCCTGTGCGTCGATGTGTGTGTGGACACACAGCTTCGACACACATGTCAGTTTTGACAGTTTTTCAGTGTGGTTTTTTCCTGATTTTTGGCGGTTCCTTTGGCTTTTTTATGGGGACATCTTTCTCCCTTATATACACATATGTTTCCCCCATGTTTGGACACTTGATTTGTATCAAAAGAAGAAGGGAAGAAAGAGATTGGAAAAGAGCATTGAAAGTACTTGTGTTTTTGTGTTGCTGTGCTCAAGTAGAGTTTGAAAAACTTCAATCTCCCTACATCTCTATCAATATCTCCCTTTACACACTGTGACTTCATATTTGGTTATTGTTGTATCCCCAAAAATATTTCGTATGCTGAAATAAATCTTAAGGAAAATGATTACACGGTCTCAACACCTGAGATCTTTCGTTTACCCGAATTTTGCAAGTATCTCGAAGATTTGCCCCAACACATAATACGCTAACATAACACCTCCAAGTCATCAACACACAAAACAATGGCATGTATATCCTTGAAAAAATGACTTTGCTCCATTAATGCATCCTGTACTGGATTAGGTAGCAAATATTTGAATGCATCTAGTAATAATCTTTGCATAAAAACATTATAGCCATGACTTTTCATGCCCTTTATCGTGCTCGCTTGGACATTCATACATCTTGTAATGTTGGAAGCGTAACCATCTGGATATCTAAACACTTTATCCCATTCACATACATCAAAAGTTTCACCTACGTCCTATATGTATGAGGTGCACGGTTTGTAAGATGCAGCAAATTCGATTCCGGACGATAACTAATTTGATGAATTCAACTCAAGCCTTGACAGTGTCTTTGGTTGTATCCACAATATCCACGACAATGTTGAAGATATTTCAAACAAATTTCTTTTAATATACATTTCATCAAGGTTAAAGGTGGCTAGTGGACTGGGTCGGCTCGAAACCCACCTCGGCCCACCCCGGCCCGCTACATTAGCAGGCAGGGAACCAGGGCCCCCCCCCCCTCCCACCCAATTTGGGGAGGCCCGAGCCCATCGGAGTGCCCCCCCCCCCCCCAAACGGCTATATTAGGGGGCAACGTCCCCATTAAATATAAAAAAATTCTAATTTTTTTCTATACATACTAACCTCATTTTCTCATTTCATCACACAACAATCTCTCCAATTCTCTCTTCTCTACTTACTTTACTTACAACTTGCTCTAGATTTCTCAAGTTCGAAGTTGCAACTGCTTTCTGCTCGTAAAGTCATGTAGAAGTTCAACTTTCAATTTTCGTTTAGGTAAATTTAGTAACGAGATTTTATTTGTTTGTCATTTTTGTTTACTCAACTTGCATCCTCACTTGCATTTTATAATTAAAAATTAATAATATCAGGGCACATAATTCATCTTCATCTGGACCCAGTCAATCTAGTTCTAGCTCTTGTCGGCCACCTAAAATCTCTAAGAGGGGTACAACAGTTGAGCTTAATACCCAGAAACTAGCTTTTAAAGAACCCGATCCGTCACTGAAATTGAAATTGAAACCCACACCCACCACTAGTGGTAGGCGTAGTACTAGCAATGTATGAAAGCACTTTACACTAGATCGCGAACAAAATAAAGCATATTGCAAATTATGTGATCCCTCAAAAGTTTTTAGTCATGCACGTGGTGGTGGGACAGGCATGTTAAAAAGACATCTAATAAAAAGCCACCCTGAATTAAACGCAGATAAAATCCAACAAACTCTAGTACAGCAAGCGACTAGCGCGCTTGCTAACTTTAGGTTTTCACAGGAAAATAATAGATGCGAATTAGTAAGATACGTCATAACCATTTAACACCGGCGAAGACTCTAGATTCGTCCGGTACTATCAAAACATGTTAAACCCCGCTGTTGTAAGGGTTCCTTGGAACATTTTCAAGAAGGACGCATTTAAAGAATTTGTAAATATGAAAAATGAGCTACAAGATATTTTAAGGATGAACACGAGCATGTTCTCGTTCACGTCCAACACGTGGAAGTCGAAACCTGGTGTACCTTTCTTGTGCATAACAGCATATTGGATTGATTCTTCCTTTGTCATGCAAAAACGAATAATTGCTTTTACAGAATTTGAATATCCCCACACTAGTCAAACAATCACGGGTGCTATGGAGGCATACCATCAGTGGGGGATACAGAGCAAAATTTTTAGCATTACTTTTGATAATGCTTCAAACAACGACACTTCTGTAAAATAATTAATTAGGCATATGAGACATATGTTAGATGGAAAATGTTTCCATTTACGTTGCATATGTCATATTCTGCATTTAATGGTAATGGATGATTTGAAACTCATAAAGGCTTCTCTTGCGTCTTTAAGAGAAGTAACCATAGCAGCTAAATCATCTGGAACTAGGAAAAGAAGATTTAAACTTCTTTGTAAGATGCATGGTATTCCCTTTACACAGTTTAAATTAGATACACAAACTAGGTGGTCATCTACGGTCAAGATGTTAGAAAGAATATTACCGTACAAAGATATTTTAATTGAATTTGTGCAGGACGGTCCTTTAGATCGAAGGAGTTTTAATTTGCTTAACATAGATTGAAATACAATTAATGAAATCTATAATTTTTTTTGTAATTGTTAAAGATGCTATGACTTTTTTTGGTTGTTATTATCCTACCATTACACAAGCAATATCTAAACTTGTAGCTATTGCTACTTGGATGGCAGAGAACGAATCCAACCTCATGTTGACAAACTCTAATGCCACCATGAAGCTAAAATTTTATAAATATTATTTTAAATTACCACTAGCATATTGTTTTGCCACCATTTTTGATCCCCGCTATAAACTTACGAGTTTACAATTGTATGCACAATTTTTTTACGACAAACTATGTCCAACTTTTAATGTACAATCTTTTATTTTGGGAGTTGATACAGATTTACATGAATTTTTTTCCTTGTATTCTCGAAGATTATCATCTGATAATCCACGTGTTTCTTCTACATCATCCTTTACATCCTCTGGTAAAGGAAAATCATATGCGTGGGATTTGTTGGACCAATTGAAGCCCAAACAAAATTCCACGTCATATGACGAACTAGATTTTTACTTGCATTCACCTATACTCGAGTTCTACCCAACGCAGGCAACTTCACATTTTGATATTTTGCAATAGTAGTGTTCTAATCAAACCCAACATCCCGTGCTTTTCACCATGGACGTGATATATTAACGTGTCTTGTGCCTTCAGTAGCATCGAAGTGTGCTTTTAGTACATGTGGCAGATTGATTGGATCCAAAAGAGCGAAGCTAGCACCGTACAGCTTAGAAATGTCAGTGTGCTTGAAGGACTGGTTGCATGCAGTGGATAGAGAGCAAGACCAACTAAAGTTGGGTTCATCGAGTGACAAAAAAGACGACCGTACCACCGATACAGCAAGTTCCGCACCAACCGCTGGCAATTCAGACTAAGTTATTTATATTGTTGTAATTCTATTTCTTTATAATATATTTTCTTTTATAGAATATATTTGTAATTTTAAATAATGGGATCATATTGGTATAGTTGCATTTATTAACAATTTATGATATATTTTATTTTATTAAATATATTTATAATTATGATTGTGTAGTATTGTATTTATATGTTATATTATTCATCAATAAATTATAATTATTTTTTGGTCAAAACGAATGTATATTTTTATAATTTTACACATCACTGTTATAATTATATTGTATATTATATTATATGATGTAATACATAATATATATAATACATATATAAAATTAAAAAAGGGGAGTGGGGAATCTGGGCCAGGCCCGAACCCGGCTCGGGTCAGGTTCGCAGGGCCTCGGTTGGGCCCGGTCCTGGGCTGGGCCCACAAAACCCGGCCCAACCTGGCCCATGGCCACTCTAATCAAGGTTATGCAAATCGAGTTTGTTTTCTAATAATGAAATTCCCAAAATATGCTCCTCTCACCTAATAAATATTTGATTTTATATTATAAAAAACATATAATAGTAATTTTTCAAATTTAATTATATTTGATCATAAAATTATATAATTTAAATATAAGGAGTTTATTACTTAAGTACCCTGAGATTTAAACATTTCACACCTACGTACCTAATGCAGTTTTAAAAGTGTTTTAAAACGTCTACTCGTAAGCGTACGAGTAAGTCATAGCCATGGCGGGTATACAGGTGTCATATCTTCAAAGAATCGATATAAAGTCGGATTCAATTATTAATGAATGGTTCAGTTTCTATTTTACGATGGAGAGCTTGAAAAATTAATGAAAGAAAAGCAATTAAGACAATACATTAAAGTGTTGAATCAATTAAGGGGCAATTGAGGGAATAAATTCGGGGTAGCTTAACTCGAATCCCATCATTGTACTTTACTAATACAATGATTTAGAGTGCTTAGACTACAAGCACTAAGTTTGGATTAACACTTACATTAAGGCTTAGGCCAATGAACTAGTCTAAGGTCATAACCTATCTTATTACTCTAGGCTTCAAGCACATAGAAGGAATGTAAATGAATTGAAAATTTTAAACATGGCTGCAAGCACATCAATAGAAAATCAATCAAATTAAATAACTCCTCCATAGCGTTGCGAAATAATATAACTCAAATCATTGTCAAAAATAAAGTATAAATCTGGGATACGAATAACTACTAGTCCTTTATCCCTAAACCACAAGTCTATTCCTCCATGGGCGTTTTATATATCATGAAATCTAGAAAGAAAAGTGAAGAAAAACTCATGAGCAAAGACTCCCTCGATTAACGTTGACGTTGACCCTTGAATTGATCCCCCACCACTCTGACTACTTGTGCTTCAGCATTTGAGAATTTCTAGATCTCTAACAGCTTGGGAAAGGAGAGGAAGAGAGAGTAAAAGACAAAAAGTCCGAAAAAAATTATCACCAACCCTTTTTTATATTTAAATATGCGTAAATTGTAATAAAATACACATGTAATAGCCACATATGTCATGAGAGTGAGGCATAAAATATATAAAAATGAGACACATCAGTACCCTGACATTTTAATATATACAGCGAGGTGTCCTAAAGTTTCCAAATTTTATTACCCAGGTATTTTATGTCAAAACTTGGTCAATATTGTCAAAAACCAATCAATTTTCATTATAAAACTTCAATTGGTACAAGGTCATAACAATATATATGAATTATATTAATATTTTCAATGAAAATCCAGTGGATTTCTAACAAATTCACTTAATTATGATAGAATACATCTATATGTTAATGAAATAATATGCTATGTTAGTATTTTATGATAAAAAAATCTTATTATGATAAAGAAATTATCATAATCATTGATATGGGATAATATAAGTTTCTGTTGACGTTTGAGTCCAAGGAGGAGGCTAAAAGAATGCTGAAAGAGGAAGAAGCTTGATTTAAGGAGTGGTTTGATGTAGTGGAGTTATTGTATGAGAACGAAGTATGTCAGTTTATAAGGGTGTGGTTGGAGATTCATAGAATTCCAGCTCAAGGGTGGTCGAAAGCCAACTTTTCTCTAATTGCTGAGCATTTTGGGATGTCGTGGGTGTGGATGAAAGCGCGAAGCCTAGTGGTAGCATGGTGGTAGCGAGAGTTCTAATTGATACTTGTATGCTGGAAAAGATTGAGGATAAGCTAGTCTTAGCTCTTAATGGTCCTAAGTTCCTAATCCTTGTTCAAGAATCACGCGGGAAACCCAAAATTATGAAGGTGCTATGCATAGAGGCTGAAAAGGTCCTTCCTCCTTCGCCAATGCAGGGTGGTTCGTTGGGCCAAAATTCATGGATGCAAGACATTAGTCGCGGCAAGTCAAATGGCATGCTTGCTGATGACAGTTGGAGGAGCCCTATTGGTTGCATAGCTGCTGATGACGTGGAGATGGAGGATCAGTTTAACGTGGTGGTGAAGGGTAGGGATGCTAAAGAGCCCGACTCCCCATCCCGAGATGAGGCGTCTGATGGGTCCCCTCATAAGTGTGTCCAATGTGGTGAGAATTTATCACGTAACTTTCAGGTGGTCTATGATGACTTTGGTCTGGTGAAAAAGTAGGTGTTGAGTTTTAATCGCAAAAACTTCGGATCTTAGACAAAAACTTCAGATCTTAAAGAAACTTTAGTGAATATTATTATAGACTTTCAGATCTAAGATTAAAACCTATAACTCCAGTAAAATAAGTATCAAATGAAGGATCAACACACACACGACAAAGAACACCAAATTTACATGGTTCAGCCTTTAAATAAGGACCTACTCCATGGCTCCCTATTTCAAGGGAAGTCTCTCCACTATAATCAAGTTTCAAGTTGTTACAAACCAAATCACCAAGACAACAACAAAATACAACCAAATCTCAAAGTTCCTATGTTAGAAACATTTACCGTACAAACACAAACTAGAAAGGAGAAGATATACTTACAAAGAAACCATCAATGGCTTCTCAAAGCTTCAATAGGACTACATCTGAACATGCAAGCCTTAACTCCCACGGATCTACAAGATCTCCTTCAAATCGCCTCAGAATCGCCTCAAGAAGTAGAGAGAGAGAAAGCACCAGAAGAGACTAAAAATTCGGGTTAACCCTCAAAAAAGGGTCCCTATATATACACGAGGAGAATACAATCCGTGGCAAGGCTGCAGAGCAAATCTCAGACATTCATCTGAAAGCATCAACGGTGGAGATCATCCCCAAGCAAGCACAAACTGGGGCATCAAGAGGGTGATGCATGTCCCCTAAATTTAAACCAGATTTGGGAAGCTTCCAGTGCAAGCTTCGGGCAGCAACGGATATAACACGGGCAGGCTGATTGGGCAAGTAAATATAGCATATGGGCAGGGGCATTATGGTCAATCTTTTCAATGACCAGATTTAAACTAATATAAATCTACCCTTGTACATATATTTATTTACAACATATACCACTCAATATTACATATATCAAATACAACACATATTCCGGAGTCTACTTGATCTATAATACTTCAACAATACTTGAATAATATAATATTTGACATAGTTAAGTATAATAACACAACAATTCTCCGCCTTGGTACCTATATAAACTAACTACTAAACATTCCCTAGTAATAAGGAGCAAACTCACATGATTGGTCATCCATGATCCCAATCACTTTGAACCAAATTAATACACTCGATTAATTTGTCCAAAGTCACATTCTTAGTGCCAATGTCCACTGGATTTACATCAGTACAGATTTTACACAGTTCAACAGTGTTCTTTTCCAGCATATCATTCACAAAACTTCTCTTAACACCTACGTGTTTAATCCTACGTGATAAACAAGGTTTTTACACAAAGCAAGGGCTGACTAACTGTCCGAAAACAGTATAGGAGGCTCATAATCTAGATTAACTTCAAACAACAGGCCCCTCAACCAGATAGTTTCTTTTATAGCTTCAGTTAGAGCTTAGAGTTCAGCCTCTGTTGTTGACAAAGCAGTCATAGACTGTAGCTTTGATCTCCAACAGACGGCTCCATCATTTAGAGTATAAAGGTAAGTACTAGTTGACCTTCTTTTATCTAAATCTCCCCCAAAATCAGAATCAGTGTAACCTATCAGCCCAATGTCGGTTTCTATCCTACTAAAGGTAAGTCCCAACTTATAGGTTTGCTTAATGTACCTTAATAACCACTTAACCCCATCCCAATGTTCTTTTCCTAGGTTACTCATAAACCTAGACAGAACACTTAAAGAAAAAGCTAAGTCTGGTCGTGTACAAGTCATAGCATACATTAGAGAACCTATAACATTGGCATAAGGGACCCTTTCCATCTGTTTCTTATCCATTTCATTAGAAGGACACTATTCAACTAAAAATTTGTACTAACTTGCCAAGGGCAACTTAACAAGTTTACAATCAAACATATTAAACCTATTTAATACCTTGTCCAAGTACCCTTGTTGTGACAGATGCACTGTTCCAGCAATAAGACCCCTGGTAATTTTCATACCAAGTATTTTCTTTGCCTCCCCTAGATCTTTCATATGAAACTCGGCAGAAAGCATTAGCTTTAAATCATTAATACGGTTCATAGATCTACTAGCTAGGAGCATATCATCAACATAGATCAGTAAATACAAAGCATCATCAGTATCAGCATGTTTGAAGTAAAAACAAATGTCATGAATTGATCTGCTAAAGCCCCTACTCATCATGAATTGGTCAAAACATTTGTACCACTGCCTAGGGGATTGTTTCAAGCCATAAAAAGACCTTTTGAGCAGACAAACATGTTCCTCACAACTAGGCTCAATAAAACCCTCAGGTTGGGTCAAAAAAATCTCTTCTTCCAGTTCACCATGAAGGAAAGCTGTAGTAACATCCATTTGTTCTAAAAACATATTGAACTTAGCAGTTAGTGCCGTAAGGATTCTTATGGTGGTGTGTTTAACAGCAGGAGAGAATATCTCATTGTAATCTATCCCTTCTTTTTGTGAAAAACCTTTTGCATCCAATCTGGCCTTGAACCTTGGCTGTCCAGATGATGTATTGGGTTCCTTTACCTTATAGTTCTATTTAGAACCTACCAACTTTCTACCCTTAGGTTTAGTAACTAAAATCGAGGTTTTGTTCCTTTTGAGGCTTTCCATTTCCTTTGTCATGACCTTAAGCCACTGTTCAGAGGCTGTCCCGTTGATAGCTTGAGAATAAATGAGAGGTTCAAACTCAACATATTCTAAGGCAGAGTTTAGGGCATAGGCTATGCAATCAGCATAGCCCAGCCTAGCAGGTGCCCTAATTTCTCGTCTCTCCTGCCCCTAGCTAATTGGTAGTCAGATAGATCCATATGTTCAATTGTTTCTTAAGGTTTAGGGCTCCTCTCAGCACTAACAATCATCTCTTCTTTAGGATCTAAGGTTTGGTTTTCCTGGTATGCAGGTTCAGGTGGGCTAATTTCAAACTCATAGAGTTCAAAGTCAAACTTCCTAGGGCTGGTAGAAGTAACTGCAGTCCTAGCAGCTACTGGTTTCTCCAAATAGGACATTTCTTCCTCATTAAAAGTGACATCCCTACTAATTATTATTTTGGTTCTATTACCATCCCTTACACCCACTCTGTAACCCTTTACACCATCCGGATAGCTTAAGAAAACACCTTTTACAGCTCTGGGTTCAAGTTTTTCTTCTGATTGATGTGCATATGCAGCACATCCAAAAACTTTTAAAACAGAATATTCACTTGTTTTTCCAATCTATTTTTCTTCAAGGGTTTTAAAATCAATTGCAGAGGAGGGAGTTCTATTTATCAGATAACATGCAGTAACCACAGCCTCCCCCTAAAAGTTCTTTCCCAGTCTAGATGCAAAAAGCATGCATCTAACTCTATCTAAAAGTGTACGGTTCATTCTCTCAGCCAGTCCATTTTGTTGGGTTGTTTTTCTAACAGTGTTATGTCTTTTGATTCCATTTTGTGCGCATAAACTATCAAATTCTGAGTTAATAGACTCAATTCCATTATCAGTCCTAAGCACCTTAATCTTTCTTCCACTTTGATTTTCTATATGGTTCTTCCGTCTAACAAAAGCATTGAAACATCCATCTTTTGTTTTGAGCAAATAAACCCAAACCTTCCTAGATTAACCATCTACCATGGATAGAAAGTAATAAGCTCCACCTAAAGTTAGTACTCTAGCAGGCTTATTTATATGGACACCAAACTTAAATGATAGTTTATGATGATTTCCAAAGATGCATGACTTATAGAAATCAGGCTTAGACACATAACCGCCCCCCTGCAGTCCCTTTTTGTTTAATTCATTAAGTCCTCTTTCAGATACATGTCCTAATCTTTTGTGCCAAAGGTTAGTTAGGTCAGTTTTTTCTGCAACAGAGCAACCAGCAAGAATTATATCACTTCTAAGCACATATAGACAGTTATTGACCTCCCCACTAAGCACTAAAAGGGAACCTTTAAGGACCTTCATTACCCCTTGCTTAGCCTTTAAGGTCATTCCAGCTAGGTCTAACTGTCCAAGAGAAATTAGGGTCCTTCTAAGTTCAGGCACATGTCTAACTCCTTCTAGGGTGAAGTCAACACCATTTGACCCTCTAACCCTAACTGACCCTAATCTAACTACCTTGCATCCATGATTGTTTCCTAGTAACACCTTCCCCCTAGTCACAGTTTTGTACTCAGTAAAGAAAGACCTATCAGATGTCATATGAAAACTACACCCTGAGTCAAGTACCCACCCATGTGTAGTTAGGTCTGTAGAAGCCACTAAGACTTCAACAGAATCATAACCATCAGTGTACTCAGTGTTATCTGCTGTGCCATTGAATTTTCTTTGATAATCAGGATAGTATCTCATAATATGTCCTAACTTACCATATTCATAACACTTTACTTTACTGCAGTCCCTTCTTGGTCAAGAGTTGGATTTTCTCCTACTCTTGCTTTTTTTTTCTTTATTTATTATCTTTATTATGGTTATTGTTGTTGTCTCGAGTCTTTGTTCTACCCCTAACAAACAAACCTTCCCCGCTGTTACTGTTAGGTGGATACTTCCCTTCCTTCCTTAGTTCAAGACTCTTGGACCTAAGGGCCTTGGTAACATCCTTAAGTGCTATAGTATCTCGTCCATATCTTAGTGTGTCTTTGAAAGGCCTAAGGTATTTAGGTAAAGCACACAACATTACTACAACCTTAAGTTCATCAGCAACAGTTACCTTAACTTTATCCAAATCTTGACAGATTTTGTTAAATTCTTCCATAGAATATTCTAAGGGTCTAGAGTCACTCATTTTAAAAGTAAAGAATGCTTCCATACATAATATCCTGTTAGACAAAGATTCAGACTTATAAATCTCCTCTAACTTAGCCCAGATGTTAGCCACAGTCTTTTCATGACAGATCTAGTTAAGAACTGAATTATCTAGACTAAGTAGTAAAGAAGCGTAGGCTTTATGTTCAATCTCCAGTTCATCTTTCTCAGTTAGATAATCAGGTTGTTCATCTACTACTAATAGCGCAGTTCCAGCACCTTGAGCCATAAGGATGGCTTTCGTTTTAAGTTTCCAGAGATTAAAATTATTTCTACCATCAAATCTTTCGATCTCAACCCTAGCAGAAGCCATATTGTTTCTTTAAGACAAATAACCTAAAGCTCTGATACCACTTGTTGAGTTCTAGTAGCAAAAACTTCGAATCTTAAACAAAAACTTCAGATCTTAAAGAAACTTTAGTGAATATTATTATAGACTTTCAGATCTAAGATTAAAACCTGTAACTGCAGTAAAATAAGTATCACATGAAAGATTAACACACACAAGATAAAGAACACTAAGATTTACATGGTTCAGCCTTTAAATAAGGACCTACTCCACGGCTCCCTATTTCTAGGGAAGTCTCTCCAGTATAGTCAAGTTTCAAGTTATTACAAATCAAATCACCAAGACAATAACGAAATACAACCAGATCTCAATGTTCCTAAGTTAGAAACCTTTACCATACAAACACAAACCAGAAAGGAGAAGAGATACTCACAAAAAAAGCCATCAATGACTTCTCAAAGCTTCAATAAGACTAGATCAGAACATGCAAGCCTTAACTCCCATGGATCTACAAGATCTCCTTAAATTGCCTCAGAATCGCCTCAAGAAGTAGAGAGAGAGAGCGTCGTTTGAAGAGAGAAAGAAGCACCAGAAGAGACTAAAAATTCAAGTTAACACTGAAAAAAGGGTCCCTATATATACACGAGGAGACTGTAATCCGTGGCAAGGCTGCAGAGCAAATCTCAGCCATTCATCTCAAAGCCAACGCTGAAGATCATCCCCAAACAAGCACAAACTGGGGCATCAAGAGGGTGACGCGTGTCCCCTCAATTTAAACCAGATTCGGGAAGCTTCCAAGCTTTGGGCAGCAACAAATATAACATGGGCAGGCTGACGGGGCCAGTAAGTATAGCATATGGGCAGGGGCATTATGGTCAATCTCCTCAATGACCAGATTTAAATAAATCTACCCTTGTACATACACTTATTTACAATATATGCCACTCAATATTACATATATCAAATACAACATATATTCCGGATTCTACTTGATCTATAATACTTAAACAATACTTGACTAATATAATATTTGACATAATTAAGTCATATAGGAACTAATAACACAACAATAGGCTTCTTAGGTTAGGCCGAGTGCAATGAGGCCAACAGCGAATTGTAATGATGGGCCTATTAAAAATGACTGGGACTTGCGCCCAGGATTTGAGTCCATTTTTAAATTAAAAAGCACCTGTCAAGATCCGAGATTAATCTCGAATCATAAGCTAGGGATCAAGATCAATTTAGATCTTAATCTAGGAGGAAGAGATGTAAAATAAGAAAAGAAAGGAAATATCTCAAAGAGACAGTTGTAATTTTCATTGAATAATCCTTCATTACACACTAGCATCCCTTTTATACTTCAACTAATAACAATGCAATGCCTTCTAACCGCCTTAACCGACTTGAACTAGCCTTCGCGCCAAAATATCTAAGTAAGCATATCAACCTACTTACACAATTCAAGCTTATGCTAAGGACTTACTACTTAATACGTCAATATTATTCTAATTACAATCTTTCATAAGCCCCCATCTATGGGAATCATGACAATACTCCCCTCTTAAGAGATTCTTGTCCTCAAGAATCTAAGAAGAGAGCTGAACTTGAAGAACACTTATTGATGTAGGAGAGTTCCTTGCTACAATCTGCAGCTGAAGAGGACGTGTTGATGCAGATTTTAAGCAACTCCAGCCAAGGTCCTATTGTCGATGCTTGTATCTAATGCAGAGCACTCATCTGAAGGTCTTCCCAGATCAAGCCACATCAGCATGCCACTAATATTTGACTCCTGGAATCCCATGTTGCAGCTAGTACAGCCTAATGTCACAAACCTACTACAAAAATATGTAGAACACCAAAAGAACAGCAGCTGCCACCAGTCCATCTCACAATTGTTGTGCACTGCTGAACTTGGGCATAACAGCTTGAACTCAAAAATTGCAGCCTCCTTTATGAACTTCCATTGACTACTCATGCTGTTCCCAAATGCTATGCCGCTGTGACGCTTGCAGAATCCACGAATTGCCCAGCTTAACATGAGATTTGCAGTTTTTTCCGAGTACTCAGGGCTTATAAAAGTCCAACTAGCACATTCCCTTGTCACGTTAACATCCCCACATGCTTCTGCCAACCAATGCAATAAGCTGCACCCAATTTCCAGACCTTCCACAAAGTTTTCAGCTCTTGTTTGAACCTCCTTGAATTCCTTGCATTCAATAGGTCTACTGCCGCTAAATTGGTTCAAGGGAACCTATACTCCATGTTCTTCAAGCCACCAATCACGTCCCAATTGAGCAAACTTGGACTTCCAGTTCAAGGTCTGATCGGTTGATGTTTCCTTTGCTGCAGCATAAACTGATTCTTGTTGGAATATATCTGGATCTCTTGTTGATTTTCTCAACTACTGCCTTATAGAAGCATTGAAACTGCTGCACCCCCACAGGAAGGCCTACAAACGATTTCTGCAGCACTAGAGCGCACCCTTTAATGATAAGGGACTTAACCACCATATTGTTCCTTCTAAACAAGACTCCTTTGTACTTCAATTCGAATTGAGCAATAGACCCTCCAACCCACTCGTACACACTAGCATGAATGAATGTAACACACGCTAGCCCTTGAAACCTCAGGAATAACAAAACAACTTTGAACAATTCTGGATCAAGATCATATCTGATCCTACTTCCCTTGTTGAGCTGCACCCATATTTCAGGTGGAAATGGTCCTGATCTCATGCTGATTTCCTCCATAACAACCCCTTGATGACTACTTTCGAGCTCAACACTTCCCTCAATTCGTAAGTAATCATGTACTACTCTTAAATGACAACACTCTTCACCAATCCCTCTAAGGTTAGTAGATGATTGGAGGCTTTGCTTGAGGCACCTTCCTGTTGTTGAAACCAAGGGTCCAAGGATTCAGGTGGCCTTACATTTGGTTATACCTTTGGAGGGTACCCCCTTCTTTCCGCTCTACCAACCCCCACTTCCAACTTAGATTGAACTTTGGGTTGCACTAGAGCATCAACCGATCTCTTTATTGAGTCTGTTTGTACTGTAGCCAATTTAGCCTGAACTGTTGCCAAACCAAACTTATTATTGAGCTCAAAGGCTTGCTTGAAGTGGACATTCTAATTAGTTGTTGTAGCTGTCAATTCCAAATTGATTCGTGAGCTGTCAACTGAGTTCTCATCAATGTGTTGTTGCAGTCGTTGGGTACCAACCTCAAATATATTTAATCCACCTCCTCTAGGATCAAACGATCTCAATTTAGCCATGCTAGACACCTTATTAACCTCTTGAGTGTTCCTTGCTTGAGGTTCTCTATCATGAGTCTGTGATAACACATGATGGTGCTGTACCGAATTCACTTCTGCTGCTGCGGATTCCTTCTGATGCGATTCAGCTTGATGATTCTACAAAAAGTAGCCCCTGAGTTTGAGCCAATGTCTCCTCCTTTACATTGAGTTGTTGAGCTTGCCTCTTTGCATTCGAACTTACTGCGGAATCCCATCTTGATGTTTTCACATGCATCATAGAATCAGCTTTTAGAAAATCAGAAGCTTCATTTGGAATTTGATCACTTACTCCTAGTTTTATTTCCACTTGAAGGAGTTGTCTAAGGAGTTGATCTTGTAAATGATCGAACATCTTTTGCTGTTTCTAAAAACCGTGATACATTTCCTGCATCAACAACTCCATCTCTTTTTGAAATGTGTCAAAGAATCATTGTATCCTCAAATCCAGCTTCTCAAACTGATTTGCTTCAATTTTGGATCCCAATTCAGCATTAACTCCATAAGTACCAGTTGTTGGCCCCGTATTTGGAATCCCTGTAGTGCAATGTTCTTGTTTAATGCTGATCTTGTGACTCTGATGTTAGATTTGTATCTTTTCCTTTCTTTCTTCAATGTCCTTGTGATCCAAGAAAATGCTCTAAGTCTATCAATTGACAACATGACTACCTTAGGCTGTTTCAATTGCAACTTCTTGATCTTGGATAACCTTGCAAAAACTTGGGCATTCTTCTCCATAAGCAAGAATTCAGGTGTAGGACCATTGTAAATCACCTTCGGTCTTTCCTTTGCTCTCATTTTCCTACTTGAATAACATTTCCTGCGGGTTAAGGAAATGACCAAGCTGATTATATTGCTTGACTGTGGAAAAACTTCACTCTCAACTTCCTTGAGCTTAGAACCTCAATTTGTACTTGGGATTCAATCTCAGCACCAGAATCTGATTCCAAATTCAGCATTTCAAGCTGTATTGCTTTGATTTCAGATTGTTCTGCACTAATTTGTGGTCCATATTAACCAAATACATCTTCACTTGCAGTAAATTTCGAGTTACTTGACCATCCAGCAGTAGTCGATCATCCGTAGCATCACAACTCCAAATCTTCCCCTCGCTTACACTTACTCACAGAGGATCTTCAACAATCTTCCCTAAAACAATACAATCTAGTCCATCAGGAGCAGAGCATGCGATTGAATCCTGATTTGCCTTTCCTTGCGCAAACCCTAGCTCTTGCCCTGCGAACAACTGAATTTGCTCCTTCTCACTGTCTCAATCTTGTATTCCACAAAGTTGTTGCTGAAATTGCAACTGCTTGAGTAAATAATGCGGTTCTGATCAAGACACGGTGATCTTACATTCTTGTGTGAGTTGTTGCCCTTGCTGATGAACACGAGCTTCCTGTTCCAGCTGCAACGCATTAACTGTGATTCCTCTAGCTCTAACAGCTTGATTTATGTAGTAAATCATGCATTCAATACAAACTCAATTTAATTGAAGTGAATTCAACTAAATCAAATGCAAATCACCAAGCAACAGCAATATTGAAGCTAAATTCAGACAGTAGCCACAAGCTTATTAATCAAGAATCCAAAATTTGAACTCCTAATCACTTGCAATGTGATCAAGTATATTTGTTATCAAAACACTCTTGATCTTAAGCATTTTCAACTAAATTGAACTAAATCAACTTAATCAAAAGCCTAAAATGAGGCTCTGATACCAATTGTCAAGATCCGAGATTAATCTTGAATCATGAGCTAGGGATCAAGATCAATTAAGATCTTAATCTAGGAGGAAGAGATGTAAAATAAGAAAAGAAAGGAAATATCTCAAAGAGACAGTTGTAATTTTCATTGAATAATCCTCCATTACACACTAGCATCCCTTTTATACTTCAACTAATAATAATGCAATGCCTTCTAACCGCCTTAACCGACTTGAACTAGCCTTGGCACCAAAATATCTAAGTAAGCATATCAACCTACTTACACAATTCAAGCTTATACTAAGGATTTACTACTTAATACATCAATATTATTCTAATTACAATCTTTCATAAGCCCCCATCTATAGGAATCATGACAGCACCCCTCATGCCCTAATCTTGATTCCCCACACGTAGTTTCTAAGCCTCACAAATAAAGAAATTGCCAGTGGGTGTGTTTCGGTCTCCAAACCCAAAAATCAAAAAGACGATGGCGGAGTGTGTAGCCTCCGATGAAACCCCTCCTTTGGTTGCGTCGAAATCGTCTTCAGGGAGCAGCAAGTCGTTTTTAGTTTTTGCTTGGCAGATTGGGTGAAAACTTGGGTTGAAAGCTAGGGGGATGAGGTTGTGGTTGTCAACCATATGAAGAAAATTGATGCATAGGGCAGAGGGGTTATGAAAAAGGTCAGTCCATCATCAGTTAGAAGTGTTCCTAGCTGGTCCAATCTAAAGTATAAGACCATAATGCTGAATCCAGGACTTAGAGTTGACTCCTAAAAATCGCTCTCATTTGCATTGGTAAATCTGATGTGTGGGCGAGCAAGGCAAGGGCTTTGTTTCGGTGCTTGGTAGCCAAGCTGCCTATCCCGTACCTGGTTATGACGTTAGGTGAGAACCCCAAGCGAATCAAGATGTGGAAACAAATATTAGATAAAATTGAAAAAAGATTAGCTAGGTGGAAAGCGTATACTCTTTTGAAGGCTAGGAGATTGATCCTTATTGAAGCCGTGCTTAACAGCCTTCTAATGTACTATCTATCCATTTTTAAAATGCCCAAAAAGGTGGCAAGGGCTATCGTTAATCTTTAAAGATGGTTTTTTTGGATGAGAGATTATTCGAGATCATGCGTCCCATTGATTAAATGGGAAATAATCTAGAGACCGAAGCACCATGGGGGTCTCGGTGTTGGAGACCCAATTGTTAAACATGCGGCCTTATTATTCAAATGGTGGTGGAGATTCTCAATTGAAGGGGATTAACTGTGGAAAAACATGATCCGACCGATTTGTGGAGACGAGGCTACGTTTATAAGCATGCTCCAGACCGCCTATATGAACCGGTGAGAAAAGTGGCTCTTTTCCGGTGAGATCCTTTATGAACGAAGCTTGGCGTAGACATGTCCCTCCCTCATAGTTGAAAACCTTATATGCGGGGTAGGGAGGGGTATTGCTCCTCCAAAAGTAGAAATCCTAGTGTGGCTAGCTCTGTTGGGTCGATTGAACACAAAAGACCAATTGATTAAAATGGCTATTATTATTGATAGGGCTAATGTCTCTTGTGTTTTGTATGAAGCGGAACCTGAAAATATTGACCATCTCCTATTAACTTGCCCTTGAGACATATCCTAACAAATCTCCACCTTGGCTCAAATTTCAAATAAAAGAACTTCTGCACCTTCTTCCAAAAAACACCCCACATGGGGTTAGCTCAACAAAACAGAAAATCTAACCAAGTCCAAGTGATGCTTGAACTTTCTACTAGGTAGCACTTTAGTGAACATATCTGTAAGGTTATCAACAAAGCCAATCTTCTTCTTCTCCGAATTAGCCCTTAACACAGCTGTAAGAGCACAAGCAGTAACTTCTTCATAAGCTTATCTCTCCTGTCTTACACTAACAACTGAATACTGAACCACCTGCTGAACGATTTTAGCCTATTTATTTCTTTTAAAAATCTGTACTGGAGGTAGCTGAATGCTATCTATGAAAGCTCTCTGACGCTGAACTGTGTTACCTGTAAGTGAACTGCCTTTGGCCTAATCATCTGACCTGAATCACAAATAACAGATGACGTTTTCTGTGGCTACAACAGTGAAGACTCATCAAACGTGACATCTCTACTCATCAGGGATTGCTTGAAGCGAACTCTTTTCTGCTTCCCATAAATGCCATGTTCATCTGACTCTGACATAGATGCTGTAGAAACAGTCGCTGATCTTGTCACTGTGGAACCAATAAGTTCATATAGAATTCCATTCCTTCTGCCTTTCATAACAATTAGAGCACCCTTACTGACCTTCAAAACTCCACCTTGAGCTGTGTATTTGTACCCATGAAAATCAAGAATACCTAAAGAGATGAGATTATTTTTCAAATCAAGAACGTGACGAACATTACTCAAAGTTCTAACAGTGCCATCAAACATCTTAACTTGGATTGTTCATATACCTAAAACTTTACATACTACATTGTTACCCATAAGAACGATTCCACCCTGAATTAACTCATATGTAGCAAATTAGTCTCTATTGAGACAAACAGAATAAAAACAACTCGAATCCAGTATCCAATTATCTTTGGATCTGGACTGAGATTCAATCACAAACAGAACACCATCATCAGATTCATCTTCAACAGCACTAGCTTCTGTGGGTCTTTTCTGGTCCTTAATGTTTTCAGCTTCTAATTTCTTCTTAAACTTATAACAATCTCTCTTAATATGCCCTTTCTTATGACAGTAATTACAAGATAAATGTTTATGCCTAGACTTAGACCTAGATGAGTTTCTATCATAATCAGATCCTCTATTCTCAGTTCTTCCTCTCACAAATAGACCACTTCCTGAGTTATTTACAGAATCAGACAATTCCTTATCTACTCTTTCTTTACACAATAAGTTTCACTTAACATTATCAATAGAGATAGTTTTTCTACTACCATAAATCATGCTTTCAACGAAGCGGTTATAAGAGGTAGAGAGTGAACATAATAACAACATAGCCTGATCTTTATCCTTAAGAGCATCATCAAACTTTTAATTCTTGAATAATGAAATTAAACTCATTAATATGATTCTTAAGTGACGTACTTTCTGACATACGAAAGGTAAATAACCAACGCTTAACTGCAAGTTTGTTTGAGACTGACTTGAAATAGAACATATTCTGCAATTTCTCCCATAACTCCTTAGCGATCTTCACTTGCAAAACTTCTGTCAAAACATCATTAGTAAGACACATCTAAATAGCACGAGAGTTCTTTCATCTAACTCCTCCCATTGTCCTTCTAACAAACTCTTTGGTTTCTTCTCTTTTCCTTCTAAGGCTTTATTCAAGCCATTCTGAGTCAAGAGGTCCTTAACGTGAACCTGCTATAAACTGAAACTCCCTTGACCACCAAACTTCTCAAATTCAAATTTAACTGCAGACATCATAGTACCAATCGAATAAACAAGGCTCTGATATTAGTTGTAAGGGAAATCTTGAACAAATTTGATATTCTATGATACCAATTTGTTAGGAATCTGGACAAATCTGATATGATATGATACCAATTCGTAAAGGAAGTAATATCTTCCTAATATGAAACTTAACACCCATGAACTGGATTCAATTCAAATACTACAACATACAAGAGAAGTAAATAACAAGATAAAAGAGAATAAACGAAGGAGGCAATGATTTTTCCAAATGAAGGAGACAATAATTTATTTGGAAAACCCTTCTTCAATCGAGAAGGGAAAAACCACATGCGAAGATTGAGAATCCTTGTTGATCACAAATAATGGAAGAATTACAAAGACACTTCCTCTGAATGAGATTTATGAAAGAATTACAGGGACACTTCCTCTCTCTCTCAATTGACAGCTGCTCTCTTTGCTTTGGAAACCTAAAACGTAAACATCACGTTATATTTATACTAGTGGAACAAGGGTTCCGTGTTTTGAAGTTCCAATCAATCGGAGCCGATCGATCGATATCTGCCGAACGATCGGGGCCTTTCCTGGACTTTTTTAGCAAAGTATTACAGTTTTTAAAAAAAATTAGCAAAATATCATAATTTTAAAAATATTTAGCAAACTAACATAGTTTATTGTTCACAAGTGGGTACACGTCATTTCTGGTGGATTACAAGGGTATAAATAAATATATATATATATATATATATATATATACACATATATATGCGCGCGCGCACACACACACACACACACATACACACACACACACACACACACACACACACGCACACGCGCACATATATATATATATATATGTCGTGCACCCATAAAATTTTTTTTTATTTTTTTATTTATATTATATAAAAATATATGTGTTTTAAAATCAATAATGGAACTAATAGTCTAGTGGTAAAAATGCCTTTCCTTGCTTCTCAATATTGCAGGTTCAAATCCCCTTATACTTATTTTGTAATGCTTTTATTCAATATTTTTTATAATTTTTTACATTAATAGTAAAACTTTTATTCAAATTTTATCTTGGTCCTTTACCCCTCTTTCATATAATATTTTATTTTACTTTGAATAAATTTATTAACTTATATATAATAATCATTAAATTTTAATTCTTATATGCTAATATCTCTACTTTTTAATTAATAATTTACTATAAATTAATTTTAATAATTATATACTTAATTTTAGTTAATTAATTATGTAATAATAATCCATGAATATTATCTAATAACTAATATATTCATGAATTAGGATAAAACTGAGACGTAGTTTAAAAAGTAGAGATATTAGCATATAAGAATTAAAATTTAATGATTATTATTTATAAGTTTATAAATTTATTCAAAGTAAAATAAAATATTATATAAAAGAAGAGTAGAGGGCCAAGATAAAACTTGAATAAAAATTTTACTATTAGTGTAAAAAAAAATATATTGAATAAAAGTAATGAAAAAGTAGGTATAAGGGGATTCGAACCTACGACATTGAGAAGCAAGTAAAGGCACTTTTACCACTAGACTATTAGTTCCAATATTAATTTTAAAACACATATATTTTTATATAATATCTATAAAAAATTAAAAAAAAATATTTATGGGTGCACGACATCTGGGACGTCGTGCACATATATATATATATATTAATTTTTTTATTTATACCCTTGTAATCCATCTGAAATGGCGTGCACCCACTTGTGAACAGTAAACTATGTTAGTTTGCTAAATATTTTTAGAATTGTGATATTTTGCTAAATTTTTTTTAAAAAATGTGATACTTTGCTAAAAAAGTCCCTTTCCTGGACACGTCATATTCTGCGTACTTTCCCGATCGATCGGCTTACTTGCGGCCTTCTTCATAAATCCAAGGAATTTGAGACATATCCTAACAGCTTGGTACCACATTAGCACTGCTACAGGGTGGGTATAAGATAACCATGGGTAATGGAGCAGGTATGAGTTTGTATTCGCTAAAGCGGGTATGGATATCCACTTCATACCCGTGGCAAGTAATAAAGCGGATATAGGTATGCATTTGGGAGTTATTTTTATCAATGTAAAAATTATTATTTTCAGAGTAATAATATAACTTACAAATAATAAGAATCATAAAATTATCTTAAAAAGTACAATCTTAGTCTAAGAATCAGAATTTGGTCCGTCAGTAATGCACAATACAAAATAAGGCACCCATTTAAATAAAAATACTGGGACCTTTTGTTACATATTTTTAAAATTTTCATAAAATTGCTTTTGAAAATTGTACGCGTTGTTTGTAATGACATCTGACAAAGTTTTTTGAAAATTTGTACAATGTGTTGCAAGTTGTTATTTTTACAATTAGTTTAAACATACCGATCGTAAAGCTATTTTTCTAAAAGGACCCTTCATAAATTAAAATTTTTAAACAACTGCTTAGATTAATTGGGGTCTTTGTCAAGAGTTGCATTTTTCAAAGTTTAAACTGATAGGTGAATGCTTGTGATTAGGCATATTTATGATTCGATTAATCGTACTGAAAAGTATTTTGGTTCGATTAACTGTAACCAAAGTACTCAAAAATATCTAATACCGTAACGGAAAAGACCGGTTAACAGACTTTCGGTAATTTGGTTCGGTTATGTAGGTTAACCGGCTGGAGACGATTCGTCAAGACCTAACCCACCTAAACCTAAGAGAAGAGATGACCTTAGATAGACCACGTTGGAGGGCTAGTATTAGAGTAGCGGAGATAGCAGAGTAGAGTAGGGCAGGGAGTGGCTGGTAGTCTAAGTTCCGTAGGCGAGTATAACCTGTAGTGTAACACTCTTAGGCTAGCTTGGACCTCGATCTTCTTCCTCTTCTTCTTCTCCTCCTCCTTCTTCTTCTTCCTCTTCTTCTTCTCCTCCTCCTTCTTCTTCTTCCTCTTCTTCTCCTCCCTTTTTTATTTTTTTATGCACGATTGATGAATTGATGGTTTATCTGCAGGAACTCAACCACTCCAGGTTGGGGGTCCCCGGAAACAGTCTCCTTTCCTGCCGGAAGGGGTAAGGCTGCGTACATCACCCCCCCCAGACCCCGCGTTATGCGGGAGCCGCAAGGCACTGGGTCTGTTGTTGTTGTTGTTGTATGTCGGTTAACCGGTAACCGAAAAAGTAATACTATGCCTCTTTTATGTTATACGGTATATCTTCTCAATTGTTTGTAAATGTCCAAAAAATACATTAAACATGAGAATATTTAACAAATTATGAGCTTATAATCCATTTCAAAAAAATTAAACGTATAATATTTTATTTTAACCAATATAGTAGCAAGCAAGTAGCACTAAATTGTAGCAATGTCATACTTAATTAGTATTTTGGGATATAACAATGAGGCACAAATGCTCCTTGATAGGAGATGAACTGGAGAAAAAAATAAAGGTAATCATGTATTATAAAAGAGTCATTTATATGGTAGAAAGACATAGTTAATAAACAACATAATTGTGGGGGTCTAGACATCTAAACCCAATTCAAATCGACCACTCAAGCCAATATCAATGACAGATATAAATCACAGGGCACACCTATATCACCAAAATATCAACGACGAAAATAAATATGCGGAAATTAAATCAACACCAGATATAACATGGAAAACCCTCCATAGTAGAGGGAAAAAATCACGGGGCAAACCAACAGCAAAATCCACTATAAAAATAGCAATTACAACGTTTATAATTTCAAGATGTTTGCCCTAACTTGAAACCTACAAACAAATTGAGCGATACAATGATTACCTCCTCAGGCCCCGAGAACAATTGATTCTCCCGATCAATTAACTCCAATTAATGCCTAGAATACCCGCTCCAATTGCTCCAAGATCAATCCTCGATCTTCACCGAAAAATATCGGAATTTGTTGACGTATATCCGCGGCCGCGCTCTCTCTTCCGTAACAGTGCTGCGCCGCCACTGTACACACCCTTTTCTTTTTTTTTTTATTTTAGGTTTGCCGCACTGTGCAACTGACGCCCCTCTTCATATATATATATATATATATATAATATTATTTAATATAACCCTAATTTAAATGGGCCATAAAAATATGGGCTGGACTATAGTACATATTGTGTACCCTACAATAATATTACAAACATGTGAAAATATATACATGATATATATTACTTCGGTAAATCGATTAATCAAAATGGAGAAAATCACCAACCGTTACCGTCTCGAAGTACCTCAAGTTTTTTCCAAACTGGAAATTGGGTATGGTTAATCGCATTTTCAGGTCGGTATTTCTGGATTTCGGTTCGGTATTTCGGTTACGGATTTTTTTGAACACCTCTGCTTGTGATTGATTTTATATTCTAACAATGCTCCCTACCGTAAATATCCATCAAGCTTAAAGCGTGGATATTGCACTAGGTCACCTTATACATTATGCTTAAATTATGTTAATATTAAAAGTGGGAGTTGTTGGGATTCAAACTTGTGACCTATTATACAATGTCAGGGACCAACTTTCTTAAAAGTTTAAGCTAATTGGCGAAGGCCCACGATTGATTTTATAATCAATTAGAGTAAAACCAATTATGAGCATTCACATGTCAAATTAAACACTTAGGAAAATTAGTTTTTTTGACATGGTATCCCCAATTTTAATGTTAATATAATTTAAGCTTAATACCCACGCTTACATGGCATTTGATTAAGGGGCAGAAGCCTTCACCCATCAGCTTAAACTTTTAGAAAAATTGATTTTTTTCTGACAGTCTTGACAGATTCTGAGCATAATGCAAACAATGAACAACACGATTGTTGCCTTGGCCAAGGGCAACATTTTCCTGGACTTAAGGAAACCTAAGGCAACCAAATTGGAATAACTATATTCATAGGCTAACCCATGTATAAAATAAACCCCCACATTTAGCCATGTTCATAGAATTCTTCGAAATTCAATACATTGTAGCCTCAAAATCGTAGGCTCGAATAGCAAAGAGATCGGAAATGGCCATGAGTATGAGGTCGCGTGGAGGTGGGGCTCGTCGTGGTGCTCCCGGAGTTGGAGGTCAAAGGGTGTATGAGGACTTTAAGCCCTTTATGGAATGGAAGCATGAACATAACGCTCATATTTTGCTTGTTCATCTCGCGGGTATCTTCTGTTTGTAATGTCGCCTCCTGTTCATTTACAGCCTATGTCTCATCGTTTTCTATTCTTAGTTTTTTAATTTTAGTTTTAAAGATGATATTTTCTTACTCTTGGTTTCTTGTTTTCAAATTTTAACTCAAATTTTAAAAAAATAGAAAATAAAAAGAACCAAAAACGAAAAATTATTTATAAAATTATGATGTTTAATTTCTTAAAAATCAAAAATTACAAACAAAAACCAACACAAAACTGACTAGGGGTGCACCTGGGTTGGGTTTGGGTGGGTTACCCACCAAGTGATAGGATGATGGTTCTGGGTTAGGTTGGTTTGGGTTGGGTTGGGTCAGCCCATGTTTGGTTAATACATAAATATTAATCTAAGTTTCGATTCTAACTCATTATAATTTCGAGTTTAAGGTAAAAAAATCGATAACAAAACCTACAAGGGGATCCAGTTATCATTTATTGATTTGAACTATAATATGTTAGGATTGTTCTGATATAAATCATCCGCATGCATATATATATATAATCAGTTAGGTATCCGAAGATTTTAACATTTATTATATAAGTACTCTATTTCAACTATATACAATACAATTGAAGTAGCCTAAATTTTAATATTTTATCACCGAGGTACCCCACGTTGGAATTTGATGAGATCTTTTAGAAATCTAAACAATTTTATGCAAAGATAATATATAAAATTCATATCAAAATTTAACGAATTATGATAAAATACTCTCCAAATTGTCATGTAAATTACTCAGATATGTTGTCGAAACCATATGTCGTGTCAACATTTTTTGTCAAAATAACCAAGTTGTAATGAAAATACTTATATATTATTAGAGTCATATCCTAATTTAACATTTTCAGTAAATATCTATCGAATTTTAGAAGGATACCGGATTGATAAAATTTTAAAATATCCAAGTACCTAATTGATAGAAGTTTAAACTTTAAGGTATCCCACTTATATATTAGAACTTCAGAATACCTAAGTGATAAATAGTCAAATCTCCGGTATCAAGCACTTAAGTAAAAAATAGTCAAACCTCAAGGTATCCTACTTATATATTGAAGCATAGGATACCTAAACAATAGTCAAACATCAAAGTATCCCACTTATATATTGAAATGTCCGGGATACCTATAATAATAAATAGTCAAACCTTAAAATATCCAAGATATGTTCGCCTCATTTAGGCTCATTTGAAAATGCTCCAAGATAATGAATGCCGACTCATAGGTAACCCAAAACTATATCCGATACCCATGGGTACAAAATATATTGGACTCACTAGTTCTAATATTAAAAATATACCCAACCCAATCCAATTAATGTAGGTTGGGTGGATCCTCGGCATTACCCAACTTATGAACACCCCTAAAACTGACACTAATTATTTCTCTTAATATACAAAGTTTGTTTGACAATGTCGCCCACTTTAGCTATCATGTGTTTGCTTTCATATGTTTAATTTAAAATAAATACATGTATAGAAAATTGATAGCACTTTTGCTTTTCTTAATACGTTCCCAAAAAATAGGAAATTGTAATTGTTAAAGTAAAAATTATTATTATCAGAGTAATAACGTAATTCATAAATAATAAAATCCATAAAATTGCCTTAAAAACTATAATAATCTTAGGGTTATTCACATTTTACTACCCCGATTTTTTTGACCAAAAGTACTCTAACTTTTTTTGAAATAATAATAAGGACCCTGACTTTTTGAGTTAATAAAAAGACTCCTAAATATTTGTTGTATTAATAAAAAGGCCCTCTCCAACGAGATGATGTAATTTTTCATCGGCAAAGCTGACTTAACAACTTTTTTTCCATTAATGCTATATTAAAATGATAAAAGTACCATTCAATACGCTTAATTTTAAGTTATTAGCACAAAATTGAAAATATTGTAATACACAGAAATTATTTGTTTTCCCTTAATTTGTCTAAAAATGTGGTTATTTAAGAGTATTTTTGTGCCTTTATTTTAGTATTTAAAAAAAAAAAAAAATTGTCACTTCAGCTCAATCAACAGAAAATGATGTTTCCACGCAGAAAAGTAGACTTTTTATTATTTCCAAAAATGACAGAGTGCTAAATGTAAATAATAATAATAATTTTGCTCTGTTAATAACATTACCCAAAAACTATAGGCATGTTGTCGAACGATGAGTCTACCAAACTACAATCTATTCATCTAATTGTTGTAATTGCAGGCTTTCAAAAGGCCCAAATTAGAGTAATAGCTGAAAGTCATGGCGTTTTGAAAATCCGCGGGGAACGCCTAGTTGCAGAAAACAAATGGGCTCGTTTCCGAGAGGAGATTCCGAGTCCACAAGATTGCAATATAAACGAAACGCGTGCCAAATTCGACGGTGGGATTCTTTATGTTACGTTACCGAAAAAGTTAACCATCCTAACACCCCCGGTAGTTCAAGAGCCACCCAAAACAATGCCAGAGCCTCGAAAGTTACAAGAAGAATTGCCCTCGAGATTCAAATTGCCATCCTATGAACCCGAAAGAGCTCCAAAAACTGGACCACCTGTTTCTCCACCACGAAAGGTGCAAGAAGAATTGCCCCCGATATTCACACCATCCTATGAACCCGAAAGAGCTCCAAAAACTGGACCACCTGTTTCTCCACCACGAAAGTTGCAAGAAGAATTTCCCCCGAGATTCACACCATCCTATGAACCCGAAAGAGCTCCAAAAAGTGGACCACCTGTTTCTCCACCAAGTGCTCTAAGTAGGCTGAGAGGTCGTCAGGGTGAACCAACTCATTACCCAGAACCCAAACCCACAATACCTGCAAAAGACGCAAATGACAATTATCTGATCCTCCCAACTATGCCAAAGGATTACATGAATGGAATGAGGGGACTTTCAAGCGACCTCAATGAAGATAGGCAGCTCTTGGTGAACATGGGTGTGGCTGTTCTTGTGATTGTGGCACTTGCGACTTACATAGCTTACTCAATCGGATCTTCCGGAACGACTAACAACTAGTTTCGTTTACTTTTAATGTCTAACAAGTAATCGAAGAAGAGGATCAACTCTCATATCATTCCACTCATGGCTAGGAGAAATCGATAGTTTTCGACTTCGAGTTGAAAACTTGATGGTTGTACATGAAAATATCAGTATAATCAATGTACAAATACGTTAATTAATTGAAGCGAACACAAAGATAAAATTAATTAAAAGTTTTATAAAGCACAAGAATGTCCAACAAGGCGCAATCAAGGGCAAGCAAAGTTAGGATTGTCATGTTTTGTACAGTAATTAATGCTCGTAGCATTCAAATATTTATTGCCTAATCTACTTTGGACTGCATCGAATGAGCTTAGTTATTTTTTGGCCACTATGTGTGTGTTGATGAGATGTTAGTGCTTCAACGAAATATCATTAAGACCATATGTAAACTATAGAAAACTTTACGTCTGATTTTTTTTAAATCAATGGAGCATCTACCTATTTATTTAACATACAACGCTAGATTAGTTGGGCCTGTTCGATACAGATGATAATATGCCTTTGAAAGGTTTATCCATAACATGAAAACAGAAGTGAGGACCATAACATTAATCATGGGTTTTATAGTTGAGACCTATTTGATTGAAGAAGTCTCAACAATCACATTTTTCCATTTGAGCTAAGTACAACTACCTTACTTAATTGAGTTCTACGTGACGATGATGGTGAGACAGTTGCTTGAGATGGATGATTTTCTATCTTCCATGTCCTTGAAAGAGCAATTGGTCCTAGTAAAGATCAAATATGGTTGACTGATGATGATTATTATAAGTCTCATCTATATGTGCTCTTAAATTGTCAAGAGGTAGCCCCTGTTGTGAAGTAATTATTGTCACTGCTGTAGGATATTAATTATCTATATGTGTTCACTATGATGGATTGGAAAAATTACAGTAACTATGTCGAAATAATAAGACAAAGGAACCCAACTCTTACTGATGATCAATTTACAAGAAGAAGTGAAATGGCTTTCCTTTCATGTTTTCAGAGTTATGTAAGAATCAAATTACCTTTTTCCCTTTATATTAACTAAGGAAAAAAAGAATCAATCATTATGACATCTATTTTCATATGATTTATATAAGTTTTTGGAGGAACCTGCTAATATGGATCCTCGACTTATGTCACTTGTGCGCGGTACTAAAGTGCCAAATATTGACACGATTACTTGATTAGTGGGTAGAGCTTCACGCACTTGAGTACAGTCAAACGAAGTCAACAATGAATAATAGAGTATGTGTTAAAGAGTTAGCATAATTATCATAAAAATGACTATTCTGGTATGCTGGTAGACATATAAGTGTTGAAATATTTTGACAAAAATAACATGTAACTTACCACTATCACAGCTCTTGGTAACTCTCTCGGCTCTTCTCCCTATGCTACTTCGCCATCAAGGTATTCCTGCCAAGTTCCATCCTTTGTTGGCATCAATACAGCTGATCCGCCCTTCTGATTGTACTTGGATGTAACTCCTAATAAGTAATCTCTGTAGTGGACACCTAAAATTCTCATGGATGGTAAGGTTTACTCGGTATTGATTCCTCCTTGCATCTTCATGAACCCAGTCTTGCCAACATTGTTCCTTCGTTGTTGGCGATAAGCAGTATGCCAACCCTTCTGGACCAACCTCCTTTAATAGACTCCCTACCTTATCCGACTCCTCCTCCTCGTCACAGATAGGATCATAAAATATGAGTGGAGAAGATAAATCAAGATACATTGGTTTTTCAAAGATTGGTCATGCCTGTTAACGCCTACTGGTGTACACGCCAACTCTGACTTGCCAACTTCGTTGGTGGACATGGCTCTCCCTTCCGACTTTGGGTCTTCGGTCTTCAAAACACATGGCACCTCAACCTTCTTGGGCAACAAGATGATCCTTGTTCCCTCAAAGCCGAAGCTATGTGTGTTATGTCGTCCATCGTGGATGGTGCCTTTATCGTATTGCCATGGTCTCCCCAACAACAAGTGGCAAGCATCCATGGTCACCACGTCGCACCAAACGGCATCCCTATACTTCGACCAAATTGAAAAATTCACCATGCAACATTTAGACGCGATTACCTTATCGTCTTTCTCGAGCCATGACATCTTGTAAGGGTTCAGATGATCTTCCGTCTTCAACCCTAGCTTCTGGACGGCTTCTTCTGAGATGGCGTTCTCATAACTCTCGGAATCGATGAGTTGGCGGCATACCCTCTCACCAATCGTACATGTTGTTTGGAATATGTTGTGTCGAAGCCATTTATCCCCTTCTGCTCCTTCAGGCGTGAAGCAAGCTCGCCTGACCAACAGTAAGTGACCCTCATCACCGGCTAACTCCACTTCTCCAACTGATGCCAACTCGTTTTAAGTTTCTTCCACCACTATGGCGCCTTCTTCCTCAAACTACGAAAATTCATCGCGGAGACCAGATTCCCACCTTCGTTCATCAACGTTGGCGTTAACGGTATTGGGCCAATGTTGCCTCGGCCTAGGATTCGGTAGATCAGTATTTGATACCAAATTCTGGGTCTCGTCTATCTCCTCTTCTATAGCACCTAGTGCTAATGGGCATTGGGGCTGGGTTCCCAGCTCCAAGTCGGGATTTTCCCCCAGTTGAATCAAGCAACTCTTGATTCGCCGGAATTTCACTTCCAAGTCCTCTAATCTCCTTTCGGTATGCTGTTGATGGTCACGATCATAAACGTCTTCGACGGTGGCCCATCTCAGTCGCCCATGAGCCATCTTAGAAGTCGTTCTGAGCTCTAATACCAACTAATGCAGCGTAAAGTGGAATTTTTGGGGAACTGAAAGGATTCAACAGTCTTTCCTTTAATTTTATTAATCAATAATAAAAAGAAAGAGGAATATAGAAATTCACTTTTAATTCTCACACCCGAGAATAGAAAGAACCAAAACTCATCAAAATAAATCTAGGTATTTGAATGCCTCAAAACCCTAGCTCATCCCTTCTTAAATAGACGTTGGAGATATCTAGAAAATAAAAATAAAATCAAGATAAATCAAAATAAAATCCTTCCTAATCTAAAATACTATCTTAACTTAAATTCCTAATCAAATTCAAACTCTAATCTTCACTGAGTACCATCCTTGCCTCCAACCCATATCCCGCTTATATATTGAAACATCAAGCACTTAAGTAAAAAATAGTCAAACCTCAAGGTATCCTGCTTATATATTGAAGCATCGGATACCTAAACAATAGTCAAACATCAAAGTATCCCACTTATATATTGAAATGTCCGGGATACCTATAATAATAAATAGTCAAACCTTAAAATATCCAAGATATGTTCGCCTCATTTAGGCTCATTTGAAAATGCTCCAAGATAATGAATGCCGACCCATAGGTAACCCAAAACTATATCCGATACCCATGGGTACAAAACATATTAGACTCACTAGTTCTCATATTAAAAATATACCCAATCCAACCCAACCCAACCCAATCCAATTAATTTGGGTTGGGTGGATCCTCGGCATTACCCAACTTATGAACACTCCTAAAACTGACACTAATTATTTCTCTTAATATATAAAGTTTGTTTGACAACGTCACCCACTTTAGCTATCATGTGTTTGCTTTCATATGTTTAATTTAAAATAAATACATGTATAGAAAATTGATAGCACTTTTGCTTTTCTTAATACGTTCCCAAAAAATAGGAAATTGTAATTGTTAAAGTAAAAATTATTATTATGAGAGTAATAACGTAATTCATAAATAATAAAAGCCATAAAATTACCTTGAAAACTATAATAATCTTAGGGTTATTCATATTTTACTACCCCGACTTTTTTGACCAAAAGTACCCCAACTTTTTTTGAAATAATAATAAAGACCCTGACTTTTTGAGTTAATAAAAAGACCCCTAAATTTTTGTTGTATTAATAAAAAGGCCCTCTCCAACGAGATGATGTAATTTTTCATCGGCAAAGCTGACTTAACCTAGCTTGTAAGGGTTCAGATGATCTTCCGTCTTCAACCCTAGCTTCTGGACGGCTTCTTCTGAGATGGCGTTCTCATAACTCTCGAAATCGATGAGTTGGCGGCATACCCTCTCACCAATCGTACATGTTGTTTGGAATATGTTGTGTCGAAGCCATTTATCCCCTTCTGCTCCTTCAGGCGTGAAGCAAGCTCGCCTGACCAACAGTAAGCGACCCTCATCGCCGGCTAACTCCACTTCTCCAACTGACGCCAACTCGTTTTAAGTTTCTTCCACCACTATGGCGCCTTCTTCCTCAAACTACGAAAATTCATCGCGGAGACCAGATTCCCACCTTCGTTCATCAACGTTGGCGTTAACGGTATTGGGCCAATGTTGCCTCGGCCTAGGATTCGGTAGATCAGTATCTGATACCAAATTCTGGGTCTCGTCTATCTCCTCTTCTATAGCACCTAGTGCTAATGGGCATTGGGGCTGGGTTCCCAGCTCCAAGTCGGGATTTTCCCCCAGTTGAATCAAGCAACTCTTGATTCGCCGGAATTTCACTTCCAAGTCCTCTAATCTCCTTTCGGTATGTTGTTGATGGTCACGATCATAAACGTCTTCGACGGTGGCCCATCTCAGTCGCCCATGAGCCATCTTAGAAGTCGTTCTGAGCTCTAATACCAACTAATGCAGCGTAAAGTGGAATTTTTGGGAAACAGAAAGGATTCAACAGCCTTTCCTTTAATTTTATTAATCAATAATAAAAAGAAAGAGGAATATAGAAATTCACTTTTAATTCTCACACCCGAGAATAGAAAGAACCAAAACTCATCAAAATAAATCTAGGCATTTGAATGCCTCAAAACCCTAGCTCATCCCTTCTTAAATAGACGTTGGAGATATCTAGAAAATAAAAATAAAATCAAGATAAATCAAAATAAAATCCTTCCTAATCTAAAATACTATCTTAACTTAAATTCCTAATCAAATTCAAACTCTAATCTTCACTGCGTACCATCCTTGCCTCCAACCCATATCCCGCCAAGCAATCCGCCAATCTCAAACGCGAGGTAGCATTGACCCGTTTATCCAATCCAGCCAATCCTTCTACCATGGCGTCACCTTCCAGCTGGTATTAAGCTGCCAATTCCGGGATGGCAGCTGAATCAACAAGTTTTATTTAACAATTGATACTTTTAATAATTACGTTCTCTTTTACTAGTAGTTGGCACATTGCTAGAGAGATGGCATGGATACGATGATGCTCGGGCCTCTAGTTTGCTTTGCAGGCCTCCAAAAAATGTTGTTAGGCCGGAGATTGTTGTGCTCCAAAAAGATTTCCATCGTGGAGACCTATAAGTAGGCCCCATGCTGGCGTGAAGTAGAGTGTGTGAGCAAAGAATAATAAAACAATAAGAGTGAGAAAATACTGTTGTATACCCATGATCATGTAGTGAAATTTCGTTGCTCCCCCTCCATGGATGTAGGTTTCGACTGAACCATATAAATCTTATGTCTTTTTTCTTTCTCTACACCGGTTTTTCTAATTTTAGAATCCAATCTAAGGCTTCAATGTGTGTGAATTTCTGACAAAAGCTTTTAAAGATGGGATGATGATGTGAGAAGGGCTCCTCCTAAATGGATACGATGCCTTCTTAGTTTCCTTATGTGATAAATGGGAAAAATAAGGCATAAAAATACATAGCAAAATCAGAAAATTAGAGGCTCATAGAAGAATGGAGATTGAAGAAGCATACAAGATTAAATATATTTGACAGCAAAGTCAATTTTAATTACGGACCGATAAAATAACAACTTTAATTGAAAAAAGTCGTCTAATCCCTGAAAATCTATTACTGTTTGCGATGATTGGAAACCCGTCACAGCTGTCACTGTTTGTGACAGTTTTCCAACTGGAAGAGTCCTTCACAAATAGTGCCATTTTTCCAATGGATATGGCTCGCTACTATTCCATTACAAATACTAATGGCTAACCATTGCAGTGTTGACACTTTTTGTGACGTAATTGAAATGGGTTGTATCCGTCACAGCTCACTAGATAGTGACAAAAGTTGCAATGGGTCCAATTTGTCACTATTTTCGATGGATTTCACAGTGGCCTGTCATCACAAATAGTAAAGGAAAAGTCATCATTGCAACTTCGCTACAAAATGTAATGAAACCACGTTATTGTAACACTCTCACAATTTGTGACAGATTTTATTTTGAAATTGAGCGTTGCCATTGCAATTCTTTACAAAGATTTAGTGATGCGTGATTTTTTTAACAGATTTAAAACGGTTATATTCCTTTTTTAATTCATCACTAAAGCCACTTTGTGACAGATCGAAAACATGTTTTTCATTTCAAATTTGCAGTTTTGATAGTTTTAAAGTTCGATATGAATCTAATCAAGTCATGTACTCAGGTTATGTTATCACATTGTATAATATTTAACTAGCCTTATTTCATATCTCCCCTTTCAACCTATTGTAATGGGCATGGCGTACAAGTTCCAAAGACACAAATATACAGGGCATGGCTCGAAGGCAAGCAACAAACGAAAACACTCCAAACCAACAACGCACAGGGCAAGGCCAAGGTGTATACCTCGCAGCCTTTTGTAAAGAAATATAGATAAGCTTTGTATAATGTATTGGGATATCAAATGATTAATTTATTTTATACAGGGCTGGTATGGACATTTCTAGGGGCTTCAAGCGAAAGCTTTAAATGGAGTCCTCTATATATAGCAAATTATAAAAATTCTAATCATAAAACGTATTAATGTCAACAATTGATACTATAAAAACCATAACACGAACAAATTTAGGGCCCTTAAAATGTGGGGACCGCAAGCGTTGGGTTGCTTGGGGTTATGTTGTAGATTGGTTTTGTTCACTCTTACCACTCCTATGTGGGATTCACATTTTAATTCATATGTGAAGTTCTTACTCTTAACACCCCCTCACATGTGAGTCTAGTTCTAACGCACCTCTTGCCTTTTCCAATCCAATTGGAAATCATATCCAGTTGGATCCAACACTAATAGGACCCCTCTTTACGAGGACATGGTGCCAGAAACAAGACATTGGGATCATCAACCTGCTCTAATATCATGTTAAATTTCACCTGCCTTAAGGGTCGACCGACGAAGTTGGCATACATGAGATCCTCACATAAGTCCAAGTATTCTAAACTAATTGACTATAGGTGGAGTAACCCAAGTCTTATAAATTGATCTCTTTATTTTACATTATATTTTTTGTTACTAAGAGATTTTTCTAAAAGTGTATTTTTTCCAGACCCTGCATATGCGGGAGCCCTTTAGGCATTGGATTGTTGTTATTGTTGTTGTTTTCTAAAAGAGTATTTTTCTAATAATCTTTGTCATGTTTTTATATTTATGTGTTTTACCCTAGATTGTGTATCGTAGAAAATAATTTGAATATATACACCAGATAATATTTTAGGTTAATCAATTAGCTAATTGTCATATTTATTTATTAAGTAAATATCATATAGTTAAAATTCTAGATGTGAAGAAGTGGGATAAACGCGGGCACATTTTTTTGTTTTCTAACAAGGAATCCAGTTACCGCGTAAACTCCGATACATGCGGCAACCCACACACCACATGAGCCAATTAAATGAAGGATTTCTCAAGAAGAGGTTCAAGCAGGAAATCGAACTCCAAACCTTTTAGCCTAAAGCAATATTCTATCCACTTACTTGCCTCCAACTACTGAGGCAAGGCCCTGGTGGGTGGCACAAATACTTTAAACGAACGTACTATTTGGAAAAAGGATTAAGGTTATAATGTTTGTAATAAACATAAGAAGGGCAATATATTTTGAAATAAGCCCGAAAATAACATAATGTTGGTCATTTATACAAGAAGTCAACATATTTTGCAATAAAACCAGGAAGGATATTGACTTTATTAATAGTTATCACGTCATCTTTCTGTGAACGCCGCATCCATATCTTTTTTCTAGTTGGCGCATAATTTTTTTGGATATCGTATTATCATTAATTTATCTATGATGTGGTCAATGCCCTCCTCATTCTTTTCCTAGAACATGTTGATAGTGCCCTTCTTAGGGATTTTTTTTTTTTTTTTTTCCTCAAAACATATTACTCTTCTTGTGTATATAATAAAAAAAAACTTTTATTAGCCCTTTTTTATTTATACCCATTTAAAATATTTTTGCTGATAAGCCTGATTAGCAGCCTCTTAGCCTGCTATGCATGCCATCACAGAAAGTAAAAATTGGGCACATCTCAAGATTTAAGGTCTAAAAGCAAGTTTAATCAGTGAGCCCTGTTTTAGTAACTGAGGGTGTCCAGACCAACTTTAACACACTTCAATAACCCACTTTATATTATAATACCAACTAAATATAAATCCTTTGTATCACATATGCACATATGCATGTACTATATATCATACACAAGTTGCCAATTCCAAGATACGCGTACTATATATGGTGGAAGTAAACTAAAATGATTAATTTTTAAAAGGAACCCTTAACAAAAGAAGAGCTTTAAACAACTACTTCAACTGGCCCATTAGGGGTCAGGAGTTCGATTCTCGCTGAGGATATACTCATGACTTACGTGCTCATAGGGAATATGGGCTTTCTCATAGGCGGGGTTTAGTTGGGACAACACAATCCCTCGTTACCAAAAAAACTACTTTAACTGCTTAGAATCTTAATCAGTCATTGACTATAAGGCAAATAATGAACTATACAATGTCCTCAACCAAGGGAAACATTGTCCTTTACTTGGGGTACCCTTAAAAGAAACTTAAGGCAACCAAATTGGAATGACTACATTAATAGACCAACCCCATGTACAAAAGAAAAAACACCCATCATTCTTAGCCATTCATATCCTTCTTCGAAAGCCTCAAACAAAGACCCTGAACTTGACCATGAGTACGCGATCACGTGGCGCTTGGGCCCGTCGTTTGCCTCCTATTGTCGGAGTTCAGTGCACGTATGAGGACTTTAAGCCCCTGTTGGAATGGTTGCATGAAGATAGCGCTGATATTTTGCATCTTCACTTACCTGGTACGTTGTGTTTGACGATCTATCTCTTTTGTTTGCATAGTTTTCTCATTGTATCAAATTTGTTTGATGAAAACGCTACCGTATATTAGCTATCCTCTTATGATATCTCATGTTTGGATATTCAGGATAAATTAATGGAGCTTTTTAGACATGTCTAAAGGCTTATGTAGCTACCCTGTGAAAAACTACCTTTTCAAAAGCACTTCATGTATAAACACGTTTGTAAAAGGTACTTCTAATAAGAGGTATTTTCCTCTAAAAGATTTTTAATTTCTACTTTAAAGAAGAAATATTATTTTTGAACATCTATTTAAAGCAGGAAAATAATTTTTACTTCTATTTAAAAATATTTTTTTCCACAAGCCGAAACACCCACAAATCCTAAAGGCTCCGTTTGAAATTAAGAAAAACAGAGAAAAAAGAAAAATGTGAGGGAAAAAAAAAGTTGAAGGGAAAGAAAATAAAGGAAGATGACGTTTTTCCGTTGTTTGGAAGTCAGGGAAAAACGGGGAAAAAAAGTAAGTTTACAAGATTAAAATTTTCCTTTGTTTTGTTGGGAGAAAATTAAATGAAGAAAAACTAACTATTGCCTAATCTATATTTTCTTTGTATAATTTGGGTCGTGTAAACTTTTTTTAATGGGCTATCTTGATAATGTTATGTTAGAAATTTATTATTTAGGCACCCCGAATTTATTCTTTTATCACCTAAATACCTATATATATAATCAGATACCTTAAAGTCTAAAATTTTATAAAAAAATTTGATTCATATACCCTGAGGTTTCATAATATATTTTTTAGGTATCTTAAGATTTTAAATATATTATAGGTATCTTAAACTTTGAAATTTTTTTTCAGATGCCATCCCCATAACTCTCTTAAGATTCCGTTAAATTATACTAATACAGCACATAATAGAACCTAAAAAATAATCTAACTAAAACTAAAAATAGTTCTAAATTTTGACAATTATTAAATTTAAAAATTAAAAATATTCAAAAAATTGTAAATACTTAATATTATTTTCAATTTTAATTTAAATTAAATATTTTAAAAAAATGACTAATATAAAAATATTTCAATATCTTAGGATAGCTAAATCAAAGTTTATGACACTCAGTCAGGTACCTCCAGAAGTTTTAATATTCTACCAATTATGTATTTAAATTAAAAATACTATATTCGGTTTATGCTTAATATACCAAACATAATATACGTATTAAATGAAATTATATGACAAACAAAGTGGATCCTATTCGTGAAATATGGAACTCAGATCAAGTCTAATGAATATTTTTTGAACATAATCTAATGAATAGGGGTTGACATTATTTGAGTTGCTACAAACATTTTTTCCCATTTTTCTCTCAATTTTAAGAGGAAAATGATTTTCCTCAAACTTCATTGTAAAATTTTAATATTTTCCATTCTTTTTTTTTTCCTTTATATTTTTCTTGTATTCCAAACATGAAAAAACTATTTTCCTTCAAATTTTTTTTTCCTTTTCGTAATTCGCTCCAAACAGAGCCAAAAGGTGCTTTTGTTTTTTCAGGAAAAAACACTTCTTTCCAAAAAAAAAAAAAAGCTTGACCAAACGGGCTCAAAAAATGACTCGATCCAATTATCATGAATGGATCTAATTGAGGCTTTTCAGAGGAGCAAATTAGGGTAATAGCTGAAAGTCGGGATGTCCTTAGAATCCATGGGGTTAGGCGTTGTTACGGGAAACAAATGGAGTTGCTTCCAAGTGCGAATACCAGTTCCACAAGATTGTAATCCAAGTCAAGGAAACTTCCAAGCTTGAACGCGGGATTCTTCGTGTTACGTTACCCAAAAAGTCGACCACTCAACCGCCCCCGGAAGCTCAAGAACCACCCAAAACAATTCAACATCAAAGTTACCCAAAACCAACTTCAAACATAGAGCCCCAAAAGCTGCAATATGAATCCGAAAAAGCTCTCCAAAGAGAAGCACCCATTTCACCACCGAGTGACCCAAGTGAGCCAGAGGGTCATGAGTCAGAAGCCGAACCAATGCCTGAACGGAGAGTTGATGACTCTAGGATTAGGCCAAGGTTGGCCACTAGAGCCTGAAATGACGATTCTTGGATGCCCCCAACTGTGCCAGAGGTTCCTCAACCTTCCTTGTCTGCAACAGTTGATTATCGAATTATACCGAGCTCTAAAGGAACAGAAACCTCGGAAGTTCCTCCAAGTATACCGAGCTTTAATGATATTGCCAAAAAGGATAAGGAGAAAGGCGATGGCCACACCGTTGCGAGAAGCGAAAACTCGCAAGCAACAGAAAGAGAGGGGTATACAGAAGGAGATCGACGGTTTACGGAAGGATTACATGAACGAAATAGAGGAACTTTCCAAGAACCTCAATAAAGATAGCAACTCTTGCTGAATATGGGTGTGGCCGTTCTCATGATCGTGGCACTCGCGAGTTACATATCTTACGCGACCAGGTCTTCCAGAACAACTAACAACTAGTTTGGTTTACTTTCCAAATCTGACAACTTACTATATCGTTCCACTCATGTATGTAAAAGAAATTCAATATTTTCGAGTTGAAAACTCGATAGTTGTACACGACAATATCAATATAATCCATGTACAAATATGTTAATTAATGAAGCAGACAGTCATATACTAACATATTTGTAGTATTATAAATCATAAAATCTCCACATAAACTATTAGGTTAACTATGGAAAAAAAAAAAAAAAAAAAAAAAAAAAACCACTCCCACGCGTTCAATTTGAGAAAAATTTTGTAAAAGCTTGTTCGATATCATTTTCATTTACGATTTTGATTTTGATAAACTAAAAGTTGGGTTTTCAAATAAAAAGCTCAAAATAAAAAGCCGAACATCTTCAAAATATGAATTTAGTTTCTCAAGTACTTTTCATAAACCACTTAAAAACAATCCCTCAATTACAAAGGAAAACTCACTTATACAACAAATCAGACATAAACCGAAATCTTTAGAACATTCTCATTCAAGAGAAAGAGCAATAAAATGTTTTTCCATAACATCCCAACAAAATTGTTCATGTCAAAACTCATGTCATTCAGACTTTACGCTTCATATTACAAAAAAAAAAGGCGCTAATTTTACATTTTTAAATAAAAGCATACAAGTAAAAATACAAACCTAATACTGAATACAGACACCATCCATTTGGATAGCAAAGAATATGAACTTTGAACTATACTGCCTGAAACAACTCCATGAACAAAGAAATAATTTAAGGAAAAGATTTATATATGATGCATTTTTTTACAGAAAAGAAAAAGAATAAATACCTCATTGAAGTGATTATCTCTGAGGAGGTAGGGGTATATCGGTCATTTCGACTTCTCCGACTTCCCAATCTCTGAAAGTTCCAAACTTTTCTGCTTCTCTTGCTATCTGAACATCACTAGGGTTTATGTACTGACTGAATATTTTCACAACAAAACGGGGCATGATACCCGCGATCGGTATGATAAGCAGGCACAACCAGAATAACCAGGTGCCTGCAATATGGAAGATGGCCCTGCAGAAACAGAGAGCGAGAGAGAGGAAATGGAGCGTTAGTTGCATGTATCGTTGCATAAAAGGCAAAAGACAAGTGCATTATGTTAGAACTCCGGTATATGTAGTCTTGCCCCTGTTTTTGTGGAGCATTGTTGGTAAAATCCATGTATAATTTGCATATTAGACACGTATCTGTATTTTCCCATTTAAAAGGGGTGTTTATGTATAATAATAAGGTAAAATACGCATTTTCTTAATGTTAACCGTATAATGCACGTCTCAAATACGTGTCTGTATCTTTCTCGATTAAAAAATTAATGATAGTTGAAAATAATCATACTTATACCTAGAATAAATATTCATATGAAATACTTTGTTAAATTTGTCACTTCAACTACTGACTTGTACCTTATTTTTAACTCTGTTTTATGCTTCTACTAGCTATTACGGACAACACCTCAAATAGAAGTCAAATTGGTATAATTATATCACTCTCCACTCTGTCAATGTTTTAGCAGTGGTTATAGACATAAATGACATTGAATATAATATTTTCTTAGTTTACTAAACTTTTAACCGAACTTTTTATGTATAGAGCCGAATAATATACGAACATGTGAAATTTAGTTTAATTTCTGCACCTATTTTACTGTGTTGTGGAGCATTATGAGGCTTGAATAGTGACCTTGACATCACAAAGGAGGAATCATAAATGGCATGTTTAATTGTTTAGGGTCAATTTGGTACCATTTGCTGTTGATTTTTTTCTTACTTTTGGTTTTTTGTTTTCAGTTTTTATTAGTTCCAGTTAAGATTAAAAACAGTACAAAACAGGCCCTTAAGTTTCCTATCTCTGTTTATCTAAATGTTTAAAACAAAAGAATGAAAAGCGGTAGAAAAATTCAAGAAACATGGGAAATGATAATATGATTCCATGATAGAGTGTAGGCGTATTTTGATCAATATAAATACTGACTTCGATGATGGTCACGGAGGAGCACGCGCAAAGAGAGATAAGGAGAAGAGGCAAAAAGCTTCCAGGGGATGCTGTTGTATATGCACGTAAATCCTAGACTTTTGGTGTACCATGTCGGGACATGAAAATATACTGGGGCCCATTTTTTATCATTTTCTTCTTAGAGTTTTTGATTTTTGAAAAACTAAAAACTAGATTTTGGAAATATATCTTTCTGGTTTTTAGTTTTCTATTTTTATATTTCACTTAAACTAGGAAAAACATGAAACCAGGAACCAAAAACTAGAAAAAGTTTGTTATGAAATATGGTTCTTTTAGTTTCTAAAAATTCCAGAACATGCAAATAGAAAATAATACTAGACGATCCCTTAGCAATACCACTCAAGGAATCTATGGCATAAACAACGATTAGGTGAGAAAGCGTACCAATAACCAGGCAAGATAGGTATAGCATCGATGACAACAACGCAAATGAAAGTTGCGATTATCGATCCCCATACAACGGCATGCATGATCCAATCCCATCGGACCACATCCATGGCTAAATGTAGATTAACTAAAATCACAACCGCAAGTGTCCAAAGATCACCGATGCTCGACCCATCAACTGTGCTCTTCCAATATGCAATTAGAGGAATAAAGAATACGACTGCACTTTGCCACAACATATCCATCATCGTTAGCCAAAACAACTTCGAGTTGTAGCACTCTTGTCTTTGCCCAGCTCTGTAAAGCCGAGGATACTTTAGAAGTGTTCTTCTGCTCAAGTCTCTGTCAAGAATTGCGACAACAACTGTCGGTATTGAAGTATAGATAACGGAATATAACGTACTGCTCCATTCTGTAATTGCAGTAGTCAACGTATAAGCTGTAAAGAGCGTATACCTGTCCAGAAGAAACGGGTACAAATGTGAATTTTATTGGTAGATTGCAAAAGAGAGTACAAAGTCAATGACAAGTTTAAAGCAAATGTTCCACTAGTTATCCAGACTGGGGTATTAGTCTACATGTCAAGGTCAGCTATTTACAATGATTTTTCCTATGTTCTTGGACTAGTTTGAAGTATCTAAGTGTCATAACCACGTTCAAATACCCTAATTGACACAGGTACTTCATGCATAATGAAGAGTCGAAGCAACTACAAAATTTTTCCCTGTGAAGAGCCTCTAGCAATAGGTTCTAGTTAGCAACTCTCGAAGATGACTGCCAAGTGAGCCATTTTAAGCTTGGAAGTAACAACATCATTAACCAAGCCACCTGTGACACCCAAGTACAAAATTGTTCCTATGCATGTAATTATGATGAGCAGATATAAATGAGTACGAAGCAATAGGTTTTTGTCAGTCCTTTTTTCATGCTTATATTCGAAAAATTGACGTAATATGCAACACAGAAAACTGACTCACCAGAACAGGAGAAGTACAAACACAGCATTTCTGTAGAAGTTATACAATATCATATATGCCATTCGCTGGTAATTCCAATGACCATGAACCAACAAAAGAGGAACTAGAAACCGAAATTGACCCATAGAGAAATCTGATGCCATGACAGCCTGGCGACCTTCTTGGCCACTGATCCCAACTCCAACGTCAGCCATTTGGATCATTGACACATCATTGGCACCTGCATCGAGTTCTAGAATCAGCCCAGCAAGCAAAGAAGGAAGAAAAAGAAAGGAAAATGCATACAGAAAAAAAAATGTATGATGATGTTTACCATCTCCAATAGCAAGTGTCATGTCATCAGTCCTATTCTTTACAAGAGCAACAATGCCTGCCTTTTGCAACGGAGCCACCCGGCAACATAACACCACAGCACATTTACTCGCTAATAAGAACAGCTGTGAAAGGAGAGAAAAGAAATCAGTCACATATTCATCATGCTCGCAGAGCAATAGAGGCATGTTTTCGCATCATGTAATGAAACAAATGGTGGTACGAAACGCAACACCCATTACATAACACGTGCATGCTACGTAACGGATTTTGAGCCAACTTTTACACTATTGATTATCAGATAATAGTACTTTTATAACAACCTACATAACACAATATAGTATTTTAGTTGATATAACATATATGTAAATGTATTTATCTGTTAAAAACTGTTATGAGGTTATCATACGTAAACTCTTCTGCAAAAATAAGGCTCAAAGCCAACTTATATTCCCTTAAAACAAAAACAAAACGTATTGTCAATGACACTGCAACTACAACCATTACAGAATGTGAACAACAATTTAGTTCCATGACCCACATGCACATGATAGGAACTAGGGACGACCAGCATCCAAGTAGGGAAAGGGAGATAAGTGTTGATTTACCTCTTCCTCGAGTTCAGAATCAAGAATGTGGACCAAACTGCCCCCATCAATAATTAGTGCAATTTGACTTGTGGTTAGTTTCTTCGACACAGCCAATGCATCCCGTAAAGTCCTCCGACAAGACTCTTTCGAGTTATTATTAATTATAATCTGAGTCATACTTCCAGTTAGGAGCTTCGAAGAATTGCCAATTGATATTGCAGTCTCCTGCTTGTCCCCGGTCAATACCCAAACTTTGATCCCCGCTTTTCTCAATGATTCTATTGCTTCAGGCACGTATTTCTGCAGTTTATCTTCAATCCCGGTGGCACCCAATATGGTGAGATTATTTTCTATGTTGCTAGCAATCTTGCGGAGCTGAGCCGCCCTGCCAATCAAAGCATTGCTAGCAGCCTCATAGGAGGTCTGCCACTGTCGGAATTCAGAGTCATCGAGTTCTCTCATCCCGATCACGAGTGTTCTCAAGCCAAGGGAGGAATAAGCGTGCAGATGGGACTTTGTTTCATTTATCAGTTTTGATTTCATGGATTCAGCGATTACACTAAGCATGGTTGTGTCAGCGCCTTTCACAAAGACTTTAACGGTCTTGTCTGGACAACCCAATATCACAGACATCCTCTTTCGATCACTATCAAACTCGTGGAGCCCCAACACGTCAAACCTGCACTGTCCCAATAATAAGATCAGCAAAGAAGAAAATGCAATAAGGCCTTCACGAAACAGTAAGTGTTCTGTCTTCCCTATAGTAGAAATGGACATCTTTACTTATCACAATACAACTTTACGCTAATGCAACTAACCCGGCAGCCACTAGACAAACTCGTAACAATATTAGCAAATGACCAAGGACTAATTCCAAGGTGATGCTTCATACTGCAAGAATGAAGATATTTGAAAAAACTGATCAAGATGGCCACCATTCAACTATATATTGGATGCAACTAAGGAGATCCACATAATGTGTTCTCCCAAGCAGCGGCGGATCTAGAAAAAAAAAAATTTCACTGGGGGCACATATAGGAGGTCATAGTTAGCGACAATCAACAAAATATGAGATTTAAACTATTATTCATACATTAGGACAAAATTTAGAGTTTTAAATGACAACAACTTGAAAAAATATCCAAAAATCACAAAAGAATCATATAACAGTATCAACACAGAAATGTCGTGTATATATGCGTATTGCTCAATTAAAAAATAATTATGTATTTGAATAAATCTGCTAATGCCCCTAAACAAATGTTTAATTTTGCTTGATATATGCTCACTTACCACATAATGACTAATAGTTCCATCGTTTGCTTTTCTCTCAATCAATGGAGGATAGAGAGTAGGATGAAGATAGGATGAGGAGAAGGCAGTGATTGGGGGCATTATTAGGTTTTGTCACAAATATAATAGTTATTGTATAATACTCATAGGTTATTAATACATAATTAATTAACTAAAATTAAATATATAATTATTAAAATAAAATTATAATAAAATATTAATTAAAAGTAGATATGTTGGCATATAAAAAAATAATATTAAATGATCAATCAATTTATATAAATTTGTTCAATGTAAAATAAAACATTTTATGAAAAGGAGTGGGGGCTCAAGAAAAAACTTGAATAAAACTAATGAAAGAGTGGGGATATGGTGTATCGAACCCGCAACCACTAGGAAGATACAAGTCCATGTTTACCACGAGACTACCAACCTAACTATTGGTTTTTAAGCATGCATAATTTTATGTATTTAATACTTAAAGTATCCATATACACACATTAATCCACAGTTGACTCGAGGCACGTGCCCCCAGTGCCCAAACACTAGATCCACCTCTGCTCCCAAGTCCAAACAACTGGAGCTCCAAGCTTCGTTGTTGTCATGAAACTTTGGCTCTCTTTAACGTGTGCAAGAGAAGGATTACAGAGAATCCATGCTATAGAGGAATCACGGCATCAACAGACGGTATTACTAATATGAAGTTGCCCAGTCATGAGTGTTAGAGATGGAAATGCGTGTCTGAAGGTCAGACTCAACTATTTTCAACGATTTTTCTATGTTATTGGTCTAATTTAATCTGACTAAGGTCACACGAACGTCCAAATATCCTTGTCCAACATGGGTGCTTAGGGGGAAAAAGTTAGTGTCAAAGTAACTACATACTAAAAAAGGCATCTCCTAGTCATTCTTGCACCAGATTCCGAGATGCAACAAACCAACATAGGATGAGTACCTTGGATATACTAGAAATCAGGAAAATTACTGTTGCCAAATCCATGAATCAAAGTAGATGACAAATCATAGAAATCTTCCTGTTTTCAAGTTTACGAGACGGTATTACTACATCACAAGCTTAAGCTAAAATGCTCAGTTAGTACTGTAACTACTTCTTAATGGACAGCAGCATATTGTCAATTGAGTTAACCTACTAGTTACTTTGGTAGAAAACAAATTCACGGCAAACACAAAATGACTGGAAGGATAAGAAAGGAAGCCAAAAATTACCTTTGTCTCTCCCCTTGAACATCAATAACTATGTGGCCGGAGGTTCTTTCTATAAGCATAAATCCATAGGCAGCAGCTGCATAAACCAACGCCTGCTCATCCGGAGACTCGCCTTGATAATCTATGAGCTTGATAGTCGGATCAGGAGAACTAATAACTATAGGCACAATAGTATTACAAGCAGCCAAGGCAAGGAAGAAATCATGAATACGTCTCCCTTCTTTTGTATGCTTTTCACTCTTTGCCAGCCTTTGAAGCTCAGCCTCAGCCTTTACTTTCATCTTTGGCCTTAAAACCTGCCCATCCACTAATAAAAACCGAAAAAAAGAAAAAGAGGAAACCATAAATTCATTGCTTCATATGCAAAAACTCGATAAGTAAATTTACAACCGATATTTGTTTGAACAGAAAATGGGCATTACCTTGAACAGAATAGCCGTCCTGCTCATCCTGCTCACCGTCTATCTTACTGCTGTAATCTTTTCCCCATATACTGGCACATCTGAATTCCATCTTGTTTTCCGTCAATGTACCAGTTTTATCAGAGAACACATACATAATTTGTCCTAAGTCCTCATTTATATTCAAGGCCCTGCACTGGAATCTCGCATTTGAGGCCTCATCGTACATGTTAGTGTCTCGAGTCATGAAGTAAGCCTGGCCAACCCGAACAAGCTCCATAGATATGTACAGAGAAATAGGAATCATGATTTGGAACACGATTACTGCCATTAGAAATGTGAAAAATATCTCCAAACCCAATCCATAGTAGTTATAATCCTTCACCGTGCCTTTAGAATAGTCCTTTTTCCTATAAAATTGCATGTCATTCAATTCATCCTCGTGACGCCTCAACCAAACGCCAAAAAGGGTGGACACTATGGTGCATAGTGCAACTAGGAATAAAGAAAGCAAAATGATCTCATGATTCATTTGAGTCTCAAGCCGGCTCCTCTTTGATGGGGCTCCTGCATTGTTGAGCATAGCTTTCGTCTCACGGCCCGCGTGCACAACAACCCCAATCGCCCAATCAGTGTTCTTGAGCTCACAGCCTCGGAGAAGAATGTTTGAGGGTCCCAACGACATCCTTTTCTTGTCAATCTCCATGTTTGCATGGAAACCGTAAATGTTTCTATTGGGCTTCTCACATTTGATTACTCCACTTATTTTATCCTTCTCAGGGTTCTTGGACTGGGTCTCCTGTTTCGCATACCGTGTCTTCAGATTTGACTCTCCGTCCAGATTTATGGTCTGGACATAAGCAACCCCAGTTGGGTCACTGGTCGAAAGAAGCACCAAATCACAAGGCAGAGTTTCGTTGGAAGAAACTTTCAGGATTTCCCCAACTTGGATATGCTTCCATTTCTTCAACTGAAACCGGTCATCTACCAGCACGGATGCCATACGGTTGTTCTCAACTCGGTCAGCCTTGTGTCTTCTCCAATCCTCATAAGCATCCTTAATAGCCGAAACTAGCAAAACAAAAGCTAAAGGCAAGATAGAAGCTCCCCTTCCAAAAACTGCAAGCTGAGGTAACTGGTTGAGAATAGCTATAATAAGGAAGTACACGTACGCTATCCTATGAAATTGCTCAAACAAATTCCGAGGAAGAAACGTGATGACTGAATACTTTGCAGTCCGAATCGAATTCCCAGCAAATTCAAACCTCTCATTGGTCTTTGCAGGATCATTGATATAGACCACCCTAGCATCCTCATCATTAATCTCTTTCTGGGACAAGCCTAAACCTTCGGATTCAGGCCTTCCTGATCCATATCTCAATGGCTGTGGCTCTAGACTACCAGGATTCATCTCTCTAATGGAATTCGAACCCCAGGCTCCAGATTGATACGAAGATACACTTCCTCGAGATGAGGAATGCGAAATGAAATCACCAGGTGCAGAACTCTCACCTGGATGGTGAAAATCCATCCGAGAAACTGATCTTGAAGCAGAGGCCACAGAGTGATACGACGAAGCACTTCCTCGCGACGAGGAATAGAAATTTGAGTCAGTCTTTGCAGAATGCTGAGCTGGATAAACTGGGTCCCTCGCTGAGGCCGATTTTACAACGCTCCCCCTTGACGACAAATGCAAAATCGACTCGTTCCTCGACGAATTGTGGGTTGGGTTCTTCAAATCCATCCCAGAAACAGATTCAGAACTCAAAGGCACAGTTTTTAACAGATCAACTAATGCAAAATCATTGCAATTAAGGGTTCTACGTGACAGGATCAAATATCAAAACCCTCTTGAACATCAAAATTTCAACTACGCTCGAATACATGAACTACCCAGATTACAATTCCCCGCAAAAACACAATCAACCCCAAAAAAAGGGGTAAGAAAACCAATTAGGCCAAACAAATAACCCTAATTGAGCTCCAAACACAACACTAATTTCCCCAACAGAAACTGAAATTAACTGATAAGAAATCAAATTAAACAACTGGGTTTCACTATAATTATAGGGTTTAGTAAGAACTTACTTGTTCATCAATAAAAGGCCCTAGAGAAAGAGAGAGAGAACAGATTTTGAAGCTGAATTGGGCAAGTTCTTATGGTGAAATAGCCGCCATGTATAAGAAAATTGGAAGGTCAATGGCATTGTAGAGAGGAAGAAGAGACGTAATGGCTGGCGAGAAACAAACACTGAACAAGAATTAAAAAATCAAACAATTTGAAAAGTCTTACCTTCTTCTTCCCCCCAACTCCAGAAGCTAAAAGAGGAAAGACCAATCACCAAAAAAAAAAAAAAAAAATATAGGATATCAATATATAAGTCTAGTATTACCCATATAATATCAACTAATTTCAAAATAAAACTTACTTTAACTTAAATATAGATCCTATGTATATTAATTCCGCAAGTCGAACTAATGCCCAGTAGAAGTTACACAAAGAATAAAATTCGATTGTGCATCATACAAGGAATGTCTAGTTAGTTTGTAAATTAAATTCACTTCAACTAATATGTAAATCTAATGTATATCAACTTTGTTCATTAGAAGTGAGGCCCAATAAAATTTAACGGAGAGAAATAAAAGTGAGGGTTTCTAGAGACAGAGAGAAAGGTGGGAAAGGAGGGATTGTTCTAGAAGCAGTTAAGAGTGAAGGGATGAAAAATGGGAGATGGCTGAATTTGACCGGCGAATTTGGAATAGATAAATCAAAATCATAATGCCACCATCTTTGAATCTCTTTCCCGGCGACTTTGTCGAGTTATTTATTGTGTTTGGTTTGATATTTGCGAATTATTTTATACTAAATTTCTTATTTCTAAAATAATTTATTTTTATCTTTTATTATATCAAAAAAAAAAAAAATTTGCTTTCAAGGTTAGGACTCTTCGAAAAGAAAGAAATAATCTCTTTGGAGGATAGCACTTCAAACCTGTTTGACAGGAGTCTCTTTGAGACACTGGACTTTTGTTGCAGGAAAAAAATTTATAGGCTAAAAAGCCCTTTCTCTCTAATTATTAAAGAACAATTAATCTAAAAATAACCTAATTATATGTTAATATATCAAAAAATAACCCAATTCTATTTTCTAATAAAAAATAACTCAATTCTAACTTTTCTATTAAAAAATAACAAAACTCTAAAATTAATTTTAAAAAATACTGAATTAATAGCTAAACATAGCGTGTGGTATGGCGCTCTGACAATATATTTATCTTCTATGTATTTGGTTTGACTTGATTTCTTTTCTCATCTAACCAAAATAAAAATACGTTTTTTTTTTCGGTAATTGAGTACAACCCCACAAAAAGGCAACATCGAGGCAAAGGACAAGCAAAAAAACCGAGGAATACAACCAAAGAACTAGGGCTACAAATGAGCCGAGCCGAGCCGAACCACAGCGTGCTCGGCTCGTTAACTAAATAAGACCAGCACAGTATCGGTATCATTCATGCTTGATTATTTGGTGAGCTGGCTCGTTGCGTTTTGCCGCTCATTGCGCTCATTTACCAGGTTCGTTAAGCTCATTTATTAGGCTTATTAAATTCACTTATGATTATTGTTACTTGAAATAAAATAAATCATGTACGAAAATTAAAAATAAAAAAAAAACATACATGCAACTCAATTCCGTAATGTAGACATGCGAGCCAATAAACGAGCCAGCTCGTGAGCCTTTTGAGCTGAGTCGGCCTCGGTTCAATTTGGCTCGTATTAAACGAGCCGCCCTTTAATGAGTCGAGCAGACTCTCAAGACAGCTTAAACGAACCCAAGTCGAGCCCTTAACAGCCGAGTCAAACTGGCTCGAGAGCCAGCTTGGCTCAATTGCAGCCCTACAAAGAACAAGCCAAACCAAAAATACATAGAAGAAAATATATTGTCGAAGCATCACAATTTTATATTTTTTAAATCAATTTTTTAGAGTTGGCTATTTTTGGACTAATTTTAAAGTTCAATTATTTTTTTGTAGAAAAGTTAGAGTTGGATTTTTTTTTGGTAGAAAAGTTAGAGTTGGGTTATTTTTTTGGTTGAAAAATAAAGTTGGGTTATTTTTTAGTATATTGACATATAGTTAGGCTACTTTTAGATTAATTGTTGAATTATTAAATGACTCTAGTCACCATACACCTTTAGAAAAAAATTTTAGGGAGGAGAGAATTCCAAAGGGGGGAGAGAGAGAAATTCATTGAATGCATACTGACCTCGGGTCACCTAATAGTTTCTCCAATCTAGGTTAACCGTCGTAATAGTTGGCAAACGCTGCAATTTAATTCTATTTTCCAGCCACCAATCCATATGGAAACCCTTCCCTCTCTTAGAATGGTGCCTCTCCTTATTATATTATTTAGAGCCAACAAACAAATTATTATGCGATGTAAATTTGTGATACAAATGTGATATAAAGATAGTGAGCTCGAATCGGGTGCTTGGAGTTAGGTTGAATTTAGGTTTGACATATTTCACTCATTTAAGTATTTGCGTTTAAGTTAAGTTTGAGTTAAGTCACCCGGTTTTAATACGAGAAAATAGGCTTTTGGCAACAAAGTTCTGCAATGACATTTTTTTTTATCATTGCTAAAGCTCAATAGTTTTTTGCAACGACTTTTAGCTGCTGTTGCCAAAGAATGTCCTTCCCAGTGACTAGATTTGTTGTTGCTAAAACTTTTGTTCTTTAGCAACGGCATTCCTTACCATTCCAAAAGATAGTTCTGTAACAATGAATTTTAGCAATCGTTGACCCTATCTTGGCAGGAGCCTTTCAGGTACTAGATTTGTTGTTTGTTGAGGAGTACTCCACATGTGAATCTTGTAGTTAAATCCCACATTGGAGTGATAGGGGTAAAGAGATCAATTTATAAGTGTAGTGGGTTACTCCACCTATTGGCAATTGGTTTAAGGATGGAACTCTGCTTAGGCTTATATGTGGATCTCATAAGTTCCAACTCCATCAAATTTAACATGGCATTAGAACGGGTTAGTGATCCTGATCTCTTGTTTGTTGGCACCGTGTCCTCAGAAAGAGGGGTGCATTTGAAATTGTTGCACTGAGCGCTTCTCCAATGTGTTGGATCCGGTTGGACCAGAGAAGGCAAGGGGTGCATTTGAAATAGACTCACATGTGAGGGGGAGTGTTGAAGAGTACTCCACATGTGAGTCTTGTAGTTAAATCGTACATTAGAGTGATAGAGGTAAAGAGATCAATTTATAAGTGTAGTGGGTTACTCCATCTATTGCCAATTGATTTTAGGATAAAACCCCACTTGGATTTATATATGGATCTCGTAAATTCCAATTTTGGCCCGACAAAATTTAACATGATTCATGGGTCGAGCCTAAAAGGCCCAGTGAAATTTAACATGGTATCAGAGCGGGTAGATGATCCCAGACTCTTGTTTATAGGCACCTTGTCCTCGGAAAGAGGGGTTCATTTGTGTTTGGTGCGCCGAGGGCCTCTCTAGTATGTTGGATCCAGTTGGATCGGAGAAGGTGATGGGTGCGTTTGTCGTAGACTCACATGCGAGGGGGAGTGTTGAGAATTCCACATGTAAGTCTTATAGAATCCCACATTGGAGTTGTGAGAATGAATCGATCACCTTAGAAGCTTAATGGGTTATTCCACTTATTGCCAATTGGTTTTAAGATGGAACCCCACTTGAGCTTATATGTGGACCTTGTATGTTCTAACTTCATGGGTCCGGCCTAAAAGGTCCAGTGAAATTTAACACTGTTGCTGCTGCTAAGATTACGTTTGTTAACAACGAAAATATAGTACCATTGCAAAAAGGTATGTGAATAGTAAAACCCTTCTGTTTTTTTGCCAGAAGGCAAGCAAGACTATATATTTATCTTCTTCTGAAATGTACAACTCAACAACTCAAAAACAAAAACATACTCCAAAGACTACCCATCCATTCCTCAGCCCCAACGCTTCCACACTCGAACATATAGGAAAGAACATAGAGAAAAACGAAAAGCTTTTACAACAACAACAACAACAACAGCAGTCCCAGTGTCCTGCGGCTCCCGCAGAACGTAGGGTCTGGGGGGGTGATGTACGCAGCCTTACCCCTTCCGTCAGGAAAGGAGACTGTTTCCGGGGACCCCCAACCTGAAGTAGTTGGGTGCCTGCAGATAAACCACCAATCAATAACATGCATATAAAGGAAGAAGTAGAAGAAGGGGAGAAAAAGGAGAAGGAGAAGGAGAAGAGGAAGAAGAAGAAATAGGAGATAGAAATAGGAGAATGGGCATGATTAGGGACTTAGCTAGCCTAAAAGTGCTACACTAGAGGTTATGCTTGCCTAAGAATTTTAGACTACCAGCCACTCCCCTTGCTATTCTACTCTGCCATCTCCGCTACCCTAATGCTAGCCCTCCAACGTATCCTGTCTGAGGCCATCTCCTCTCTTAGGTTTAGGTGGGAAAAACGAAAAGCTTTTACCCTAACCCAATTCCAAATTCAAATCCAAGTAGGTTATTCTCATTCAAGCTTGCAGGAATCTTCCTCCCAAGCTCTTCGGCTGATAGAGACAAACCTTCATGGATTCTAGCATTTCTCTCCCTCCAAATTAGATAAATTCTTACAGATAAACATATTCTTCTAATCTTGCTGATATTAAGTCTATTTCTCATTTTCTTCCCAAATCATGACAAGCAATAATTTAGAGATTGAAACTCAGATATCGGATCGAGTTTTAAAAAGTGTTTTAAAATCATCTACTCACAAGCGTATGAGATTTGTTATAACTTAGTCGGGTATGTGGGTGCGTATCCACAAGGAATCGATTTTAAGACGGATTCAGTTATTAATGAGTAGCTTGAATTGGGTTTTGTTTGGTCAATTGAGCAATTAACGATACTAAGCAATTAATGCAGTAAAAAGGGTCATCAAATCAATTGAGGATAATTTAGGGAATAAATTAAGGGTATTTTAACTCATATCCCGACATTGTATTTTACTTATGACAATGATTTAGGAGGCTTCGGCTACAAGTACGAAGCTCGGGTTAATATTTAAATTAGGGTTCAGAGTAAGAACTAGTCTAATGGCATAACCTATCTTATTACTCTAAGTGTAGCATAAGTTATCTTATTAGCACTACTTAATTCCTTTCTTGCTCCTAATTCAACATTAACTTACAGTAAAGATTGTGTTCAGACTTGGGTATAACCTTAACCCTAACCATGCGTGAAAATTTGTTATGTTATGGTCTAAACTGCAAGCTTATAGACAAATTCTAATAATTTGAAAATCTTAACACTACTACAAGTACACATAAAGAAAACCAAAGAACAATGAATAGTTCCTCACAAGAGTGAAAAAATAACTTAACACAATTATTGTCAAAAATATAATACAGATATAGGATATGGATGGCTACCCATCCTTTATTCCTAAATTAAAAGAGTTTACTTCTCCCTAGAAACTTTAAACATCGTAAAATCTTAAAAAAAAAATAACGAATAAAAACTAGAAGTGAAGACTCCCTCAATTGACGTGAATGTTGATCTTTGCTTTGATTCTCCTAGCACTCCAACCACCCGCGCTTCAACGTTTGAGAACCCTTGGATCTCGTAGCGGCTTCAGGTTGGAGAGGAAGAGACAAGACGAGGCAAAAAAATATGAATAATAGGTCTTCCCCTCTGTATTTATATCCGCGGCATGACCTAGGTCCGCTGTGGTTTTTTTTGATGGGCCGATCAATTGGCTAGCCCTCTATGGGCAGCCGATTCATCAGTCCAGTTTCCCGATCGATTGACAGTCCTACTGTAAGATCTGTCCTACTGTGGGCTACTAACCGATTAGTACTTCATGCCAATTAGCCGTTTAATACCCGAAACTCCTACGAGATATATTTGGGTTACCGAATAATAACCCAATGGGTCCTTCTTTTACAAATGTGGTCGGGTTTCTTAGAATAGTCTTCCAATATATCTCAATTACGCTTGATTTCGTTAATTTTCAATCTTTGTCTGTTCCATTGCACTCCAAGCCTAAATGTACCTAAATTACAGCAAAACACACATATAAAAGCCGAATATATCGTAGGAATAGAAAATAAAATATGTAAAAATAAGGCACATCAATATCCCACACCACTTAATTAGACTCCTCCAAAAGTTTTTAGTCCAATAACATGCAAAAAAGATATGACCTATGTTCTCGACTTCTGAACAAAAGAGTATACATCTACTATGGTAGCTCTATCCTCTTCATTTCCTCCTATCATCTATGCTTTGACTATTATATGCAGTAAGCCAGAGAATAAAACTACATCTTGGTATGTTATTCCCACTCCAAATAGTTTTATTCCAATGACATTTCTGCCGTTTATCACCCAAATAATTATATGCTATATTAACCTGAAGTTGATCACCTTCATCCCAATTGCATAGTAGTTTAATCGCAGCCTCCTTGCTTCCAGCTTTCCAAATAAGCGTTTCACTATCAACTTTCAAATCGGAGAATAATTTTTTCTAGCACCAGTTGATCACCCCTTTTCATATAATAGCCATGGACCCAAGCCACCCATAAAGAATCGTTCTTGCTATGTACGTTCCATAGATGCTTGAGGAAATGGACTACATTCCAGATCTCAAGTTGCTTGATACCCCACCCACCTTTATTGGTGGCCAGTGGGCCGGGCCGGACCGAAAACTAGCCCGGCCAACCCCGTTTGGGCCGGGCCCGTTAGGGGGCTTTTGCCCTCGAACGTTATTATGTCAGGGTTACTATAAAAAAAAATTCTAATTTTTTTTCTATAGATACTAACCTTATTTTCTCATTTCACCACACAACAATCTCTCTAATTCTTTCTTCCCTACTTATTCTACTTACAACTTACTCTCCAATTCTCTCTTCTCCAACCTACTTGTGTTCTGCTCATGGAATCTTATAGAAGTTTAGCTTTCAGTTTTCGCTTCAGTAAATTTAGTATTGAAATTTTATTTATTTGTGATCTTTATTTACCTAATTTTCATTTTACTTACATTTCATAATTATAAATTAACGAAAAAATGGCTCATAATTCATCTTCATCTAGAGCTAGTCGATCTAGTTCTAGCCCTTACCGACTGCCTAAAGCTCCGAGTAGCTGAGCTTAATACCCAAGAACGGGAATATTTACAACTGGGTCCGCCACCTCCCTACACGGATACCTTAAGTTGGGAACAAGAGCATCACTACGAGCAGGATTATCCTGAAACGGATGGTGCGGGATGTTCTCAAAACGAACCCATACCCACCACCGATGAAATTGAAACCGGCACCACCACTACTGGTAGGCGTAGTACTAGCGACATATGGAACCATTTCACACTAGATGGCGATAATAATAAAGCATATTATAAATTATGTGATCCTCCTAAAATTTTAGTCATTTATGTCGGTCAGGCACATTAAAAAGACACCTAACAAAAAGTCACCATGAATTATACACTAATAAAACCCAACAAACTCTAGTACAGCAAGCGACTGGTGCACTTGTTAGCTTTAGGTTTTCATAGGAAAATAATATACGTGAATTCGTAAGATACGTCATAGCCATTTAACACCAGCGAAGACCCCAGATTCGTCCGGTACTGTCAAAATGCGTTAAACCCCGCCGCTATAAGGGTTCCTGTGAACACTTTCAAGCGGGACGCATTTAATGAATTTAATAATATGAGAAATGAATTACAAGATATTTTAAGGACAAACACGAGCATGTTCTCGTTGACGTCCGACACGTGAAAGTCGAAATCCGGTGTGCCTTTCTTGTGCATAACGGCACATTGGATCGATTATTCCTTTATAATGCAAAAACGAATAATTGCTTTTACATAATTTGAATATCACCACACTGGTCAAACAATAACAGTTGCTATTATGGAGGCATGCTAGCGGTGAGGGATACATCGCAAAATTTTTAGCATTACTTTTGATAATGCTTCAAACAACGATGCTTCTATAAAATAATTAATTAGGCATGTGAGACCCATGTTAGATGGAAAATGTTTTCATTTACATTGCATATATCATATTTGCATTTATAGATGCTTCTCTTGAGTCTTTAAGAGAAGTAACTATAGTAAGTAAATCATCCGGAGGTAGGAAAAGAAAATTTAAAGCTCTTTATAAGACGCACGGTATTCATTTTACACAGTTTAAATTAGATACACAAACTAGGTGGTCATCCACGGTAAAAATGTTAGAAAGAATATTACCTTATAAAGATATTTTAATTGAATTTATGCAGGATAGCCATTCAGATCTTAGGAATTTTAATTTGATTAACGTAGATTGGGATGCAGTTAATGAAATTTGTAAATTTTTTGTAATTTTTAAAGAAGTTACGACTTTTTTCTCTGAGTGTTATTATCCTACCATTCCACAAGCAATATTTAAACTTGTAGATATTGCTGCTTGGATGGCAAAGAACAAATCCAACGCCTTGTTGACGAACTCTATTGCCACCATAAAGCAAAAAAATTATAAATATTATTCTGAATTACCACTAACATATTTTTTTGCCACAATTTTTGATCCCCGCTGTAAACTTAAGGGTTTACAATTATTTGCACAATATTTTTATGAAAAACTAAATCCCACTATTAATGTAGCATCTTTTGTTTCGCGGGTTGATACAGATTTATGCTAATTTTTTTCCTTGTATGCTCGAAGATTATCATTTGATAATCCACATGCTTCTTCTACATCATCCTTTACATCCTCTGGTAAAGAAAAATCATATACGTGGGATATGTTGGACCGATTGAGACCAAACAAAATCCCACATCATATGACGAACTTGATTTTTACTTGCGTTCGCCTATGCTCGAGTTCTACCCGACGCATACGACTTCGCATTTTGATCTTTTACAATGGTGGTGCTCCAATCAAACCCAATATCCCATGCTTTCTACCATGGCACGTGATATACTAACGTGTCCGGTGTCTTCAGTGGCATCGGAGTGTGCTTTTAGTATAAGTGGCAGGTTGATTGGATCGAAAAGAGCAAAGCTATCATTTTCCAGCTTGGAAATATCAGTGTGCTTGAAGGACTGGTTGCATGTAGCGGATAGAGAGCAAGACCGACTAAAGTTGGGTTCATCGAGCGACGAAGAAGACAAACGTACCATTGATACAACAAGTCCTGTACTAACCCCTGCCAGTTTAGATTAAGTTAACTTATTTATATTATTATAATTCTATTTCTTTATAATATATTTCCTTTTATAGAATATAATTATAATTTTAAATAGTGGGATCATATATATTTTTTAATCATATTAGTATAATTGTATTTGTTAACAATTAAATATATTTATAATTATGATTATGTTGTGTTGTATTGTATTTGTATGTTATATTATTCATCAATAAATTATAATTATTTTTTGGTCAAAACAAGTGTATATTTTTATAATTTTAGAAGGCATTATTATAATTATATTGTATGTTATATTATATAATGTAATATATAACAAATATAATACATATATAAAATTAAAAAAGGGGTGAGCCGAGCCAGGACCGGACCCGGCCCGGACCGCCAGGCCCAGTCGAGCCCAAGCTAGCTGGGCCAAGCGCAAGCCCAGGCTCGGCCCGGTCAGAACATGGGCTCGGCCCGTGGCCACCACTGCCCACTTTCCTCTTTAGGTAATGTTATTTTAACCCAGGCTCTGGGCCTGTACTCACCTTCTTCTCAATAGATCATGCCCATAAAAAACAACATAATATTCGTTGGATTTCCTAGATCACCATCATAGAAATCCAATAAATATTAGACGAGTATGATATTATACTAGTCAAAACAGCTTGAATTAGCTATGCACGACCTGTATAATACAACTTCCTTGTATACCATGCTATGGTCTTTGATCTAATTCGATTTATTAGAGGCCCAAACTAATCAACTTTAGGTAAGCCCCTGCAAGAGGAACCCCAATATATCAAAGTAGCAGCTCAAGAATTCTATGGCCAACCTGACTAGATCTCGAGATCAGTTGCTTCCTATAATGACCAAGTCCCAGATCCTATGAGTGATAATGACTCAATATCCTTGGAGCCTGAGTACCCACTGGATTTTGAGTCCTCTACCTTCTTAAGGCTCCATTCAAGTTACTCTTCGAGCCTTGGAAGTCTAAGCCATACTATAGTAAGGAGGAAGTTTAGAGAAGAGAAAATTGTCAATGAGAGTTTATGGTATAATGATTAGAGTTTCTGCAATAATATTCCAGTGTCACATATGGAGGAATTGAGTAAGGCCGATGAGATAGGTTTCTAAAGTCTTCTCGTCAGGGAGAGGCTAGAAAGCAATGAAGCAAAGGAAAAAAGAGTACACAAAGTGGGAACTTCAAGAATTTCTATAGGACATGACAACTAGGAGTAGCGAGAAGAGGACAATTGAATCCTTTGGTAATAGGAAGGGGAAATCAGTGTGGAAGTAAAAAAATGGTAAAAACGTTGATAATCTTCGTGTCGCGGAGCAAGTGTGGACCTTATTGGGAGTCAAGATCTACATCTCATTTTTTTTTTCTACTGATACAACTATTATGATCAGCTACACTCCTGTTGATGATTACCTACTCTCCCTCCATTGTTTTGTTTTGTTGCATTGGTTTTGTCTTATTATGTTCCTGATCTTCTACAGTGATAACGTAGCCTTATAGCAACAACTAGTATTGCTTGTAATTTTCTTTTCTCCTGTTTTTCTGGTTGTGATGTTGGCTGGTTTTGCCTTTTTTGCTGCACGCTTTTATGTGGGCTGGCTCAACCACCCTTTTGCGGGTTTGCCCTTATTGTACTGCTATTCTTGTTGCTAATTATCGAGAAAATGTTCATAAAAACCAAGTTGGGTTGAATAACCTCCTTCTTTTGCTCATCAACGCCAGCAAAGCATATGCCCGACTTAATAGTGTTAGCTTCCAACCCAGATGACAGCAAAAACTGCAAAAAGGCATCCCAGATCGCCCACATTGACCCCTGGTCCCAAGTTATGATATAATTATTTTTTAAACTTGCTTCAAATTATTGGAAATATTTTTAATATTTTTTTTTCGTTCATTAATATCTTAACTTGATTTAGTTTTTAACTTAACAATAGTTTTTTTTTTTTTTTAACTTAACAATATATAAGAGTAATCCAACATTGTCATAGAAATTATTAAATTATAACAAGTAATATCAAATTATTTATTTTTATAGATTGATTATTTTTATCATATATAGTAAATAAATTAATAAGATATATCTTTTTCATAGTAAATAATATGCAAAAAAAAAATCCTCCTACTCTCTTCAAACCAATGTTCCCTCCTCACAAATATAATCACTCCAAAAGATCTGACATCCTAAATTGAAACATGTCCTCCTAACTCTATTTGTTCTAGATCTTTTATTTAAAAGTTACTTTGTCATTGTTTTATCCTCAATTATAAATTTTCATGTTCAAAAATTACAAATTTTAAAATCCTCTTCATTAATAACCAGATTTAGAAATCAATTTAAGCAAATATCTCCAACAATTACGACTATACATGTACTTTAAACCTTTGTCTTTAATAGTTTAACATATCTTTGATCAAATCAAAAATTAGGGGAATCACTTTGATTTTGACCAATAGTTTGGAGGTTATGGGATGCATATGATGTTGCGGAACGATTATTGGCTATTGTGCAAACATCTTTCTATGCATTTCCATGCTCGAATTCTAACTTTCGCTGGCTTCCCCTAGAGCTCAAGGATTTCTAATATTATTGAGAGGAATAGCGGTAGTTCCAGCAAGGACATTCAGAGCTACCTCTGATTTTGGATCTTATGGACTTTAGTCCAAGTGTTGAAGTAGCAGGTCATATCTTAGGTGGATAGGCGACCCTTCAGGGAATTTCATTAACAAATCCTTCTGGAAGGTGATAGGGGCCAAATAGAGGAGGATTCCATTCACCACCTGCTTTGGCTCACGTTGCATATCATAATGCATTCCTTCGTGCTTTGGTTGGTCAGCTATGAAACGTTATGGACCAAAGATCGAATGTTGAGGCATGACATTCAAGGCGTTCATTTATCATGTGTGTCATGGATCTGCTAATGAGTCCCATAGACATATTTTCTTCATATGTTATTTCTTAGCATTTGTTTGCAGTAGAGTTGTTGCATGCATTTTGATTGTTTGTCCCATGCACCCATGGCGTAAGCTCTTAGCTTGGGTTTCCTGGCGTCTTAAAGGTAGGGGAGTGGATCATGCCATTACTCGCCTTTGCTTATTGGCGACCGTTTATATCCTTTGGTATGAACGGAACCTGCAAATTTAGAGACATCAATTTAGACCCGTTATTGATATGATTAAGGTGAGTACAAGCTTGGTTCTAAGTCGTATGCTTGCTACGTCAATTCTTCTGGGTGCTCATTGTCATTTTGAGCTTCTTCAAGGATAGGGGATAGAGCACTAATCTGTATTTTCCATTTGAATTTTGGTGTTTGGCATTTGGCGTTATGCCTTTGCTTTTTTGTTTTTACTTCTTGCAATTGATTTCCTTTTAATTTTTCTTGTAGGCATCGGCCGTGACATGTGTCCCTCATAGAGTTGTACGTATCTTTATTTGTGTTATTTTTGCATTGATTTACCCAAAAAATATGTCTTAGATGAAACTAAAAGTTGAGGGATCACAATAATTTTAATTTATAGTTCGTGGGGTGCCTTTGACAAAATTAGAAGTTTGGGAGTCATATTAATTTTAACCAAAAGTTCAAGGATTACTTTGATTTTGACCAACAAATTAGGGGTTCTCTATGATACTTATCTTGTTTTCAAAAAGAATGAGTTAGACCTATGTCATGATCTACAACAAGTTTGACATGGAACATCCCTTTGATGACACATGTCAAACTTATACAACACCGGTTTAAAATGGGTCATAAATAGGGATGGCAATGGGGCGGGGCGGGTACGGGGGGCGCCTCCTCCATACCCGTACCCGCCACCCAAATTCTATACCCTTACCTGCCCCGACGGGTACAAACCCATACCCATTACCTGCCTCATTACCCGCAGGTACCCAACGGGCACCCATTACCCTCCCCAACCCGCCCCGTACCCAACCCGTACCCGCTCCCCATACCCACCTTGTTACCTATCTATTGTCCAACTTATTACACATAAAATTCTTTTCTTTTTCCCTTCAATAATAACCATGACTTCATAATTATAAATTGCCTGAGAAATTTATTTTATATAAAAATACACAACGGAAATATGTGGGTACGGGGAAGAGTGGGGCGGATACATGCGGGTACGAGGCGGGTCGGGGCGGGGCGGGGCGGGTACAAGCCTATACCCGTACCCGCTCCATACCCGTGACGGGTATTAAAATGTGTACCCTACCCGTACCCATTACCCGCATCATCTATACCCATAACCGCCCCAAACGGGGCGGATACCCACGGGTAATGGGTTTTACCCGCTGCATTGCCATACCTAATCATAAAGTAGGTAAGTTTAACCACTTTGAAACAAACAAAAATACAACTCGTGACCTAACCCATTGCAATAAACAAACTGAACTCGCCAATATGGCAAGTCAAACTGTATCAACTTAAGTATGAGTTGAGGCAAATCGGATCACATTTCCACCTGACTTATTGGCTACCTTTATATTTGGACTTGCCATGCATTGTTATGCCAAACATGACATCATGCAGCACCAAAAAATATGAAAATTGAAAATGGAAGGATTCAATAGCCTTCCTTTAAATTTCTATTGCTAAAGCGAATAAGAAACAAAAGGAAAATTCTAGTCTTAATTTGCACAATCCAAGAATAAGGAAGAAACAAATAAAATTAATGAAAATCTAGAAATTGAATGCCAAAACCCTAATCAACCTTTTTCTTTAAATAAAGCAGCTTTCGTAGCTATACTTAAAGACTAATAGAACAAGATAAATAAAAATAAAAAATACAACTTTATCTTAATAGAGTCTTATCTTTAAGGTGAATCTAATCTACATCAAACTCTCTTCCTAGAAGGTAAACTTCTTGCTCGAGCATGTCCTTTCTTGCCCTCTCTCCAACCCGCCAAGATACGGGTTGCATCATCCTCCGCGGCCAAGAGAGAATATATCCTCAAATTCGACCCGTTAGTCTTGTTGGAAGATGAAGATGGCCTTGAGGAAAGTCAAAGGGTCCCAATTTAGGTTGTGTTAAAGTTTTCCAACGTACGATTTTATTCATTGGTGCTTGTGATGGTGGTTGGGTGAATGAAATTTTTGGTGAAGCTAATGATGGTGGATGAATAGATGAATTTGTTGATGAAGCTAATGGTGGTGGTTGAGATTTATAGATGATGGATAAAATTAGTATTAGTGGATGCGATGAAAGTGGGGACGTCGGTGATGGTGGAATTGGGTTGAGGAGCTCAACCTCCTCAATTTTCTCCTCATCATAAATGGGTTTATCAAAGACTGGTGGAGAAGAAAAATCATGAAAAGGTTCATCATCCGTTATTGTTGGTGGGTGAAACGGAGTTGGTGGAGCATGGTGGGTTGGCGGTGGTGGTGCGATCCTGGAGGACGATCGACGGTGATGGTTGTCAAAGCGTTCCTATGTGCATGTATGGTAACCCTCACATCGGGCAAGTCGAGGTAGATGACGAAGCCCCGATAGCCACTTGCTTCATCTTCAACTCAATACGCTGAAATCTCTCCTCCATCTCCTCTAACCTCCGATCTATTTGACGTTGATAGTCTCTCTCATACACATCTCCGTCGGCGGCATATCTCTGTTGCCCATGGGCCATCATGGGAAACGTTACAAGCTCTGATATCAACTGATGCAACGCCAAAAAAGACGAAAATTGGAAACGGAAGGATTCAACAGCCTTCCTTTAAATTTCTATTGCTAAAGCAAATAAGAAACAAAGGAGAAATTCTAATCATAATTCTCACAACCCTAAAATAAGAAAGAAACAAATAAAAGTAATAAAAAACTAAAAATTAAATGCCAAAACCCTAATCAGCCTTCCTCTTTAAATAGAGGAACTTTTGTAGCTATACTTAAAGACAAAAATAAAACAAGATAAAAAAAAAAAAAAAAATACAGCTTTATCTAAACATAATCCTATCTTTAAGGTGAATCTAATCTACATCGCACTCTCTTTCTATAAGGTGAACATCCTTGCCCGGGCACATCCTTACTAGACGGACTGCATCACGACAATTTTGGAAAATGACAAGGGTAGAACCCGTGTAATGGGGTAGAATCTGTGACTGTTTTGTGTCAAACAAGGGTCATAATAGGTTGCAAGTCATGAAGCAAGTAAGGCTAGGTCGTATACAAACAAATTTTTTTCAACACTTGACCTAACCCACTACAATAAATGAATTGATCCCGTTGATTTAGATCATGGACCAAGTCGAATCAAGTCGAGTCAACAATCAATTCGACCAGTTACCCACTAGACCAACTAAACAACACGACATGTCAAATTGAATTGACTCAAGTGTGAACTGCGTTGAACCGAATTACACATTAACTCGACTAGTTGGCCAACTCTAGGACCAAATTGGCCATTTCGGTCAAGGACCAGACCGATTGACCCTACATTAGTTCGGCCTTTGGTCTTAATATATTAGCTTAATTGGTCTTTGGTCCGGTCTAAGACCAAAAAACCCAAAGATCAGACCGAAGACCGATGAACATTAATTTTGCATTAAATATTTTGGGTACAAATTTTAATATATAATTAATCTATACTATATGCACCCAAAAAAAATTAAATATTTATTGTTTTATTATTTACAACAACAACAACAAGCCCAGTGCTTCCAAGGGCTCCCACAAAAGCAGGGTCTGGGGGGGTAGATGTATGCAGTCTTCCCCCTTCCAAAGGCTACCCTGAAGGAGGTTGTTTCCAAGGACCCCCAACCTGAGAAGCTGGTTCCTAGCGTAAAGCATGGTGACCTGGTGTAAGACCCGTGACACCAAGGATCGGGGCACAGGTGCGTGCCTTGCGCCTGTGCCGTGTCAGATGGGCCGCCAAAGATTGGCATCATGTGGACAAGGTGCGTACTCAAGTAAGGGTGCATTAGGCCTCAACGGACCTTGGCCTAGGTGATGGACAAAGTGAAAACCGAGATGGACGTGGACCCCGGACAGTGTCATGACAAGGGCCTTGCACGGCCCAAGACAGTGCCATGACAAGGGCCAGGCACGGCCCAGGACAATGCCGTGACAAGGGTCTGGTACGACCCAGGACAGTGTCATGACAAGGCCCAGGCTCGGCCCCAGACAGTGTCATGGCAAGGCCCAGGCTCGGCCCCAGACAGTGTCATGACAAGGCCTAGGCTCGGCCCCAGACAGTGTCATGACAAGGCCCTGGCTCGGCCCCAGACAGTGTCTTGACAAGGACCTGGCACGGTCCTAGACAATGTCAAGACATGGGCAGGGCGTGTCCAAGGCAGTGTCATGACAAGGCCCAGGGCACGGCACTGGGCCGGCCCAAGGGCGCAGACGAGTAGCGATAGGCACGGGCCCAGTGCGGGGCACTGGCCCGGCCCAGGCCCAATTAAGCCCAATAAGGCCCAATGAAGCCCGACCTTAGAGAATGGTAAAAAGGAGCATGGGACACTTATGGGTGACGGTTACCCAAAGGAAAAGAAGTGGGAGTGACCTTTGACCAAGTTCAAACAAGGAAAAGAGCGGGAAAATGGAAGAGTGGGCTGAAGTGGGAGGTAACCGCCAGTTTAAATGTGGCGCCCAAATAAATAAAGCATGTGTGTTGACCAGCTGACTAAGTAACCGCCCAAGACATGCAAGAGAGAGTGGAGCACGGTTTGGAAAAACAGGGAAAAAGTGGCGGGAACGGTTATTCCTTGATCATGGGGTTGACTGGGGCTATAAATATGTGTAATTTACATTCATTTGGGATACCTTGTAATCTCAGAAATTATAAATGAAAAATGGCCCTTTATTCCGTGTGATATTTGTCTCTTAGATTTTCGTTTTAAAGCCTCTTGAGTTCATTTCATTTCTATGTTCTTATAGGCTGGATGAGCGAATCTCATCGCCATCACAGTTAGTTCATAAAATAGCTGTGACAATTGTGTATCAGAGCCAGGTTCGTTTGAACCGCGTGTCCAGAACCTGCTTGCTTGCTGTCCAGACCATGCATATGTGCTACCCAGAACTTGCGTGCTTGTAGTTGGCTTCATGGCTGAGTCTAAAATCAGGTTTGCCTATTGTTTTCGAATTTTAATTTTGGAATTCTAGTCAAGATCTAATTTTCGAATTTAGTCTTTGGCTGGTACTTGTGGGCTTGCCATAGTATCGGTTGTGGCATTGCTTGGCTGGTGGACCTTGTCCCTACCGCTTGTTCTAAGCCTTGTTGGACTAAGCGCATGTGATCTGGGTGTAGATTGTGTGAGATCTTGTGCGTGCTGGTTATTGTGTGGGATTGGGTTAATTTTGAACCTCTTATACTGAAAATTGGTTAGGCTGCGTGACTTTGGCCTTGTGTGACTGCTTTTCGTTGGTTAATTGAATTGTTGTATTCATGGTCACCATGACTCAAAATCATCAAGAACATGGAAAACGTCCTAAGACTAACGAGCACTTGAACCGAATTGAAGAAATCTTAGGTTCCGAGTACAATGTCGATGACCTTCCCCCGGGAATAGTCTTGGGTGCCATGAATTCTCTGTCTAGTGAAATTGTGTCCCTTAAAGAAATGATCAAATCTCTAATTGCTGCCCAAAGAACTCCATCTCCAGTCCCCACTCCTCCTAATGTATTTCGTAGATTAGACCCTAACGGGGTGGGTAGTAGTTCCCCAAATGTACCTCATGTCGGTGAGACCTCCATTCCTACGGTGGAAAGTTTACAAAAAGAAATTTTGGTACTGCGTAAGACAATTGATGCAGGTACGTTTGGACTTAACAAGAATAACATTAAAGTTCCTACTCCGAAAGCCTTTTGATGCCAAAACCTTGGAGAACTTCCTTTGGGACATGGAACAATACTTTATGGTTGCCCATGTCCGTAAGGAAGACAAGGTTGTCATGGCATCCATGCACTTGATGGGTGATGCAAAGTTGTGGTGGAGAACTCGTGCGTCAGAGGACCGTGCTGCTAGTCGTGCTGGAATTAGCTCATGGAAGGCCTTGAAGAAAGACCTTCGTGAACAATTCTTCCCAACCAATGCTTCTTGGTTGGCCCGGGAGGCCTTGAAGGACCTCAAACAAAGTGGTTCGGTTCGTGAGTATGTAAATGCTCTTAGTTCCGTAATTTTAGAAATTAAAGATATGTCGGATGAGGACAAACTCTTTAACTTTATTTCGGGCCTTAAACCATGGGCTCAACTAGAGTTGAGGCGCCAAAAGGTCCTTGACCTTGCCTCTGCTTTGGTTGCGGCTGAGTCATTAATGGACTTTAATGTTGGACATGACTTTAATAAGAAAGATCACTTTAAGAAGGAAAAGAAACATGGCTTTAAGTCCTTTAAAAAGGAGAAGGGTCCTGCCACCGAACCCAACAACATTAAAGTCTTATTCAAAAATGATGGGAATAACAAAGGAACGGGTCCTAAGTCTATTACTTGTTTCATATGTGATGGTCCTCACTTTGCAAGGAATTGTCCTAACAAACAATCCATAAGTGTTGTAGTTCAGCAGGACGATGATGAGGATGAGGATCTTGAGCCATCTCCATCTCATGTAAGGATGAGTTAACTAAAGTTGATGGACAAAGCAGGCTTCGGATGATGTATAAGTGGCTGGTCATCCAGGCAGACTCATGGGCTGCAATTTATGTCTATGATTTATGCATGTTTCTATGGTTATATGTTTTGTTTTGGGCTCCGTTGGTTTGGAGGTTCTTAGATGTAATTTTCATTTTGTTTCGATGGCTTTAATTTATGTTGTTTCGATGATCGCTTACCATGGTATTGTGTGCCATACCTATATATGTTAATTATACATGCATGATAGATTATCGAATGTGGGGCGTCTAATGAGACTTGAACGCACCCTATTAACAAGATTGAACCTTGAAAAGAATGAATGATGAATGGTACAACTAACGGAATGTGACCTATGTGTGTTAAAAAGGATGAATTAAACAATGCTCAAAGCACCTAAAGGACTTGAGTGCATTAAGGATTTGTGGACATTAGTTTGGATGAAATGATGTCAAAATACTAACGGACTTGTGTGCATAAGAAATTTTGCCAAGCCTAGTTGGTGTGCACAAACCGTGGCCTATTGCGAAGCATGATGGGAACGAGATGTTGCTGGTACCCATGAACGACTAAAGGAACTGGATGGCCTAAGTTAGTTCTTAGGGTACTTACTCTTTCTGCTGAGAATGTTAGTTCTTCTGGTAGGAAGGTTTGTAAGACCCTTGACATTGGGATACTGCGCACAGGGTGATGCCTGGCGTTAAGCACATCATGACTCAGTCAGTGCTCCAACATAGGCACTTGACGCACAAACCTCTAGTGTTTGAAGGGATGTTAGCGCCTATGTCTTGGTTGCGACAGGGAACATAACGGACCTTGACCCAAGCATGACCCGGGGAGGGCATGCACGCTTGAAGCAGGGCATTGACATAGTCAAGGACCACTAGTCAAGTGCACAATTATGCTCAAGCGGGCACACGTTAGTTGTGCCGCACTAGTTAAGGATGGACCCATGACTAAGTGCAAACGCATGCGTTGTGTCAAAATGAGACGGACATCAATAAGGCACAAGTATATACGCAATGCGCATCCTTTGTAAGGATGAGCCGGGCCTAACGGAGATGAGCCTGAGCATGGCATCAACGGACTGAGGGCCATGCGCTTGTTGCACAGCACTGAACCAAGGCGCGCGGGTCAGGAGCATTAGGTGCACAAGCAAGGACGAGGCATGAAAAGCTGACTCCAAGCGCACGTGTGGATGCGCTATGCTAGCGTGACAATGGACCTTCACCTAGGCGCCATATGGCACTCCTTGACCATAGGGTGTTTGGAGCAAGAGACGAGACTTCTTGGTTCTTTGGAAAGGCACTCCTTTAACGGAGGCTACGTGGGAACGAGACGTAACTTTGTGGCAATTTGAGGACAAAGTTGCGGAGTACCTTAATACCCTTCCGAGGACATCAGGTCTTTTGGGTGGGGGAGGTTTGTAAGACCCGTGACACCAAGGATCAGGGCACAGGTGTGTGCCTTGCGCCTGTGTCGTGTCAGATGGGCCGCCAAAGATTGGCATCATGTGGACAAGGTGCGCACTCAGGTAAGGGTGCATTAGGCCTCAACGGACCTAGGCCTAGGTGATGGACAAAGTGGGAACCGAGACGGATGCGGATCCCGGACAGTGTCATGACAAAGGCCTGGCACGGCCCAGGATAGTGCCATGACAAGGGCCAGGCACGGCCCAGGACAGTGTTGTGACAAGGGCCAGGCACGGCCCAGGACAGTGTCATGACAAGGCCCAGGCTCGGCCCCAGACAGTGTCATGACAAGGCCCTGGCTCGGCCCCAGACAGTGTCATGACAAGGCCCTGGCTCGGCCCCAGACAGTGTCTTGACAAGGACCTAGCACGGTCCTAGACAATGTCAAGACATGGGCAGGGCGCGACCAAGGCAGTGTCATGACAAGGCCTAGGGCACGGCACTGGGCCGGCCCAAGGGCGCAGACGAGTAGCGATAGGCACGGGCCCAATGCAGGGCACTGGCCCGGCCCAGGCCCAAGTAAGCCCAATAAGGCCCAATGAAGCCCGACCTTGGAGAATGGTAAAAAGGAGCATGTGATACTTATGGGTGACGGTTACCCAAAGGAAAAGAAGTGGGAGTGACCTTTGACCAGGTTCAAACAAGGAAAAGAGCGGGAAAATGGAAGAGTGGGCTGAAGTGGGAGGTAACTGCCAGTTTATATGTGGCGCCCAAATAAATAAAGCATGTGTGTTGACCAGCTGACTAAGTAATCGCCCAAGACATGCAAGAGAGAGTGGAGCACGGTTTGGAAAAACAGGGAAAAAGTGGCGGGAACAGTTATTCCTTGATCATGGGGTTGACTAGGGCTATAAATATGTGTAATTTACATTCATTTGGGATATCTTGTAATCTCAGAAATTATAAATGAAAAATGGCCCTTTATTCCGTGTGATGTTTGTCTCTTAGATTTTCGTTTTAAAGCCTCTTGAGTTCATTTCATTTCTATGTTCTTATAGGCTGGATGAGCGAATCTCATCGCCATCACAGTTAGTTCATAAAATAGCTGTGACACCTGGGCCCGCTCTAGGTTGGTGGTTGCAGGCTGCTGGCTTTGGAGTGGTGGTGGTGAGGGGTGCAGTAGGTTAGGGTATCAGTGGCGGCGGTGGTGGTGGTGGTGGTGGTGGTGGTGAGTCGGGTGAGGTGTGGTGTTGTGGTGGTGGTGGGGTGAGGCTGGGGTGGGGTGCAATGGGGTGGTGGTGGTGGTGGTGGTATCAGTGTGTGGGGAGGAGGGTTGATGGTGGTGCGTGGGGTGGAGTGGGGAGGGGTGGGATTGGGCAGGTGTGCGTACCGGCGGTGGGGGGCGGGTTGGGTGTTGTGGTGGGACTCGGTGGGGACCGGTGGTGGTGAGCCGGGCTTGGAAGGCAGGGGAAGAAGGGAGAGTGGAGGAGGAGGGAGGGAGAACGGAGTAGGGGGGTGGAGGGAGCAGAGACTTGGAGGCCGGCGGTTGGGTGTCACAGGCAAGGTGCGTCGCCGGGGTGGTGGTTGGCGGCAATTGTCGGCAAGATGGCCGACGTGACAGCAAGCAGGGGGTGCAGGTGAACGTTGCTGTTTGCAAGAGTGAGAGAGTGAGAGAGAGAGAGAGTATGTGTATTCCCTGTTTTATTATTTAACGGTTATATATATATCTGTATAATTATTCATAATTATACATATATTGTGTATACAACAACAACAAGCCCAGTGCCTGTAAGGGCTCTCGCAAAAGCAAGGTCTGGGGAGGGTAGATGTACGCAGTCTTCCCCCTTCAGGGGGCAACCTTGAAGAGAGGCTGTTTACGAGGACCCCCAACCTGAGAAGTCTGAGATCTGGTCCACAGCATAAAGCATGAGACCTGGCAGCAGGGGAGCATCAAAGCATGAGTAATGCAAAGCACACGTCGAGCAAAACAACAAACTCAAAGCAAGCCAGAACACGCAGAAATCAAAGAAATCGAAGGAAATCAAAGGATAGGTAGGCACGTAGGAGCTCATGAGAGCAAATACACAACCTAAGTGCGCTAGAAGGAAGTCAAGGGCTAGCAGTAGTAAGCTAGACTACCTTACTCTAACTAGAGCATCTATAACCCCTATAAGAGCCCTCCATTGGGCCCTATCTAAGGTCATCTCTTCTCGAAGGTTTAGGTAGGTGAGGTCTTGTCGGATCGTCTCCAGCCATCTCTTCTTTGGCCTGCCTCTTCCTTTCCTGCCTAGTGTAGCAAGGGGCTGTTCGCATGTCCTTACTGGAGCGTTGTCCAGTCTCCTTCTGACATGTCCGAACCACCTCAGACGTTGCTCCCTCAATTGATCTTCAATGGGGGCTACCCCCAATTTGCCTCTTATGACGTCGTTTTTGATCCTATCCTTCCTTGTGTGTCCGCACATCTACCTCAGCATTCGCATTTCCGCCACCTTCATCTTTTGTGTGTGCTGTTGTTTCATTGCCCTGCACTCCGCCCCATACGTTATGGCTGGCCTCACAACCGTCTTATAGTATCTTCCCTTTAGCTTCAATGGGAACTTTCTATCACAAAGTATCGCGGAGGCCATCCTCCACTTACGCCATCCCGCTTTAATCCGGTTGTTGACATCCTCGTCAACTTCACCGTTGTGCTGTATCATGGACCCCAAGTACCTGAAGCTCTCCTTCTTCGATATGGCTTCAGATCCAATCTTCACGTCTTCCCGACTACACGTGGTGGAGGGATCGAACTTGAGTTCCATGTGCTCGGTCTTGGATCTGCTTAGTCATAAACCCTTCGCCTCTAGTGCCCCTCTCCACAGTTTCAGCTTCTCATTTACCTTTTCCCGGGACTTCCCCACCAACACTATGTCATCTGCAAAGAGCATGTACCAAGGTACACATCCCTGGATGTGCCTAGTGAGCTCGTCCATAATCAGAATGAACAGATAGAGGCTCAAAGCAGACCCCTGGTATACCCCTACTGTTATCGGGAAAGCATCTGTCTCCCCGTCCACTATACGCACCACAGTCTGTGCCTCGTCATACATGTCTCTAATGGCTCGGATGTATGGCACGGGGATGCCTTTGCTGTCCAAAACTCTCCAAAGAACCTCCCTCGGCACTCTATCATACGCCTTTTCTAAGTCAATGAAAACCATATGCAGATCCTTTTGTCTCTCCCTGCATTGCTCTATCGTTCGCCTTAGGATGTGGATGGCTTCTATTGTTGATCTCCCGGGCATAAATCCGAATTAGTTCTCGGACATCTCTGTCTGTTGCCTCAACCTCCTCTCTATGACCCGTTCCCACAACTTCAAGGGGTGGCACATTAGTTTGATACCCCAGTAGTTGGCGCAACTTTGAATGTCACCTTTGTTCTTATATATCGGGATCACCGTGCTCTTCCTCCATTCTTTCGGCATCTTCTCCCCCAGAAGGATTTGGTTAAATAGTTTAGTCAGCCAACTGACGCCCTTCTGTCCAAGGCATTTCCATACTTCTATGGGTATGCCATCTGGGCCAACTGCTTTACCCCTTCCCATGAATTTCAGGGCTTCCTTGACTTCCTCGGGGCTAATTTGCCGACAGTAACAATGGTTCTGATGCTCCTCAGATGTCTGAAGATCACCTAAGGATATCTTTGTCCCTCCTTGTTTGTTGAACAGCTCGTGGAAGTACGTTTTCCACCTAGCCTTAATCAGTTGCCTGTCCACGAGTACTTGTCCTTCTTCCCCTCTTATACATTGTACTCTATCGACGTCCCTAGTCTTCCTTTCTCTAGCTTTAGCGATTCTATATAGGTCCCTCGCACCCTCCTGGGTCTCCAGCCTTTTGTAGAAATCCTCATGAGCTCTTGATTGTGCTTCTCTTACAGCTCTCTTTGCTTCTCTCCTGGCTTGCAGATACCGATGTCACTTGTTCTCATCTCTGCTATGATCCCATTCTTTGAACCAAACTCGTTTCGCCTTAATCCTTTGTTGAACCTCCTCGCACCACCACCAGGACTCTCTGTTGCTTGGTACCCTTCCCTTTGACGTGCCGAGAACTTTCCGTGCCAGTCCTCTGATCTTTTGGGCCAATTGGTTCCACATCTGGTTTGTATCTCCCTCGAAGTCCCACCCGAGCTTGGCCTCCGCTCTTTCCTTGTATACCTTATACTTCTCCCCCTTCAGATCCCTCCAATAGGTATGCGTCTGCGCGGGTTTGCAAATTCTTTTGGCCCTCTTCTTGGCCTTTATATCCGCCCACAGCATCCTACGTTGTGTAGACAGGTCTTCTCCTGGGGTAGCATTGCAATCCCTGCAGTCTCTTTGCACCCTTTTCCTTAATAGTATGTAGTCAATCTGTGTTCTTGTCCCGCCGCTTTGGTACTTGATGATGTGTTGCTCACACTTTCTGAAGAAGGTGTTGGCCACCGTTAGGTCATATGTGACCGCGAAGTCTAGTAGAGCTTTGCCCTCTGCATTCCTGGTTCCAAAACCGAATCCTCCGTGGAAAGAGGCATAACCGTCCTCCGTCGCGCCAACGTGCCCATTAAAATCCCCGCCAATCATCACTTGTTCGACTCCGTTTTTTCCTTATGGAACCGTTTTTTCCTTATAATTGCACTTGCTAAATGGAAACCAATCCAAAATCGATCTAGTATGGTCTAGTCCGGTTTTAATCAGTCCGATCCTCATCTCATGATTTGATACGAATATTATCGAAGGTCATGCCCGAATTAGTCTCGAGCCGGCCCGACTGCCACGTCAATCTCCACATCAGCCCTAAGGGCCACCTCATCCTTGAGGTCATTAGTATAAATAGGGATAGTTAGAGATTTGGGCATGTTTATGCGACATATATATGGTGTTTATCTCTTTCTCCCCCAAATTCTCTCTAATCTCCCCCCTTTTTCTAGATCTCTCCCCCTTTCTCTATACTTGTAATTATCAATTACTCATATATAGTAATACAATTCCGGGTAGCATCTTCGCTATCCCGTAGCTGTAGTTATCGATCTTGTGTTGAATTGTGTGATTGTGGTTGGATTCGTATTTGACTTGAGAGTGAGGATATGGATCCACCTTAGACCCCAACAATTGGTATCAGAGCTAACGACCCTCGGCATACACAATGGAGTTTGATTCAGCAACAATTGCTAGAATACAAATTACACTAGCAATGACGATGGCCAAGCTTGACCAAATGCAAGAGGATAATAAAAAGCTAAAAAACCTCGTCAAGGAGGTAATGGAGCTTGAGGAGAATGTCGATCTGACCACCACCGAGGTGTCAGAGCCATTGACACGAACTGAGAGTCTCGGCAGCGAAGTGAACCACCAGTACAACATGAAGATCGACGGTGAGGTGAAGGAAGACGACGTAGAGATTGACCATGGGATGAAGGTCGAAGATCGAAGTATGGAGGTAGACTATGTACCAGCATCAAAGCTAACCACTAGCACCGAGGTCGGCCACCACCTTTATCTTCACCGCGCTACGTCGAGGAGGAGAATGAAGCCACCGTCGTCCCCTTCCTTGTCAAAACAGAGGGCGAAACCTCGAGAAGTAGCATCAAGGAAGATGGTGAAGAAGATCAGATCGCCGAGGCGGCGTCGCCGTCACCAGCACCACTGGAGATTAGCGTCGCCGCCTGCCATCGTTCAACCCCTCTGGCCATCTGGAGATTAGCGTCGCCGCCTGCCATCGTTCAACCCCTCTGGCCATCGCTGGGCTGCCGCTCATAGACGAGGAAGAGACGCGAAGGACTTCGCATATCGACGCCTGAGGCCGGGAAGCGCCGCCGTGTTTGCCACCGTGGGGTTGCTTCGACCGTTGTCGACGAAGCAGCGATGCCGGAACCTGGGGTTAGGGTTTCGAGCAGTTGTACATGGGTGCAGAGGGAGACGAGGAGTATATTTGTGGATTTGAGACTTAGAAATGAAAATTACCATTTTACCCCTGAGCATTACTTAAATATTATAGAGAAAATAAATTTTATAATTTTGTCAATTTACAAAAATTTAAGGGGGTAAAATTTGTAATTATGGTGTTTGATCTCGAACGGTTTATCCATCTGTATATCAATACCTTGACCCTTGAGGACAAGGGTCATTTTACTGCGAAAGTATTGATACAAATATTATCGAAGTTTATGCTTGAATTAGTGTCGAGTTGCCCAACTGCCGCGTCGTTATCCTTAAGTTCATTAGTACAAATAGGGATAGTTAGTTAGAGATTTGGGCATACTTATGTAATGAATGATGTTTATCTTTTTCTCCCCAAATTCTCTCGAATTCTCTCCCCTTCTTCTAGATTTCTCCCCCTTTCTCTATACTTGTAATTATCAATTACCTATATATAGTAATATAAATCGGGGTAGCATCTTCACCATCCTGGAGCTATAGTTATCGATCTTCTGTGATTGTGGTTGGATTGGTAATTAATTTGAGAGTAAGGATAGGGATCCACCTTGGATCCTAACATGATCTGACATAGTTTGATCTTCGATTCGATCTGATTCAGTCTGGTCCGGTTCAATCCCGGTCTTGGACGTGGCACGCGACATTGCTAACCAACTCCATCACCGGCTGCCAAAACCCTCCCGCTACAACCCTAACTCACTCTCTTTCACAATGCTACGCCTCCTCTTGCAAACCCCTCTCTCTCTCCCCTTCACCGGCGGCCGCCTCTTCCTCCACCGCATCTCCGCCGTAGCCACCGCTGGAGACACCCTTCTCTCTCTCCTAACCACCGCACTCCACCTCTCACCCACTGCCGCCGCCGCCATCTCCACCAAACTCCACCACCTTAAACGCAAACCCAACCCCACCCAAACCGCCCAACTCGTCCTCTCTCTCCTCCAATCTTACCACTTCACCACCCCACAACTCACCAACATCTTTTCTCGCCACCCTTCTCTCTTACTTGCTAACCCTTTCCGTATTCTCAAACCTAAGCTTGATTTCCTCGCTCAAAATGGCGTTTCTGGCACCCATCTCACTCATGTTATCAGTCTTGACCCCACTATTCTACGGCGGAGTCTTAAGAATCAGTTGATCCCGTGCATTTCTGCGCTTAAAAGCTTCTTTAATGACGAGGGAAAGATGGTTTCTTTGATATATATGAAAAGGGGGACGTGGGTATTGCATAAGTTTACTCTTACAATGAGGCCAAACATTGAGATTTTGAGGGCAATTGGGGTTCCTGATGATTTCATTGTTAAGATGATGGTGGTTAAACCGCGTACGTTGTCTAGGGATGCTGATGAGTTTAGGGAGATTGTAGGGAAAGTTGAGAGTATGGGGTTTGATCCAAAGAGTATGATGTTTATTCATGGGGTTTGCGTTTTGGGTGGGATGAAGAAGGAGAAATGGGAGGAGAAGATGAGGGTTTTTGAGGGTTTCGGGTGGACAAAAGCGCAGGTTGAGAGCGTTTTTGTTAAGCAGCCGAAGCTGATGAGTGCTTCGGCTGAGAAGATTAGGAAGGTATTGGCGTTTTTGGAGGAGGAGTTGAAGTGGGGAGCTGCAGATTTTGAGAAGTACCCTGTTGTGGTGTTTATGAGCTTCGAGAGGAGGGTTGTTCCTCGATGTTTTGTGATCAAGAGGTTGGTTGAAGAAGGGTGTATGAAGAGGGAGGCGATTGGGACGGCCTTGAGTTTGTCGGATGATAAGTTTGTGAACAAGTTTCTGAGGGCTTATGAGAAAGAAATTCCCGGGATAGTGCAAATGTATCAAAGTAAATTCGAGTTGTCATGATGGGTCCTTCGCGAGGGGATCAGATATTGATTGGGAGTGCAATTGAGGTAAGATGTAATACTGTCTTTATGCTTTTGCTATAGCATGCTCGTTGCCTATTGAAGTTTCTTGCTGTGATGCATTGGCTTGAGTGGTAGCGTTTGTGTATGGTGATACTATTTGTTTTCGCTAGATTAGTACAGGTTGTTGGATGCAAGTTGTAAAACTTATTATATTGTAGATTGAAAGATAAGTTGTCTGAATAATGCTCGAGTTTTTAGCATGCCGTTTCGCCATAGGCTCAAGCTCTGCTCAGCTTGGTTGTTTGAGCTTGAACCTAACTCAGCTAGCTCGAACCTATGCTTTTCTCGTCTAGGCTCATTTAAGCTTGAGTTTGGCTCATCTAGGCTCAAACTAGGTTCAACTAATAAAATGTATTAAGATAGGGCCATTCAGAATCTCGAGTCTACAAGCTTGAGCTTCACTAGGTTGAGGCTTGACTTGGCTCATTTACACCTCTAGGCTGGGGTTGGGGTTGGGGATGGGATTCCTCTTACTTTTGACTGTAAGATGGTTCCAGTCATGGAAAGCGTTTGTGTGAGGATAAATGGCATCCATGACACCCCTATATTTGCAGAACCCTCTTTGACGCATATTCAGATTCTTATTAAGTGAAAGAGCGTGTTTGGGGTTTACTGCGGGCGTCGTGGATATACTTATTGAACAATATTGATGGATATTGGAATGGATAACAGAAAAAAGGAGCAGAGCAGGCCTGTGCCCTCCCACTAAGCAAAATTGTGCTCATAAAAAATAGAATCTGTAACAATGTTATTAGTTTGATCTGCCAATTGGCATAAACTACAATGATATGTAATTATGTATAGAAAAACAAGCTAGAGTCCTATTCAATAAAAGGCTCCTAATGTGATAAAAAGTACTATCTTAATAACTAAAAATATAATAATTAGTTAATAGAAAGATTCTAGAAAGACTCAAATCCTATGACAACTATTTTAGGTTCTTTATCAACTCTCCCTTTCTGGAAAACACTTGCCTTTGGTGAGGGACTTATAATATACTCATCAAGGAGATCAACAGTGAATTGGGTATAATCTGCTTTGGAGAGCCAAGAATTATCGGATGTAGGACGACCCTTCCAGTGTACGAGAAAGCAGCGGGATGCTCTATCAACCATAGTAACAAGTCATCTTCAAGGATCACAAGAATCTCATCCACAACTGGCTGCTTGACAGAGGGCAGCTTAGGCTTTGACACGTGAGAAGTGGCAGATCCACTTGAAACACCTGTAGTAAAAGTGGGAAGCTCAAAATTGCCTTGATAAGTTGTTATATCCTACACATTGAATATAGGACTAATAGACATATCGAGGGGCGCGCCAATTAGATAAGCATTTGAGCCAGTTCACAAACTATGTGATAAGATACGGTAGCACGATGAATCAAGCCGAACATGGCCTCTAGCTATTTTTCAAATATTAGGAATAAGGATCTAACTTAATAGTTGTTATTTAACATATTTTGGGCTAACCATGATGCGATCGGCTATTACATAACGATGCTTCTGTAGCAGTTTCCATAATGTGGATATATTTTCTTTTATTTAATATTTATAAAAATATTTATATATTAAAAACTACAAAACAGGTATAAGATTAAGAACTAACATTCAATTTTTTTTTTGTAAATACAAGACTTAAAAAAACTTATATTTCTTTAAATAACCAATACAATCACAGTGACATTTTGTAACACCTTGACGCTGATTCAAGCTGATGGTATTGTTGGGATATTATTTACCTCAAAAGATTTGATTATGATTGATATAGGTGAGATTTGGGTAAGATATGATATGGTTGTATCAGAGTAAATTAGGTATTTACCTAAATAGTTTGATTTGAATTGATATTTTGAATTGGATTAGATTTAGGTAACTTTATTATATAAGAGGGTTAAGGGTTGATGGTTGAAATGGAGAAGAGAGGAAAAATGTGAGGGATTTGAGCGATTTGTAAATGGTGCCTTGGGGACACTCGGGTAGGGGGAGAGTGAGAGATTTGTTTGAGAGGTGTTTTGATGAGAGCTTGTAGCTTCCTTTTTCCAAAGCTACGTTGAGGAGGGTTGGTGACTTGTCATGCAGAAGTGACATTGTGAGAGAGTTGGTAACTTGCCATGCAATAGTCACATTGATGATGATGATGATTGTAATATGGGGTTTGGGGTTTCAATTGGAGACTGCAATTCTTAAACTTCATAATGGATGAGGCACCCATTTGCTTCGCATGGTTTTTCCCTCTAGTTAAGAGAGGTTATCCATGTCAATCCTGGTGTGGATTGTTTCGATGTGATTGTTGATTTTACGCTTCTGTTGGTGCTTGATTGTGATATTCCCAACAATGTTACTTTGCACTTTCTTTCTTCCTTTATATGCCATTGCTGACTAGGTGACGTAGTCCTCTGCTGTTGTTCTGAATTGTGTTGTTTGATAAGTATTTCAGCTTTCTGATGTGAATAAATTTCTTTTATAGTCTAGTATTTGCATATTTGTTGTTTTGATAGAAGAGTTCTTAGATATTCCATCCATGCTTCTTAGGCCCATTTGGTGTCGTTTTATGTTTGTAGTTTTGAATTTTTAGAAACTAAAAATCATATTTTGTAGTTTTGTTCAGTTTTTTTTTCTAGTTTGAGTAAAAGTTGAAAATATAACCCAAAACCAGAAAAAACCGTTCTCAAAACCTGATTTTCGATTTCTCTAAAACCGAAAACTGTAAAAAGAAAACAATACCTTGATGTTGGGAATTTATAGTGAGTTGGAGATCCCTTTTATCTTGTACCGGGGTTTCCTTAGAAGCTTGATGATGGTAATAGCTTGGTCTATGCTCGGACTTTATTTTTACATGTTCGTATGACTAATTTTTACATCTCTCCTAAACTTCATGGTAGTATGGTTCTTGAGATAAATTTAAGGGTTATTTATGCCAAAAGTCAATGTACTTTGTTCACTGTACCAATTAGTTCTTTTACTTTTAATTATGTCAACGTGTCTTTCTACAATTTATATTGTATCGATTTAATATTGTAGTGAAATTGAAGTTGAGCCATATGACTTAACTTTTGATGGCTTCATTGTGTCACCAATACAAACCCACTTGTTGATCCAATTTAAATCTATCTGTTACCTGACTATTAAAAATTCCATCATCAACTTAACATCAATTTTAATCAAGGACTAAATTGACACGATGTAATTAGTAAGTTCACATACTTTTGTATTATGAATCCCTTGTTTCACTTGCGAGTTCAGAATTAAAGGGAGCTAGTGCAGCTACCATGGAGCTTATGTTATTCTGTAGTGTAACTTCGTTGGCAGTAAATTAAATTTCGGGATTCCGTCGATGACCCAGAACTATCATTATTTGCCACCAAATCATCAAAAATGAAAAAGAAAAAAAGAAACGCTCACATTCTTATCCTCCTATGTCTGTGGATATAACACTAGAGATCTCCAAATGTTAGATATAGGAGATGAATGGGAATGCATATTGTTGGCTAGGGAAGTAAATGAGTCAAGCTAGCTCGTCATAAAGCTCGAAGGCTCGACTCGAGTTTTGCCTAATGATCTAGACCTAGGTATAGTTAAGCTTGAGTTCTTAGGCTCGCGAGCCTAAATGGGGTCTATCTTAGGGTGCGTTTGGTTTAGCGTATTTCAGCTTATCTTTTTCAATAAAATTTATCCATTTAAAATTTATATCTTTTTCCGGTGAAGTGTTTGGTTGAGCAGTGCAAAAAGATTTTTTTCTACTAAATAAAGTGTTTCGATACAAGTTTTAAAAAGAAATTTATCTATTATAATCACAAAAATTATTTAACAATAAAGAATAATTAATAATAGTAGGTAGGAAAGAATCATGATAATATTTGGTCATGGTAATGGAGAGTGGTGAATGTAACAACCCATGGACGGAAAAGGGATGGTGGTGGGTGGGAGTGGTGATGACAAGTAAACATAGGTCATAATAGTGAAGATGTAATGTTAACATAGTCTTTTTAAAACATTTTTTTGAAATAAGCTGTGAAAAAGATCTAGTTTTGTATTTTTTTCTGTTTAGTTTTAAAGCAGTTTTTTTATCTTTCTATTTAAGCTATGAAAAAGCTGAACCAAATGCAGCCTCAATGCAGTTGATTAGTCTAAATATGTCTAATCAAGCCAAATTTGAGTATAAATGAGTTGACGTCATATGCTTAAATGAGTTCAAACAAGTTTTAATTGAGCTTAAATGAGTCTAATTAAGGCTTGTTTAGCTCAAAGCTTGTCTAGTTGTTTTGAGCTCTACTAAGACGAGATGAGCCCGAGCATATGACGAGTTGGGCATAAACTTGGTGTTGAGAAAGCGAGGTGTTGCTAACTTCTACATATGGATAGCGATGGTGTTTTTTTAGGAAGCATGAGTTACTTATAACCTTTATATTTGCAGCATTTGAATGAATAGCATACAATTAGTTGTTTTATTTCCCCATTGACAGTTTTTATTACATAAACTGAAAACAACTAACTTCATTATCTGTATTGCACCTCTTCGTAAGGTAGTGAAACCCTACTCACTAATTCCACAGACGACGAATGTCGCATTCTATTAAGAACTTCACATGCGAGTATAGTAAAATATCTCATATTGGAGTTGTGAGAGAGAAAAAAATCAACATATAAACCTAGTAAGCTACTCTACCTAGTGTCAATTGGTTTTAAGATAAAACCTCATTCAATAGTCCAACTCTGTAGATCGAGCCTAAGACCTGGTAAAATTTCAGTTATTCTATGCATCACTTTGGATCTTGAGCTCAACTATGCCGTCAATGTCTGCTTTCCTATCACACTCGTTGCACTCGTATGGTCAATTTGCTGCATCGATGGCCTTAAATCTCTGACATTGTGCATTTACTCGTGTGTTTCAGATTACTCTCATGGCTGCCGTGGTTATGGTAGGGTGGTACTTTCTTTCGGGTTGGACGTGGCGGTATGTAACTCGGGTTTATCATCAATGGCAGAACGGGAAACTATGCTCCCATACTTTGTATGCCTTCATTTATCTGAATCATTTCAGCTTTTTGAATCCGTTGTGGAAATTACCACGTGCTGGTGATCAGATGTCTTTTTCGAGCAGTTCCATTGGAACAATCAAAGCGAAAGTGAGACCCCCTTTAGGTTGCGAGTCACTGTACACATTGGTTATTCTGATAAAACTGTTTGTATGAATCATAGCATCGACGTATGGTCAAGAAACATACCGATTTCTAATGTGGAAATAAGTATGTGTTGGTGACCATGTGCTTTTCAAATAGATTTATTGGAACGACCAAAGCAACTTGGGATGAGTCACTGAACACATTGGTTATTCGGATAAAATTGTTTGGATGAACCACATTGGCCGCGTACAGTGAGGAAGACCCGATAACTTCTTGGTACTATTATTCTTTGCAAGACCTGACAATTTTGTTGATGGAATTGCGACATAAAATTTTGAAGTGAGACAAGTCTGCTGTATGGAATGCTCCCTTATACTAACTTTTCTCTCTGGAGCTGTTTGGTATCGTTTTTTGTTTGTAATTTTTAGTTTTTGAGAAGCTTGAAATTGGAGTTTGAAAGTTGTTTTTCTAGTTTTTGGGTTTTTTAGTTTATAGTTTATAGTTTTTATTCAAAATGGAAAAAAAAACTGTACTATGGTTACCTTATCTGGACATATAAGAAATTTCTAAAGTGAGGTTCATCGAGCATCCGCAAATTCTCGATACTGGTTTTAGTTTAATAATGGCATTTGAACCCTTCTGAATCACCTAAATGACGAACAGATTATCATTTTTAATATGCACTTGATGGTACAAAACATGTCAATACTTATCAAAGGGGCTTGAACTCAAAAGTTTGGAGCCTTTATCTAGCTTTTCAACCTATGGTGATTTGCTTTCTTTTTGTTGAATTATTTAGTCACCACCAATAACTATTAACTTTTTTTGTTTTTTTATTTTAGTAGGGACTATAAGCATATTATTACATTTACTAGATTCTAGTCCCCAGTAGCACTCTCTTTTGACCTATTAGATTAGATAATTAGGTGGCAGATTTATGTTACACAGTGTGTGGACTCCCAGTTTTACCACCCAACTTTTATATATATATATATATATAGGAATAATTCTAATGAGATGCTGAGCGGAAGAGACCTTGGCCCTCCGATATAATGGAGAACTAAGATTTGTTAAGTATTAAAAAAAATACAATTTTCTTCCTATACCCTTTCTTTCTGTCTCCCTCCCTCGTACCCCCCCGCAAGTTACCAGCGATTGTGTTGCTGCTGCGCTGTCGCCTCTCATAGTGCCTCCGCCGCCGACGTGGTGGGGAAGGTGGATGTGAGAGAGAGAGTAAGCGGCATATGGGAAAGGGGTATTGGGAGAGAGAGGGATAGGGCGGTGGCTGCGGTGCGGCAGGCGGTGACTTGGTGGGGGAGGGGGTAATGGGGAAAAGAGAGAGAGAGGGGTATGGATGAGAGAAAGTATGAAGGGATATAGGAGGAAAATTATTTATTTTTTAAATTTTTAACAAATCTCGGCTCTTTTATACAATGGAGGCCAAGATCTATACATATATATATACACACACACACTAGTCATTCCCCGTGTAATACATGGTCAAATTTTATTATTTGTTTAATGTACTTGTGAATCATTATTGTTTGGAATTAAACGTTTTCTACAAAAATCTAGGGTATGGTATATTGAAGTTGTTGTAACCATGTAACGCACTATAATTACCTTCAATAATGGAAAATGAAGTAAATTAACCAGGATAAATTTATGTTAAAGGAAGGGGTCAATTGAATATTTAGTTTTAAAAAATTATTCAAGCAAAATTATAATAAAATAAATAGGGTAATATAATTGTCATTAAATTAATATTAAATTATTAATTCTTTATATTGTGATATTTTATTTTATTTATTTTTTGGTTAAAGATATTTAATTTTTTTTTTTTTACTAAAATCTCTCATTCTCTGTCCTTACTTTTTTTTTCAATTAAAAATTATATTTCTCTTTTATTTAATGGAATTTAGTTTAATCTAATATTTTTTTTTGTTAAACTTTATTTTAGCAAATTTCTGGTCATATTTTATTCTCATTTATATGCTTTGGCTATTTTTTGTTATTATTTAATATTTTTAATATATTTTATTTTTTTAAATTTTGAGGCGTTCTAAGTAGCTCAAAAATATTTATTTTACATATTTTATTTGTCTATAATTTGAGTTTTTTAATACTATTATTTTTTCTTGATTGGGTATAGTTTATGAAAGAACGTAATTTATTTTAATTTTATTTTGTTATAAAACTACAAGTTTTCTTATTATAATTTTTTTTTATCCATATAAATTTTCAAGAAATGATTCATTTTCATGTTATTTTTTGTTTTTAAACTATATTTAAAATTAAGGATTATTTATGCCAAAAGTCCCTATACTTTGCGTATTGTGTCAATTTGGTTCTTGTACTTTTAATTGTGTCAATTTAGTTCCTAAACAATTTAAAATGTGTCAATTAAATTTTTTGGTCAAATTTAAGTTAAATTAATTTCATGATTTTGAACGAAAAAATTATGTTAGATACAAGCAACTTATTATAAATTCATCCGTTTACTCAATTTAACCCAATTCATGGCCGAATCACTAAATTTTATTAAAAACTTAACATAAATTTTTTTCAAAGGCCTAAATTGATACATTGTGAATTGTATAAGGACTAAATTGACATAGTTAAAAGTACAAGGACTAAATTGATACAATGGATAAAGTACAGGGACCGTAAGCATAAATAATCCTAAAATCAAAAACTAACTAATAATCATTTATAATACTCTTAATTCTATTCATACTCTTTTTTTGCTAAAATTATTTTATAAAACTAAATATTATACTTTTTTCTATAACCACCAAATAAACATAAAACTTAAAAATTAATATAGATGATCAATTTTTAATATACACATAAAACTTTAATCTAACGATATTTGTCATTCACTTAAACTAAAATAAAGAAATTAAATAATCATGAAAACTCAATATAGCAAAACCTTAATAAAAAATATTTATTATTTCATTATTAGCTTAAATTAAAATTGAAAAGTAAATAATTATTTTACTGGAAAATAATTATGCGTCTTATTTTACATATATTTTTGTTAAAATTATTTGATGTTTCTAATACCTAAATACAATAATTTTTTTTTTTTTGTAACTGCCGCATCTTTTAAAGCGGATTAATTTCAACCTATCTAAGATTATATTTATTATTATTATTTTATATTAAAATTTTAAAAAATTAATTAATAATTATCTATACTCCAAAAGAATTATATATATATATATATACACACACACTAGAGGTTCCCCGTGCGATGCACGGTCAAACTTTATATGTTATATAATTTAATTATTTTAAAAATCTTGTTATTTTAGTTAATACTTGTGAGCAATTGATTCACTAAATCATGTACAAAAATAAGTGTAAATTCCATCAAAATTTTGAACTATTGATTAGTTACATAAAACAAAGTGCACGACGTAACAGATCCTTTGATGTTTGACAAAAGATATACTTTAATTATAAAATAATATTTAATTAATTATTCTAAATTTATTTTATTAAATTGATAATTAAAGCATGTTATTTTTAATGACATAAAGAGGTATAATTTTATCTTAATATAGTACTAAATATTTTAATCTTAGCACCTTATCAAATACAATACTTTTTATGGCATATAAAAATAATATTATTATTAGCAGTGCAATTTTATGACTTTGACTCTAATAAATAGGACCAAAAGATTATTACGAGAGTAATGATTTGACTTATATTAAATATTAGCCACAAATTTTCATAAAATTACTCAAGAATTAAAATTTTTTACTCTAAAAATAACATGAATAAATTGTATTATTAATATATTCAATTAATTAATACAATTATTGAATGTATTAAATATCTAATGATAAGTTTTCTTAAATAAAGCTTTACAAAATTGAGGAGGTACATGTATATGTGTTATGGAGAGTGTCTGGTTATGGGGGAGGGGAAAAGGGTACTAAAAGAAAGACTAAAAAAGGGCCGGCGGACAGACGGCAGCGATGGCAGGTGAGAGGTAAAGGGTTATGAGGGAGGGAAAAAGCAAGAGATATTGGAAGAGAGAGGAAAATGAGGGGCGGCAGCATCAGCAGCAAGAGATATTGGAAGAGAGAGGAAAATGAGGCGGTGGCAGCATCGGGCAATGGTGGCCGGCAGCGGGGGAGGTTGCCGGTGACGGCGGCAGCAGCGGTTGGCGACGGTAGCGATGGTGGGTGGCGAGGTGAGAGACAGAGAAAGGAAGGGTTGAAGGAGAGGAAGAGAGGGAAGGGCGAGGTGGGGTAAGGAGAATTTTTTTTTTTGTGCCCCATAAAAAAAGAGCTAATCTTGGCCGTCCATTAGATTAGCCCCTATCACCGTCTCATAAGAATTGTGCCTATACACATATATATATCATGTGACCTTTCTAACATAGTTGGTTTATTTTTCTAGTGTGATGACTCTTTATCATCTTTCTCTTTGTGGCACATCTGAATTTGAGTGTTATTGATGCAGCACCAATAAAGGTAATAGATTATAAACGGAATGATTTAATAGCCTTTCTTTAATTTTTACTACAAAAGTTAAGAGAAAACAAAGGAAAAATTATTGATCTTGATTCTCTCAACTAGAGAATAAAAATGAGCACGAAACTATAATTGAAAATCCAAGAAAAACTGAATAAAACCCTAATAAGCTACCTTTCTTTTATAGAGGAGCTTTCTTAACTATGCTTAAAGACTAAAATAAATCAGGACAAATAAAAATAAAAAATAGCTTTATCTAAAAATAATCATATCTTAAAGGTGAATCTAATTTGCATCAAGATCTCCTTCTAGAAGGTAAATTCCAGCGTAGAATACGCCTCTTTACCTGCCTGATCTCTTATCTGCCTAAAACATAGGCTGCATCATCCTCTCCACCCCGGAGAGAATTTCCCTTGAATTTGCCTGTGGTTCGTCCAGGTCATTCTCACCAAAGTAGGGAACGAGGTGTTTAATACTGAAAACATTTCAAGTCCTCATTCCACTCGGTAGCTGCATCTCATTGATTTTCTCAATGATACGTAGTAGTCCAATTTTCTATGTCGTTAATTTGTTGTATTCCCAAGTTGGAAACCGTTCTTCTGTCTAAATCGCCCATATCTGGTCGCCAACCTGAAGCTCCACTGCTTGGCGCCACTTGTCACTAGTCCATTTCTACTTGGTGCTTGCCTCTTACAAACGTGCTCGTGTTTGCTCATTTATTTCTTGAAGGTTAGAAATGAAGTCTTCAACCTTTCCGAGTGGGAAAATAAAGATATGGAACAATGCAAGGTCTATTGGCGAATGGGCAACGAAGCTGTAGATGACTCGAAATGGCAGAAACCCAGTGCTCTAATTTACCGAGCTATTATAGGGAAACTCAGCCTGGTACAACTTCTGGTCCCACCCTTTGATGTTTTTGGTGACTAGACAAATTGGAGAAGGTTGCCTAAGGATCTATTCGTCACTTCTTTTTGACCATCTGTTTGCAGATGATGAATAGTGCTTAAGACGAGAGAGGTGTTTGCCATCTTCCATAAACTCTTCCAAAGGTGATCCATGAAGCGGACGTCCCTATCCAATAAAATGCTGCGCGGGTAACCTATGTAGCCTATGTACCTCTCAATAATACAATTGCGTCACATATACTAAATTGGCGGCCTTCTTGCATCCTAGGAAATGCACCATCTTACAGAATAGATCCACAACAACGAAGATCCAATCAATTGTCCTCTACGTCTTTGGCAATTCCAACACGAAATCCATACCAATATTTGCCCATGGTTGGCTAGGAATCTATAGCGGTAGATATAGACCAGTGTTAGTCATTGCCCCCTTAGAAACCTAGCAAATTTGGCACCTCTTAACAAGTCTTTCAATTTCTCTCCTCATCGTTGCCTAATAAAATGTATCCCTCACAAGCTTGAGTGTTTTGTCTTGCCCCATGTGCCCCTCATTGTGTTTCACTTGGATGATCTTGAGGAGCGAACTCGAAGTTGGAATGTACAGATGATTCCCCTTGAAGAGAAACCCCTCATGGATGGAGTATCTCGGTAGTGCTCCTGATTTTGCTTCTTGCCAAATTTCCCCAATGGCGAGGTCATCGTAGTATTGCTCTGCCAACCTATCAAAATCAAGTACTGAAGCTCAACTTTCATTCAGAATCATTGTCCACCTGCTCAAGGTGTCAGCAACCCTATTCAATGGCCCAGATTTGTGCTTGATTATAAAGTGAAAGAGTTGAATATATCTCGTCCACTTCACATGTTGGTCAAAAAACTTATCTTGGTTGCAAATATACTTTAAAGAAACATTGTCGGAGAATAAAATGAACTCCTTATTGACAAGATACGACTACTAATGCCTCAAAGCTTTTGCCACCGAGTAAAACTTAAAATCATAAGTTGAATACCTCAACTTACTGTCGTCAAGTTTCTCACTGAAATGTGCAATAGAGTGCCCCTCTTGACTAAGCACTGCACCAATGCCAATTTTTAAGGCGTCAGTGTGTAATTTGAACTTCTTCTGAAAATTCGGTATAGCTAAGACCGATTTTATGGTCAATCTTTGCTTCACCTCCTCAAAGGCATCAGATGCCTCAGGAGTCCAACTGAAGCTACTTCCCTTCATACAATCTTTAATAGGTTCCATGATAATGCTAAAAACTAGTATGAACCTTTGGTAAAAAGATGCAAGACCATGGAATCTATGTACCTTGGTTACCGTTTCGGTTGTGGCCAACTCTGAATAGCCACAATCATGCCTTCATCTGCTGCAATTTCGTCCCTGGGTATTACAAAACTAAGGAACATCACCTTGTCTTTTACAAAGTCACACTTCTTCTAGGTGGCAAATAGGTGTTGTTCTCTTAGGGTTTTCAAAACTGCCCTAAGATGTTCTAGATACTCTTCACCATTCGGACTGTAGTTCAAAATGTCATCAAAGTAGACCACCATAAATTTTTTGACAAAGGGGCACAGTATTTGGTTCATAACTCATAAATGTAATAGGAGCATTAGAGAACCCATACGACATCACTGACCACTCATATAACCCTTCTCAGGTTTTGAAAGCTATCTTCCACTCGTCTCCTGGCGAAATATAGTTTGGTGGTACATGTTCTTTAGATCCAACTTTCTAAGTAGCTTCAAATTCTACAGCCGATCCAGTAAATCATCTTATTTTGTAATGGAAAATCGACAATATACTGTGATCTTATTGATGGCTCCGCTGTCAATGCACATTCGCCAAATTCCACCCTTCTTTGGCATCAAGAGTGTTGGAGCAGCGCATGGATTCAAACTCTCCCAAATAGAACCCCTAGCAAGTAAATCCCAACTTGGCGCCTAAGCTCCTTATGCTCCCGCAGGGCTTATTCGGTAATGTGGCATATTCGGTAAGACGGCTCCCGACACCAAATCTATTTGGTGCCGAATGTCCCTTAAAGGTGGTAAAGAACTCGATAGCTCTTCTGGAAAGACATCAGCAAACTCCTTCAACAAATTTTCCTCTTCTTCCGGTACTTTCCCTTGTTCTGCCCGACACTCCTTGCCAACCATACAACCACTACCTTGTTCTCACCAACTTCTTTAGCAAACATGGCCTTGATTTAAAGATTTGAGTTTTTGGCTAACACCAAACGTGAGGTTTCGTCCCTTTCGGGCAACAAGACTGTCTTTGTGCCCTCAAATATGAAGCTGTAGGTGTTCCTTCTTTCGCCATGGGTGGTGCCTCTATTGAATTGCCATGGTTGTTCAAGCGAAAAATGGCACGCATCCATGGTAATTACATCACACCATACCCCATCTCAGTATTTCGCCCCAATCAAAAGTTAACCAGACAACATTTAGACAATGTTCCCTAATTTCCTTTTTTGAGCCAAGACAGCTTGTATGAGTTAGGGTGATCTTCCATCCTCAACCCCAACTTCCGAACTACTTTGTCAAAATCAACGTTCTCATAGCTCCCGTAGTCAATATCTAGATGGCATACCTTCCAATGGTGTAGATTGTCTACAAGATATTATTTCCGAGCCAGCCATCTCCTTCTGCTTCTTTAGACACGAAACAAACTCGCATGACCACTAATAGGTGGCCTTTGTCAGTTGCAACCTCTTCTTCACCACTTGATGCTAGTTCATCTTGAGCCTCCTCTTCAACTAACTCGCCATTTTCAGTATGAAGACTCTTGATGTACAACCCCTTACCTAGTCTATTGCCCTTCCCACATTCGATGGCACGGTGACCCGACTCACCACATTTAAAGCAATGGGTCTTCGAGCTACCTACTTGATCCTAGTTACTCGGTCTAGTTGACGATAATTGACCTCCCTAATTGCACCTGTACACCCATATTACTTGGAAGTTATCATTGATCATGCCCACCATTCTGGGCATTCCAAGTATCGCTAGTTTGACTTCGTTTATGCTATTTTTCAACATGTAAAGCTCTTTGATTTTCCTTCGAAACAGAAAAGATGTCGAACATGTTTAGCACTTCTTAGATCAACTCCTGCAATCCACCAACATACCTATCTGCCAGCTAATCCTCAGATTCTACCAAGTCGTTTCTGGCAATTAAGGCATTGAATTCCACCGTGTAGCTTTCCACGGATCGAGACCCCTGACGTAAATTCTAGAGATGCTGGTACATAATTCTGGCATGATTATGGGGAAGGAAGGCACTTTTCATATGCTTCTTCATCTTCTCCCAAGATTCAATTTTAATTTTTCCCTGCATGAGCCGAGTGTGCTTCAACTGTTGCCACTAGGCGACAGTCCTACCCCTTAACCGTGTAGCCACCAAAGGGGCTTGTTTGTGCTCTAGAACCTCCTTGAACTCAAGCACCTCTTCAAAGAATGCCAACCAATCCAGTACTCCTTGGGTTGTTTTTGACCATGGAACTTCATAATCTGAAACCGATGCCTTGAATCCCACTGCCGATCTTCCAAGGATTTGGAAATGCTTGAAGTCGGCCTTTCCTTTCTAAATTTTTTTCCTTGGGTGCCAATCCTCTCAAACGGATTGTTGAAATTCTCCTCAGAACCATCCTCTCTTACCACGTATGGTGGTTGTTGAGGTTAAGTTGTTTGGTTGGTCATCGCACCCAATTGTTCCCAGACTCAACTAATTTAGCAGGAATCTTGCTTCTATCTCCTTTAAACCTCCTATCCATCTAGCTTTGAATGTCTCTCTCATACACATCTTCGATAGCGATGTATCTCTATTGCCCACAAACCATCACGGATACGGTCTGAGCTCTGATATCAACTGATACAACGCCAAAAAAAGATAATCGATTAGAAATAGAAAGATTCAACAGCCTTCCTTTAATTTCTATTACAAAAGCTAAGAGAAAACAAAGGGAAAATTCTTAATCTTGATTCTCTCAACTAGAGAACAAGAAAGAAAACAAAGTTATAATTGAAATCTAGGAAACACTAAATAAAAGCCTAATCAACTACCTTCTGTTTATAGAGGAGCTTTCCCAGCTATGCTTAAAGGCTAAAATAAATCAAGATAAATAAAAATATAAAAACAGCTTTATCTAAACACAATCATATCTTAAAGGTGAATCTAATCCGCATCAAGCTCTTCTTATAGAAGGTAAACTCCTGCATGAAACATTCCACTTTGCTCGTCCAACTCTTATCCGCTTAAAACATGGGCTGCGTCATTTATCTTTTCTTGAATATTTTTTTAAATTTTTTGCTTCCTGATAGTCCTCTAATACAAAACTATGGCCTTGCTTGGTTCCTCGAAAGTAAATATAGAAATCGAAATTCATGAGAAGTGGGCATTTGCCCTCTTGTTGAATTTCTCGAAAGTTGGCAAAACATGGGAACTAGAAATTCCTTAGCAATTTTCACTTAAAACGCAGGCAGTAACTTAACTAGCCCTCCCAGAAAGTTCTATTTTACATTTTGGCAATTAAATGCTTCATACCTACTTTTTGGTATGTTGACACTTGGATTAAATTATTGAGAAATACAACTTTACATGGGAATTTAATTCCCTTGTTAACCAAACAAGGTCTAAATCTTAATTTTTTTATTCTTAAATTCTTCCCCTCTCCCCTCTCTCTCACTTCCCCAACATTATATTTCAAACTTTTTAAACTGATTAATTGTATATTATATTATCATGAAACTACATGACAGGAAAATAATTAGAATTGAAATAGGAAAGAAAGATAGAAAGAAGAAGGGATGTGATTAAAGAAAGATGAAGATATATTTCATTAATTTTGAATAATTCCCAATTACAACTTTAATCCCTTATATATAAATCTAATCCAACAATTATAATATCTCTAACAAATCCTAACAATCGTAATATCTTTACCTATGCCGGGACAAAGGGCGACGCGGATATCGAGGAAATACTGTTCTAATTGTATAGTTCATTCTCTAAACCAGAAAACTATATATGGAATAACTGACAAAACGAAAAAGGATAAACTATTGAGGAGCATTGTAGGGGAGGCTGTGTTTGACATTGATGTGGGGTTGCTAGAGAAGAGTATTAAGGATGATAGTGACCTTGAGTGTGTGGTTCAACATATGGGTGGGACTTCATTTCTAATCACATTTGAGTCTGTTGAGGTTAGAGATTGGATGTTGTTGAATAATCAATCATGGATTCATAAATGGTCCATGAAAGTGAAAAAATGGACTGAGTTTGATCAAAACCATGAAAGTGAAAAAATGGACTGAGTTTGATCAAAACCTTAAAAGAACGGCGTGGATATCATGTTATAAGGTTCCGTTACATGCTTGGAGTTCTGAAAATTTTATAGAAATTGGCAAGAGCTGGGGTAGGGTACTTGCGGTGGACACAAGATGTAATGGGCATAATTCAGAAGTGGGCAAGATCTTGGTCAAGACAGAGGTGCCTCATCGGATTGCTGAGAAAGCTAACTTTATCGTTGGCCCAGAAAGACATGTTATCCACATCAATTAAGGAGGTTAGATTCTAACTGAAGACTTCATCAGGTGCAGTGACGAAGCCCAAGCTGAGAATAAGATAAAGAAAAGGTCTAAGGAAATCCCTTCCAATGCTGTTAACGAGAATGAAGGGGATTTTTGAGGAGGGGAACGCTGGTGGAATTATGGGCTGTGCCCATGAGGAAGAATTGGTAAATGTCAGACCTAAGGGCTTGAAGGACAAGGAGGGTGCTAGTGGGGACAACGTACCTATAGAGTCTTTAGAAATGGAGAATATGGATCATTTGCCGACTTCAAACAATACATTCAGTCAGAGCTAGGAGAGGGATAAAGAAATTGTGAGTGTGGAATCCCAGTCATGCAAAGACAACTCAGACATAAAAAACATGAAAGATGTTGTTGGGTCGAGCAATGCTTTTGCTAAGGAATTGGTAAGTCCATGGGACTATAGAAGCATGGACACAGGGGCAGATGGTCAGAATACTCCCATGGTAGAAGGGTATGATAGTGGAAAGGAGGATGTGGTTAGTCCTGGATCCTTAGGCTCAGAGGGGGAATTCCCACCAGGCTTAGTGAATCTATTCAACATTCATTTCAATGAGGACTCAGAGTTGAGGAAGACTCCAACGGGAACCGAATCAAAAGAGAAAAGGAAGAAAAAGAGAGATGTTAGTGCTAAGAAATGTACAAACTCAATTGCTACAAGTGACTTCGCAGAGTCTTAATCAAATACGGACAGCAGTAGATTGGTTGAAAGAGAGGTTGAAAAGATTCATAGGATAGGGGAGGCAGTAGGTATAGGATGGAAGGATATGCATAACTCAGTCATAGAAAAATTACTGAAAAATGCTAAGGGTATCAAGATAGTTGTTAAAAGGAGCAAGTGGTGAAAGATAAAGAAAAAAAGCAAACTATAAGGTCTCCGAGGTAGCTTGGGCCTTTTGTGTGGCTTCTTGTGGAGTTCTGGGAGGTTGGTTGTGGCGTTGTTCTCTTCTTCCTCTTTTTGCTTCTAGGTGGGTCGTGGGGCTGGAGCTGGGTTTGTCTGGGTGCTTAGTGGGTTGTGTTGTTGGCTCTTTTTGAGTTGCTTTGTTCTTGCGGTTGGTGGTTGGGAGTTGTTTGGATCTTTTGAAGCTTGTCTCTGTCTCTCATTCCTGCCTTTTTATTCATGGAGTGGTGGGGAGAGCTGTTGCAATTTCTATCTTGGTTTGTTCTGTTTTTGTTGGTGATGGGTGGCTTTTTCGGTTCCCAAGGGAGGTGTGTCTTTTTTCTTATTCTTGGCAGGGGTGGTGTTTCCATTATTTTGCTTGGCCTCTATGTTGTTGGGTTGTTTTTTGATTTTTGAAAGCTTGGAGTTGTTCTTGAATTGGAGTTCGGATGGTTTGTTGTGCTTTTTGAGTCTTTTGGTCATTAGTAGGTTTTTAAGTGTTTTGGGGTGTTCGTTTGGGTGGAGTGTCTCGTTTGGTTTTTTTTAAATGTTTGGATGACTTGTATCCATTTTATTCTATTAATAAATTCTCAATTATCTAAAAAAACTATTATTTGTTCTATCAACCAATTAATTCTCCTAACTACATGTAACTATTATATTTGACCATTACATTTAACTATTCAATTACAAGTATAATACCAATCATGACATTATTCCCCCTGATCCTTGTCCACAAGGATTAGCCACAAAAGTTGGCAATTGAAACTTTATTACACTAAGATCTTCCCAACAGCGTCACTTTCATCTAGGTTGCACCATTTGATCAGCAATGAGTAACAGCATTGTTATGTCTATCAACTGGCTCCCAAAGTACCGATTTTAGCTTGAGGAAAGCATTCCCGTGTTCTAATATTCTTTGACTTCTTATTAAGGCGTCGTAGTATTGCATCATCAACAACATCACAAGCATGAAAATTATTGAACCAAGTCTTCATTACCTACAATTTGGGTGACATAAAACCCAATTGACGTGATATCATGGTTGGGAAAATTGTTGTAGGGCCAAGGCGCCTACCTCTTCTTCGCTTTGTTTTAACACTTCTTGTTGGAAGCTTACCCGAGCTTCTTGAATTTTTTAATGTAAAGTTTCTACTCAACAATTTTTCAATCTTGGTCTTTTTTTTTTTTGTTTATTAAGCAATTTTATTCTCTACTTCGAGATGGGTTTTCGTTTTGGAGGTTTTGAACGTGGAATTGCACTCTTGATTGAGTAAAGATAAAAGAATATCGGACATTGTCTAACCCGACTTCTAGGGTTTACTCCATTAAAATGGGAAAATGAATTTTAGGTTATGGTAGGACGTCATTACCGAAAATACCTTCAGATTGACTAGTTTCTCCATTCTCATGAAACAACATTGTCTGACCCGGTTTGGCCACCTCTAGCCATGTCTATCCTGGTCCCTTGGTCAGCTCGGGCCCCGTTTGGCCTCCAAGCCCGGCCCACCCTGGCCAGCTACAGTGCGGGCCTGGGCCCGGGCCTGGCCCAACCCGACCCGTGGCCACCTCTAGCCATGTCTGATTTCCCCCATATCGGTTCCATGTCCTCAGGTTCTTCAATAGTCTAATGAATACCGATGTCGCTATCTCCAGTACTCCGTTAGCCTCTACGAGGCCATAAGTTTCTCAATTTTTTGGCTCGGGCATCCCTACCTCCCTTCCCCCTTTCCTCTATTGTCAAACGCTGGCATCACCACCTCCATTAGCGGATTCCGGCAGCCCCATGGCTTCAATTTCAGCCACATCAACCCCCATGGCACCACAGCCAGCGTCCCTGGTGGCGCGTACACCAGCCCCCTGGTGGAGCGTCGCCTAGCCCCGCTGCTGCTGGTGCCACAACCACCATACCGGATGGTGTGTTGGCCCAAATGCTGAGCTGCGGTGGTCGCACTACCGCTTCCCTCCTAAACCCTAATTTAAATCATAATACCAATACTCTCCTACTACTTCCCTTTTCCAGTATTTCCAACATAATAACAATTAAATTGGAAAATGCTAATGACTATACTGCCCAGCAGGAGCAATTTTATATGCTTTTAATATCACATCAACTTATGCGTTACATTGATGGTACCTTTCCCTACCCTGACGAAAAATGATGGCTCCTCCATCCCTAATCCCGAACATATAAATTGGATCAGGTCTGACCAAAGTCTTCACTCTTGTATAGCTGTTACTCTCTCCTGAGCCCTCTTCAATGACATTGTCCGACAACCCATATCCAAAGCCATGTGGGATGCCCTTGTCAAAAGATTTTGAGACCACTCGTTAGCCAAGGAATTTGACCTAAGGTCTCAAATAATAAACCTCTGAAAAGATGGCAAAACAATGGAAAAATACCTTGCTGAATTAAAATCCATTGCCGATGATCTTGCTGCCATAGACTCTCCAATAGCCCATAGAGAACTAGTACATTATGCCCTCTACGGGCTCTCAATTGAATATGCTGCTTTCGCTACTCTCACCCGTAATACTTCACCAACTCCCACTTTTGATAAACTCAAAACTGATTTTTTAAATGAGGAAAGCATCCAGAATCGATATCAGGGTCGCCCCTTCACTAATCAACAACATACATTAGTCGCTTCAAGTGTAGCTTCTCAAGGATAGAACCCTGATCATGGGGGACGTGAACAAGGTAAGGGACGCAACAATGGCCACTATGGCAATCAAGGGGGCCGCTCTGGGGAACAAAATCAGCGGCACTATTCGGGACCACCCGCCACCATGCCCCAACTGAACCATTCTCGACCCCCGGGTATTGCATCGTTCAACTCATCTAGCATCCTTGGGCCTAGACCTCAAATATGCCAAATCTGCAACCAAACTGGTCATAAGGCCGTCTCCTGTCCGCATCATTTTGATCAAGCTTCCTTTCCCGATTCCTCTCACTCTATTGTCGCTATGTTTATCACTAACTCACAAGACCACAGCTGGTACCCTGACTCTGGTACAACCAACCACATGACACCCAACTTAGGTATGCTTCATTTCTTACTTCCTTATCGTGGCCATAAACAAGTTTTAGTCGGTGACGAGGCTTTACTTCCTGTAACTCGTATGAGCTCTACGACTCTAAACATTACTCGTCAACTTCAACTTAACAACTTTATGCTTGTTCCTCAACTTACACACAATCTTTTATCAATAAAACACCTTTGCCAAGATAACTCACGTATAGTTGAATTGGACTCAAACTTTTTCTGTCTGAAGGACAAGGCTACGGGGATCCCTTTACTTTGAGTTCATAGTAACTGCCCACTTTACAGTTTCTCGCTTCACTCAATTGGACCTGTGGCACAAACACTATCAAGAGACCTATGGCATCGTCGCTTAGGGCACCTAGGACGACCTATGTTAGATGTTCTTTGTTCTCGTAAACCCATACCTAGCTTGCGCTTTACTATTTTTTGTCAAAATTGTAGTTTGGGTAAGTCTTATCGACTACCTTTTCAACGTGTTTCGCATTTTGTCTCTTCTCCTTTGCATTTAATTCATTCGGATGTATGACAATCTGTTGTTTCGTCGAATTTATGTCATAAATATTATGTTAATTTTATTGATGATTTTACTCGATTCACTTGGCTTTATCCTATGACGTATAAATCTAAAGTTTTTGAAATTTTCTCAAAACTCTTATCGAAAATCAATTTTTCGCAAAATAAAGATTTTCCAAAGTGACGGTGACCGTGAATTCGACCATCGCAGCATGCATGCCCTATGCTGCTAGCACAACATTCATTTTCGCCTTTCATGTCCGGATACTCCACAACAAAATGGAGTGGTGGAACAAAAGCACCAACACATTATTGAAATGGCACAAACACTTCTTATACAATCTTGCTTCCTTATTCGTATTGGTATGATGCTACTTGTACTGTTTGTTTTATTATAAGTCGCCTCCCCACTCCCATTCTTAAAAACTCATCCCCTTTGGAAAAACTTTTTCAGTGATAACTCGACTACTCTAATTTTTTGTGTTTTTGGGTGTACTTGTTACCCCAACATCACACCCCGTGCCCCTCACAAATTGGCCCTACGGTCCATCCCATGCATTTTTTTTAGGATATGCCCCACGCTATAAGCGTTATTGCTGTCTCGACACTCAAACCGGTAAAATCTACATAAGTCCACATGTTAAGTTCAACGAAATTGCCTTCCCATACCCCAACCTAGCTAAACTAACAAGGGCCCCACACCCAAGAACCATTGCCACTGTAGTTGACTTGCCCTTAGTCATAACTGTAGCACCAAGCTAACCCTAGTAGTTCCCCCATGCCCAAACACTACAGTCCATGATGGATCCCCTATAATACATCACCCCATCAGCCCCACGGTTACCCTTAGTCCACCAACAATTTCATTGCCTCTCTCACCCACGACAACTTCACCCTATCCCCATAGCCCACAACCCGACACTATCAGTGTCGACCTTGCAGCCCTAGCGTCCGTTGTTGCTGGACATGCGGACCTCCCAACCGAGGCTCTTATCCAGCCTCAACGCACTAGCCCGGACTTTGCCGAGGTCCCACCCATCACCGTGGCTGAGAACCGTGTGAACTCCCATTCATCACCGGACCTCGCTGCAACCGAACCACCCCCCCCCCCCCCCCCCCCCCCCCCCCCTCTCTTAACATTCACCCAATGCAAACTCAACTCTAGGATGGAATTCAAAAAACTAAATACCCCCTATCCCTGTCCTCACTAACAGTAATTAGCATTCGAAAAACTAAATATCCCCTATCCCTGTACTCAATAACAGTAATACAAGGACCATAATGTTATCCACATGCAGTTAAAAATCCTAAATGGCAAGAGGCTATGGCTGACGAATTTAATGCTTTAATTCTAAATAAAACTTGGGAACTTGTTCCCTCTAATCCAACTCAAAACATTGTAGGAAGCACTTGGAAGTATCGAGTCAAGTATAAAGCAGATGGTTCTGTCAATTGCTTTAAGGCCCGCCTTGTAGCACAAGGTTTTCAACGTGAAGGCATTGACTTCAAGGAAACCTTTAGCCCGGTCGTCAAATCCCCCACCATTTGTTTTATGCTTACTCTCGCTATCACTAATAAATGGGTAATCAAACAACTTGATGTTAAAAAAGCTTTCCTACATGGTCACTTTAAGGAAGAAGTATACATGAAGCAACCAAAGGGTTTTGTGCATCCTAAGTTTCCCAATCACGTTTATAGACTTAGAAAAGCCCTTTATGGCCTTAAACAAGCTCCTCAAGCTTGGTTCCACCGCTTCAGCACTTTCCCTTTTAGCCTAGGATTTATCTGCTGCCATGCTGACCCCTCTCTGTTTCTCTTTCACAAAGCCAACCACATCATTTGCTTATTGCTTTATGTTGATGACATAATCCTCACTAGTTCTGACCCTCAACTTCTTAACACCCTCATTCAGGTCCTCTCAACCTAGTTCGCCATGAAAGACCTTGGCCGTCTTCATTACTTCCTAGGAATAGAGGCTCGTTGAATAGAAAAAGGACTATTCGTATCCCAGCATCAATACACCATAGACCTCCTTCAAAAACATGGCATGCAAGATGCCAAACCCATTAAAACCCCCCTCCCTGCCCATGCCCATTAGTCACTAAATGAGGGCAATGCATTACCTGACGAGTATAGCAATGCTGTTGGGGCACTCCAATATCTCACCATAACTCATCCGATATATGTTATGCTGTTAATCTTGTCTCTCAGTTCATGCATACTCCCAGGACTAGTCATTGTCAGGTTGTGAAGCGGATCCTCAGATATCTCAAAAGCACCCCCGACCATGGGCTCACGATCATTCTAGACTCTTGCACCTTTGTTGTAGTTTATGCTGATGCTGATTGGGGAGGCTGCCCCGATTTTCGCCGTTCCACCACCGGTTATGCCTTATTTTTTGGATCTGATCTCATATCTTGGCGCGCGAAGAAACAAGCAACTGTCTCTAATTCATCCATTGAATACCGAGCTGTCGCTCAAGCTGCAGCTGATTCTGACTAGGTTCGCTACCTCATGCGTGACATAGGCCTCAAACACGCTGGCCCCATTATCATCTACTGTGACAACATCTCAGCCTCATACCTTGCCGCCAACCCTATCTCAAATGACCGCATTAAACATGTTGACGTCGACTTTCACTATGTCCAGGAAAAAGTCCTTAAAGGCGATCTCCAAGTCCACTACATGCCTATCACCCAACAAGTTGCCGACATTTTCACCAAGGGTCTTGGCGCCAACTTATTCCACTACCACAAGAACAATCTTCATGTTGCATCATCACCTTCAGATTAAGGGGGCTTATTAGAGGATGGTTGACCTCTTGGCAAGTCCTCACCCTCAAGTTGGGGGCACTAGGAAACAATCTCTCTTTATTTTAATACCCTGAGGGGGGAAGGCTGCGTACATCCGCCTCCCCAGACCCTGCGTATGTGGGAGCCTTTGGGGTACTGGGTATGTTTATTAGAGGATAGTAAAACTAGGGTTTTCATATTTGTCCATATTGCCCTTAGTCTACACATAACTAGCAAGGCCACTTTGTCTTTCCTTTACTTGTTAAGCTCTATAAATAGAGTATGTACCTCCCTCTGTTTATTCATTCAATTGATTCAAGCCATTACATTCTCACATATGAGATGAAAAAGAATTAGAAGAATCTGGGGGAGAGAGAGAAAGTGACAGATTAGAAAAAGACGATACTATTTCATTAATTTTGGATAATTCCCAGTTATAACTCTAATCCTTTATATATAAATCTAATCCAACAATTATAATATTCTAACTAATCCTAACAATCATAATATTTCTAACCAATCCTAAAAATCATAATATATCCAATTAAGTATTATTTGTTCTATCTGTGAAATATTATGTTTGAATGAATAATAAGTATATGGGAGGCCTCAATATATAGGCAAAGTACAATGACCAAAAGACTATAATGTCCCTATAGATTACATAAGTCAAAGGACAAAAGGGTAAAACACAAAACCCTAGGAACATTCTAGAATACTCTAGATTATAGTCTAATAGGCCCCCTCAATCCGAGCGGGGTGGTAGCACGCGAAGATTGGCTTTGTTTTGAAAGAAGCAATCAGTAGCAAGACCCTTGGTAAGGATATCTGCAACCTGTTTGTTGGTCGGCGTATAGTGGACTTAGAGATCACCCTTAAGGACCTTCTCTCGAACATAGTGAAAATCAACATCCACATGCTTGCTACGGTCATTGGATACCTGATTAGTGGCAAGGTACGAGGCGGAAACATTGTCACAGTAAACAATGATAGGACCTGGGTGTCGAAGAGCGAGGTCGCGCATGATGTAACGGAGCCAGTCACTTTCGACGACAGCTTGAGCCATAGCCCGATACTCAGATTTCGTCGTACTTTTAGAGACAGTTATCTGCTTTTTGGCACGCCAAGAGACAAGATTGGGTCCAAGGTGGACAGCGTAGCCAGTGGTAGAGCGACGAGTGTCAGGGCATGGTGAGGGGTGCGAGAGAGAGTCGGAGTAGGTTGTATGAGGAGACCATGATCAGGAGTAGACTTGAGATACCGAAGGAAACACTTCACAGCCTGCTAGTGAGGGGTACGAGGAGCATGCATGAACTGAGAGACCAAGTTTACAGCATAGCATATGTCCGGGCGAGTCATGGTGAGGTACTGCAGGGCACCCACTGCACTTCTATACTCAGTAGGATCCTCAAGAAGGTCCCCGTCACTCAGGTAGAGATATGCTCGAGTGGGGAGGGGGGTTTTAACTGGTTTGGCATCACAAAGACTGTTTGGTGAGGAGAACAACAGTGTACTTGTGTTGAGAGAGAAAGAGGCCACCGGAGGTCTGAGAGGCTTGGACGCCAAGAAAGAAATACAATGGTCCAAGGTCTTTCATCGCAAATTGGGTGGAAGGAAACTTAATGAGGGTTGTTAAGTGCGAGTGGGCAGACCCAGTGAGGATGATATCGTCAACGTACAGGAGAAGACATGTGATATGGGAACGGGTTTTATGGATGAAAAGGGAGGGGTCGGCCCGACAACAAACAAAACCAAGACTAATAAGGAACGTACTGAACAGCTGAAACCATGCCCGGGGAGCTTGTTTCAAACCATACAATGCTTTGCAAAGGCGACATACGTGATTAGGGTATTTCGGATGTATGAAGCCCTGTGGTTGTTTCATATAAACTTCTTCCTTAAGATGACCATGTAGGAAAGCATTTTTAACATCCAACTGCTGTATAGGCCAGTTGTAAGCGACAGCAAGTGTGAGGACAAAGCGTATGGTGGTGGGTTTTACAACCAGGCTAAAAGTCTTCTTATAATCAAGGCCTTCACGTTGGTGGAAACCCTGAGAAATATGAACCATTCGACCGAACCATCGGCTTTATACTTCACTTTATATTTCCAAGTACTTCCTACAAGGTTTTTTGAGGGATCATGGGGAACAAGGTCCCAAGTGTGGTTAAGGAGGAGGGCATTAAATTCATCTGCCATGGCTTGCTGCCACTGGGGATTTTTAGCAGCCTGCGAGTAACATATGGGCTCTTGGACAACTGTAATGGAAGACAAAGAAAGTGGATATCGAGGTTTGCGGATTCCGTCCTTAAGTCTAGTACGCATGGGATGCACATTTTGAACCGGTGAGTGTGGGGAGGGAGGAGGGGCAGACTCGGAGCTTGGGTCAGACATGGCACCCGGGATGGATGACGAGGCAGCGTCACCGTTAGGGATTGAGCTCAGGGAAGCAGAGGGAGAGGGGGTTGCAGTCTCTGGCGAGGGCGGCACAGGCAAGGGTGGCGAGGGTGGCCGGGTTGGAGCACCAACACCAGTAAGAGAAGGGGGGGGGGGGGTGAGCTGCTGGCAATAGCGGTGATTGCCCATTGTTGGGCGGCAGGGCCGCGGCAGCGACCTGACTCGGGGATCCCGAGGCAGTAGCCGGGGAGGGGGAAGTATAGATGACTAACGGTGCATTATGGGAAGCATCAGTTACAGGCATTTGAGAACTAACAAGTTGAGGATAAGGGAATCGAGTTTCATCAAATACAACACGCCTACTAACATACATTCGTTTATTTAAAACTTCAAAACACCGATAACCTTTGTATCGAGCCGCATACCCAAGAAAGATGCAGGGAATGGAGCAGGGGGCTAATTTATGAGGGGCACGGGATGTGATGTTAGGATAGCATGCACACCCAAAGACTCAAAAACGATTATAATCAGGATTGATACGAAAAAGCTTTTGGAAGGAGAAAAATTAGAAAAGATTTGGTGTGGGAAGACTGTTTATTGTAAAACATGCCGTGCAGAAGGCGTCATCCCAAAATTCGTAAGGAAGTTTGGAGTGAATTAGGAGAGTCCGTGCCATTTCAGATAAATGTCGATGCTTGCGTTCCGCCACCCCCATTTTGTTCGGGGGTATTAGGATAGGATAGTCGAAAATGAATTCCAGCATCCTGGCATAGCGCATTCATGCTCCGATGATCAAATTCACCTCCACCATCACTTTGAAAAACTTTGATTTTCTGGTTAATTTGGTTTTCAACTAAAGTTTTGAAATCGGTGAAAATGTCATAAACGGCATATTTGCGTCGCATCGGATATAGCCATGTAAAGCGGGAAAAATCATCAACGAATAAAACATAGTACTTATATTCGGAATTAGAGTAAATAGGCGACTGCCAAACATCAGAATGTATAAGCTGTAAAGGCATGGTTGTATTATGTAGCACACGTTCGTAAGAAAGTTTCCTAGATTTACCCAAACAACATGAAGCGCATTTATCCAAAAATCTGACAGAAGGACAAAATTATTGTTTACATAAAGTATTAAGTACTGAATTCCCTAGATGCCCTAGTCGCTGATGCCATAATGCGCCGTGAGTGACCCGAGCAAGAAGCCCAACATCATGAGGCGAGAAGTTATATAGCGGTCCATTACTGGGCACTCGTAGAAGCGGTGTCCTCGTAGCCTGGTCCTTAACACAAAAAGAGTTGCAGTCAAATTCTACTTGACACTTGTTGTCACGACATAGTTGCTTTATTGATAGAAGGTTGTGGGTTAAGTTAGGAACTAGCATGACGTTGTTTAAATGAAGGGAAGTTTTTGGTATTTTGGTAGAGCCCACATGTGTGACAGGCAGTAATGCCCCATTTCCAACAAGCACACTTTTATGACCAGAATAAGGAAGGAGGTTATAGAGAATACCTGGGTTGGGCGTCATATGGTTAGAGGCTCCCGAGTCAGGGTACCAGTTGTAGTCATGTGGTTCACCTATCATCATGGCAGCAAAGGATTGGCTGGGATCCGGGAAAGAGGAATTGTTAAAGCGATGAGGGCAAGCGACAGCAATGTGACTTTTCTGTGAGTAGATCTGACAAAATTGAGGAGCGGGACCGAGCACACCTGCAATATTGTGAAAGGGGAACCGACCAGAGGTCGAATAGAATAAGAAGTGTTAGGGGGGTGCTGCCCGGTCGGGGTGCCGTACGGTGGGCCGGTGGAGGGCAGTCTCCCCCCATGGCCACCACGACCCCCTTTTCCTTTCCGACCACGACCCCGGCCACGGCCACCGTGGGGTTGGGTCGGTTGGGGGGTTGCCCAGAGGCAACCATGGCTTGAGCAGGCTCCGGGTTGGTACGTCCGATGTTTCTGTTTAGAGCACCTTCCACATTAAGTAAAGCAGGTTTTAATTCATCATACGAATACAGTTTTGAAGTTTGTCGGGTAAAAGTTGCAAAAGCGGCATATTCAGGGGTTAACCCATGAATGGCGAAGTGTTGGAATTCCCTAGCAGACACGGGTGAGTCAATGGCAGCTAAATCATCGGCAATTGTTTTAAGTTCAAAAAGGTAGGCATCCATGGTTTTGCCATCTTTTCATAAATTTATGAGTTGAGTTTGGAGGTCATACTCCTTAGCCATGGAGTGATCCCGAAAACGCTTAGTCAGGGCATCCCACATGGCTTTAGGTTGGATGACGAACAATATCGTTGATAAGAGGGCGGGAGAGTGCGGCGGCTATGCAAGATCGGAGACTCTGATCTGTGCGTAGCCATGTAATGTAATCCGGGTTAGAATAAGTCGATCATGTGGGGAGAGTTATTTGGGCAGGGGGACAGGGGAAAGACCCATCGATGAACCCTAATAGTTGGTGAGCAAGTAGTAGCACGTTAAATTGGTCTTTCCATGGTGGATAATCAGCAGTTGATTCGAGTTTGATTGTAACAATGCTAGTTATATTTGATAAGGGGAGAACAATTGGAGAAGTAGGATGATTGTAAATATTAGGGTTTAAAGTAATTAGGGTTGAGATAATGTGGGAGAGAGGGTGGCGGCACCACACCAGCACCACCGACAGGAGGGAGGACCGGAGGGAGGTTTGGTGCAGAACCATAGTCAACCGACCGGAGGCCACAGGACACGAGGGGTCCGGCTAAGCCAGCCATGGGTGGGGCGATCGAAGGGAAGGGGTTCGTTAGGGGTGGGATGCCCAAATTAAGTGCCGGAGTTGACAATGACCTCCCAAGCGGTGGTGGAGTGCCGGAGATGGCGACACCGGCATCCACCGACCGAGAGAAAGGAGCACCGGTGGTGGTGGTTCCGACATTGGGGTTGTCGGGCACCACCCTCGGTGGGCTACCAGCGACGGCGCAGGGCAAAGTGCCAGCGTGACGAGAGGAGGGGAGGGAGGTTAGGACATTAGCATAGGATCGATTCGGATTACTTGTCATTACTCAAAATAAGTTTTGAAATCAGAAAGAAATAGGAAAAAAAAAATACTTACTATGGATTTCAACACTTCATGCGCATAAGAGAAAGAAAGAAAACCCGACAAACAACAAAGGAGCACAGCGGGAGAGAGTTAGGGCCAAGGTAGGCGGCAGCAGCGTGGCCAGCAGAGGCGGCGGCGCAAGGGAGGAGCAGCCGCTCGGAGAAGGGACGGTCGGGAGAATGTGAGATCGTTCGTGGGAGAGAGGAGGGCGGGGCGCGCAGCACTAGGGGAGACCGGACGGACGTGCGGCGGCGCAAAGGGTCGGGCGCCGTGGAGAGAGGAGGCTGAGGGGAGGGGTGTGGCGGCGCCCAGAGGAGAGAGGGGGTTAGGGTTCTGGAGACACACCCCCCCCCCCCCCCCCCCCCCCCCCCCCCTTGTAGAAGAGGGTATTAAGGATATTGCTCTGATACTATGTGAAATATTACGTTTGAATGAATAACAAGTACATAGGAGGCCTCAATATATAGGCAAAGTACAATGACCAAAAGACTATAATGTCCCTATAGATTACATAAGTCAAAGGACAAAAGAGTAAAACACAAAACCCTAGGAGCATTCTAGAATACTCTAGATTATAGTCTAATACTATCAACCAACTAATTCTCATAACTATATGTAACTATTATATTTGACCATTACATTTAACCATTCAATTACAAGTACAATACCAATCATGACATATATCTGTAAATTTTTATTTTTATTATAAACATGGATTTCATATCCTTGAATTTTTGGTTCTGCCACTAAATATACTTATATGCTAGATATAGGGAGAGGATCCATAGCAGCCGTGTGAAATAGGAGAAAGGAAAATTCTTTTTAATTTAAAATTTAATATATTTAAAAATTAATTTTAAAATTTAATATATTCAACAAATTATTAAAATTTTAAATTTTTTATATGTAAAATATACTAATATAGTGAATAATAATATTGTGAATAATAATGATAATATATATAAGTTATTTCGATATTTTCAACAAATATTTTAGGGGTTTCTAAATGATAAATAGTCAAACAAATAAATTTATATGTTAAAATTATTTTATAAAAATAATTTAAATTTTTAATATTTTTTAAAATATATTAAATTTTAAAATTAAAAAAAAAATTTCTCACTCTCTTTCTTTCCTACCGCACACAAAGTCCACTATTATGGATCCTCACCCCTTGATACTTAATCCAACTTGACTTTTTAGTCTATTCGAGCCAAGTCAAGCTTCAAACTAGTCCGAGCTACTTAAACAATTAACTAGTCATTGTCTCGAATCAAGTTGATGCCATTTATCAAGCCTTATTGATGTCTTATCAGGCTAAAACCGAGTAATTAACAACATTTTTAAACTATTAAGCGAATTGTTCAAAAAATTTAACAAGTTAAGGATTTTCCTATTGGAACTTGGCTCATTAAGTTTTTCAAACTTGCTCAAATTTGACTCATTGACTTGTATATATTCTAGCCATAAACAAAAATGAACGAGTTTTAATCAATTTTAAACATAGTAAGTGTAATTAATACTTATTTCATGGATTTTTTTTTCAACAATTAATCTAAAAGTAACCCAATTATATGTCAATATATTAAAAAAATAACCCAACTCTATTTTCTAACAAAAAAAATCCAACTCTAATTTTTCTACCAAAAAATAATCCAACTTTAACTTTTCTATAAAAAATAACCACACTGTAAAATTAATCTAAAAATAACATAACTCTAAAAATTTGATTTAAAAAATACTAAATTATTTTGCTCCGACAGTATATTTTTATTCTACTTATTTTTGGTTTGGCTTGTTCTCTGTAGTGGTCTCATTTAGTAAACGAGCTAAGTGAGCACAGATATGTAACTCGGTTAGATAAATGACACCAATACCGAGCTGGTCTCATAAAGTTAACGAGCCGAGCCGATCAAGCTGTGGTTTGACTCGGCTCATTTTCAGCCCTAGTTTTCTAGTTATATTCCTCGATTGTTTTGCTTATTCTTTGCCCCCGGATGTTGGCCAAACCAAAAATATATATATAGAAGAAAAACATATTATCGGAGCGTCATTCCACACTCCATACTTAGCCATCAATTCAGTATTTTTTAAAATTAATTTAAGAATTTGGTTATTTTTGGTATAAAAGTTACAAAACTACTTAGATTTCTAACTTTTTAATGTCACACTTATATTTTCTAAAGTTTTTTAATATCTTACCTTAATATGATGCCGTCAACATTCGTTAGTTTTTATTGACGTGACATTTAATTTTTTTTAAATACATATTTTTTTAAATATTTACAAATATTTTACATATTTAAAATATTTTTTAAATATTTTCCAATTTTTTAAAATTATTTTCTGTGTTTTTCAAAATGCCACATCAGCAAAAACGAACGGATGTTAATGACGTCATATTAAGAAGTGACATTCAAAAATTTTGAAAAATTTATATGTGATATTAAAAAATAAAAAAAAATCTACATAATATTTTAAGACCATGCCTAAAATTTAGATAATTTTCAGTAAAGTGAAATTAGGGGTCCCAAAGAACAGTCTCTCTTAAGGGTAGCACTCTAAAGGGAGAAGGCTGTATACATTCACTCTCCCAGACCTTACTTATACAGGAGCACTTGTGACATTGGGACTGTAGTTATTGTTGTTTCAATAAAAAAAAACTCATATTTCATTTGACACCCTTATTTACCCAATAGTCTATATACATGCCCCCCCCTCAATGTATAGTGCGTGATTTATTGAACTTCCATTAAAAGAAGAAAATCCCTCATTTGTCCGAAATCAATTAATTTTAGATTATATTCTTCTGCCCATTTAGGTGAAAGGTTCTTGAATATTGACTAATATGCTAAGTTCATTTATTTTTAATTATTTTAATTTAGTCCCTACATAATTTATATTGTGTAATTTAGTCCTATAATAAAATTAAAGATAGCTATTAACGTAATTTTTAATAACTCGATATGCCAAATACAATCGAATCTATACAAACCCGTGCTGTTGACCCAATTCAAATTCATATGTGATTCGTCCATTAAAACTTATTTTATCAACTTAATGTCAATTTTATTATTGAACTGAATTAACATAAATGTAAATCATACATAATCTATATTAATACAAGAAAGCATATAAAAACCAAGATAACATAATAAACAAAATATTGGAACTTATAGCGTGAATAACCCATTATCTTTTTACACATATAATTTTAAAATATTTATTTAAGTATGTAGAACTATAAGTAATACGAGCAATTTTACTATGAAATAATTATATTCTTATTATTCTTTTATTACATCTGTTAAGAACTCCACATGTGAACATAGTCAGAAATCCCACATTGGACTTGTGAGAAAGAAAATATAGGGATACGAGTCTAATGAGCTACTCGGGATAACTTAAATTGATTTTAGGATGAAACCCGTTTGGACTTGTATGTGGATTTCATGTATGTTAACTCCGTAGGTTGGACCTTGAAGTCCGGTGAAATTTAATATCTATTGACTAATTAAATTTAATATATTCTCTTACAAGTTATTTATTCGACCCCCAATATTTGTAATTTTATTTAAATTGTTCCTTTGTCTTTTTTATTTAAAATATTTTCTAGTATTTATGATAAAATTAGTCCCTTATTTTAAAAACTTTTTAACAGTGTCATTCATAAGAGAAAATAATACATATTATAGGGGAAAATGGAGAAGAAAATTGAAAAATTTTTTGGATCTTCATTTTCTAATACCTTGAGTTCAATGAATATTTTTTGAGTCTATAAATTTTGTGTGAGAATTTTTAGTTCATTATTAATTATAAAATAGTTTTGGGTAAATTATAGAAAACGCTTGGGACTTTTGAGTCAAAAACAAAAAACTTCCTTCACCTGTAAAACCCAACACTTAACCTCCTCGCTTTTCAAAACTCGGTCATTTTGTCAATTTTTTCTGATCATTTTGCCCCTCAACTGTTTAATTTTATTTTTTATCAGGGGATTTTATGTTTTTAGGTAAAAATTAGGAGTTTTTATGTTTTTAGCAAAAAAAGAGGATTATACATTTATAAAAAAGTAAGTATCTTAATTGATTATAACAATGACGTTATAAATTTACAAGATAAGAAAATATTTTTTAATTTTTTCAAAAAATACTATAAGATAAATTATAATAATATTTTATTAAAAATAAAATTTAATGTTAGAGTAATAAATTAAATTAAAAAAATATAAGAAATTAAAATTTTAAAAATAAATTATGGAAAAATAATTTTTTGAAAAATATTTGAAAAACTAAATTTAAAAAAATATTATTGAATTTTTTAAAACATTTTCAAAAAATTATCTTTCCATAATTTATTTTTAAATTTTTAATTTCATACATTTTTAAAATTTAAAATTTATTAATCTAATTTTAAATTATGTAAAAAAATATTATATTTTATCTTTTAATGTTTTTATAAAAATTTCAAAAAAATAGTTTTTTATCTTCCAAACTTATAATATTAGTTCTATAATTAATTAAATTAATTATTTTTTATAAATGTATAAATCCTCTTTTTTTTTTTTTTTGCTAAAAACCTTGAAAACCTTTTCTAAAAATAAAATCAAATACTGGTCATAAAAATTAGTTGGAAGCAAAGTGATGAATTTTTTAAATATAAGGGTGCTAGGGGTTTGATTTTAAAGGTGCAGAGGAGTTTTTTATTTTTGAACCAAAAGTCAAAAATCAGAGAAATTTTCTATAATTTACAAAATAATTTTTAGCATTCAAGAATATCTTGGCCATATATATTTAGAAAAAATTGACTTAATACGATCAAAGTGATGTCACACACCAATTTGTTAAGAGAGCAAACAAGGGTTGTTAGCACCAATGATATAACTTATAATAAATAATAATCATAAAATTTTATAAATTTAGTTTGATATTAATAATTTTAATTATGGTAATATTATTACCATTGGAAAACTAATGAGTTATTTACAATTTAGTATTCGATTTTTTTGATATTTTGGAAATAATAAAAAAGAGTTATTTACATCATTGGTCTCTCATGTTTATAAGTTTGTTTAAATTGGTCCCTCATTTTTTTTATATTTATTTAAATTAGTCTCTTATTTTTATAATTTTGCTAAAACTGGTCCTTCATGTTTTTCAAATTAGTCCCTAATATTTTCTTTTGTTCAAAATAGTTCTTCATATTTTATTTTATAACAACTAGTGGGTACCCGTGCGAGGCACTGAGGACTTTTAAATTGTTAATAATAAATCTTTTATATACATGACAGAATAAAATATATAATATTATTTGGTTTGAAAACGTTCCGTATCATAATTCTTTTATGCACTGCTTGTATCTGTTGGCCTATTTTTTCCATACAGAATAGATATAGAGAAAATAAAACTGTTAGTAAAATTGTGTCTTGTCATTAGTTACTTTATTATCTTCTATCCTGGATATCAGTTAGAATCTCGGAGCGCTTTTAATTTGTTAAATTTTATAATTTTTTTTACTTACTTTTGGCTTTTCTTTGCTTCTAAATGGATTATATGTTATGTTCAATCTTAAATCTGTTTATTTTTCATACTTTTCTTAATTTTTTGATTTCTTATTCATAAATTTTTAGTTAAATATTTTTGTAATTTTTGAAAAAATTTATTTCAGAGAATTCCTTTGACTTTTTGATTTATTTTCAAAAGAAAAATATTTTTTTCTTCAAAACTTTCTTATCTGTTTTAGTCATGTGTATTTCATATGAATACATTGAGTTCATATTTAAAAAATATCTTTTGAAAATTTATTCAAATATATTAATCACATTACAAATATAAATCCTTAATATATTTTATACAATTTGTACATTTTTATTTTTAGATTTATTGATCCTATTAGAAAAATATTTAAAATTGTTATGTTATCTTATATGTTTTTATATTGTGCTTATATCTAAATAATCAGTTTTAAAAATATTTTTTCTTCTTATAGGTTATCTTCTTTAATAGACATATGTTATCTTATAAAAGGTGTATATTTATTCTTTTTTGTGCAATAAATTGATAATTTTTAACCAAACATTCTCCCTTCACCCTAAAACGTTTTTAATACAATGGTGTATTATTCGTATAAATAATCCTATAACATTTTTTATAATATGGGTAGCGAGTGTGTACACTTATGGCCCAAATATTTTTAGTTTGATGGGTAATCAAACCATACATAGAATTTAAGAACTGGAGAGGGTAGTTATAGACTTCGTCCAAGACAAACTAATGGAGAATTAAGAAGTGGAACAATTTGAAATTAAATAGGTAGATGGATAGATATATTAAATGACACTATTTACCAAAACAGAGAGAAAATAGAATAAACGAAAAGGAACCTTAGTTGAAACCCTTAGTACATACGAAAAATTATAGGTTCAAGTACATAAAAAAAAAATTCAAAACGAAAAGCAACCTTAATTAATTGTACCATTAATTTTTATAAAGCAAACACATATTGAGAAATATTATTGTACTATCACATTTTGTGTAATTAGCTTAGTATATAAATTGTACAAATAATAAATGTATTACTAACCTGAAATATATGAACGACATTGAGTAGCATAATAATTTGGATGGAAACTGAAAATGGATGTAGAGGGAAGTTTTGACGAGCATTTGGTGATAAATTACAAAAAATTAGTTTCTAAAAATTCTTAGCAAATGAGAGGAATGAGGGTGAGGGATGGTTACAAATTAAAGTGGAGTTGGGGGTTAGTGGGATTGATAGTTTTTTGTTTAATTTTATTTTATTAAAAATTATTAAAATAGATATAGTTACGGTATTAGCAAATTTTTTTAAAAATAAAAGTAAAAGTGAAATAGATGTGGGCATTAAACGCACAGTGACCCTAAAATATTTTAGTGATATATATGTTGATATATTTTCTTTGCCTGGCAATTTTGGGAACTGCTACTTAATTGTATGAGGGTTGTGTGGTTGTAATCTATAATTTAATTTTGTGCAAGATTAGGCAGCTTTTAAACTTCCATCATTATAGGCATGGAAGTTACCGGGTTAAACAAATTTTTTTATATTTTTTTCTTTTTCTTTGTTTTTTATTTATTTTTTCTTTTTATTTTAATTAAATAATTATTAAAATAAATGTAGTTATAGGATTATCAAATTTTGTTAAAAATAAAAGTAAATTGGTTCCCTGTGATACACAGATGATGTTTATATTTTGAATGAATTTATAAACGTACAGCGAAATGATGTGGGCACTAAAAATACAGTGACCCTAAAATATTTTAGTGATATATGTTGATATGTTTTTCACATTTTTGGGAACTGCTACTTAATTGTATGAGGGTTGTGTGGCTGTAATCTATGATTTAATTTTGTGCAAGATTAGGCAGCTTTTAAACTTCCATTATTATAAGCATGGAAGTTATTAAGTTAAACAAATTTTTTTCTAATTTTTTCTTTTTCTTTATTTTTTATTTTAATTAAATAATTGGAAAATATTTAGAATTTGAGAAATTGGAGAGGGAAGAGTGGTGAGGAGTTGGGTCACTTTGACTTAAAGAATGGATAGATAGTCTCCCGCATGGTGTACCAAATTAGTTAAAAATTAAAAACATGGAAAAATTTGTCATAATATAAAATATTAGGGACTATTTCGAACAAAAAAGAATTAGGGACTAATTTGAACAAAATAAAAGTCGAGGGTCCAATTTGAACAAATTTATAAACATGAGGGAGTAACGATGTAAATAGCTCTAATAAAAAATGATGCTAAATTTTTACCGCATTAATAATAGTGACAAGTTCATTTTTCGTCGATAAAGTTTATGTGGCAACTATTTTTTTATCAATGCAGGGTCAGTCCTGATATGTTTGGGGCCTCAAGTGGAATTCTCAAAAGGGACCCTTTATATGTAACAAATTATAATAATTTTAACTATAAAATTATTAATATTAAGAATTAATACTTTAAAACCACCCAGCCTAAAAATCTGGGGCCTTTAAAATTCGGGGGTCCCAAGCGGTTGCTTGGAGTTATATCTGGGCTTGATCAATATTATAGTAAAATAACCAAAATATCCTTCAACAACCATATTTTTCAATAAATTAAACAAAATCAAGTAATTCCTACATAACAAAACATTTTGAATTTCATACTTTATGGATACTTTTATCATTTTACTAGAACATTAACAAAAAAAGCAATTGCCACGTCAGCTTTATCGGCAAAAAAATGACGTCATCACGTCGAAGGGGGCCTTTTTATTAATATGATAAAAATTTAAGAAATTTTGTTCTAATTTAAAAAAGCCAATATTCCTTTTATTAGTTTAAAAATATCAGATAATATTAAAAAATCCAAACATAATTTATCAAATCTTAGAATAATAATAAAAGGGTAAATTACGGAAAACCTCCCTAACTTTTGCTTCAACAACAACAACAACAACAGTCCCAGTGCCTTGCGGCTCCCGCCGAACGCAGGGTCTTGGGGGGGTGATGTATGCAGCCTTACCCCTTCCGTTAGGAAATGAGACTATTTCCGGGGACCCCCAACCTGAAGTGGTTGAGTGCCTGCAGATAAACCACCAATCAATAATATGCATATAGAGGAAAAAGTAGAAGAAGATGAAGAAGAAGAAGAAGAAGAAGAAGAAGAAGAAGAACTAGGAGAATGGGCATGATTAGGGACTTAGCTAGCCTAAAAGTGCTACACTAGAGGTTATACTTGCCTAAGAATCTTAGACTACCAGCCACTCCCCTTACTACTCTACTCTGTCATCTCCGCTACCCTAATGCTAGCCCTCCAACGTGTCCTATCTGAGGCCATCTCCTCTCTTAGGTTTAGGTGGGTTAGGTCTTGACGAATCGTCTCTAGCAAACTCTTCTTTGGTCTGCCCCTCCTTCTTCTGCTTATCTCTGTGTTTAGCTGTTCACACCTCCCTGACTTTTGCTTCAATAACCAAAAATTCCCTCATAAATAAAACCACTCATTAAACCCCCTAACTTTTGAAAATTTTTCACTTTGTCCCCAAATAAATTTTTTTGACTATTTTGCCCCTCAACCAAAAAAAAGTTATATTTTATCTCATAATATTTTTTCCTAAAAATTTTAAAAATACTTTTTATCTTCTGAACTTATATAATATTACTATAATTAATTAAAATAATTATATTTTTACAAATATAGAAAATTTTCTAATTTTTTTTTTGCTAAAAACATAAAATATTTAATTTTTATCTAATAATATAAAATATTTTTCTAAAAATAAAATTAAACATTAGGGGTAAAATGGTTAAAAATAAGTTACATAGGGTTAAGTGATAAATTTTTAAAAGTGAGAAGATTTTGTAAGTACTTTTATTTGTAAAATTTTTTTTAATTTTTAAAATAAAAAATAAAAAGATTTTTTATAATTTATCTGTAATAAAATGCAATCATGAACAAAAATTTATGTAAGACTGAAAAAATTGAAGTATTGGGGAGGTGAGACAAGACATGAAAGTGGAGAGAGAGAGAGAGAGAGTAGGGACACTAACACGCATCTCGGAGTAAAAACTGAATAGAAGAAGCAACAGCATGAAAAGAACCCCCCATTTCCATTTCCCCCAATATCATTTCTATTAATCTCTCTCTCTCTCTCTCTCTCTCTCAAATTTTTGCTTTCTTTTGCTCACTCCCGCTCTCACTCTCTTCCCCCTTTTCAAAACCCTAACTGGGTTTCTCTGGTAATCCATCTTTTTTCTTTCATTTTCCTTTCAATTTCACTTCATGTAATTCACATTTCGATGTCTTTTCTGCATGTAAGGCTGCGTAAATCTTACCCTTTTTAGACTCTGCTTTGACGGGAGTCTTTTCGAGAAACTGGGTTGTTGTGTTTTGTGCATGTTGGTATTCAGATCTTGGGAATTAACCCCTTGATCTGATGGAGAAAACCCTAATCTTGATGTTGATTTGTGCTTCTGTTTGCTATTTGATTTGAGCTTTCTTGGGTTTTATTTTGTTTCTTGGTTTATGATTTTTAGCTGGAAAAAATTTTTGATTTTTTGTGTTATTTGCTTTGGATTTGAAGGGGATCTGGCGCTCTGAGTAGGAGTAATTACCGTATGCAACTGCAGAGATTTGTTGTTTATAAGTATATGCTGCTGTCAAGTAGTGAAATTCTGTGGGGAGGTTTGTTTTTGTTGTGTATTAGCTTTCGGAGACAAAAGGGGTTGTCTTTATCTTTGGTCGTAAGCTTCATGTTGCTTAAGGGCTTTCTCCCTGGTTTAATTTTGATTTGAGGTACTTAAGGGTGTTGAATTTGACTGGGGAGGAACCCTAATTGTTGTCAATTTGTTGGCTGTTGTTTGTTGTAAGTTTAGTTGGGCTGTGCAGAAGTGAAGTGGGGTAAGCATGGAAGGGGTTTCAGGTCCGAGCTTTGCCACTCCTGGGAGCTCCTTTGACAGGTCTAGGGTTTATGAGATTAAACCGTTGCGGACACTGGTTCCCATGTTTCCTAACCCACCTCAAGCGCCTCCGTTTGTTTGTTCATCTCCTTTCGGCCCTTTTCCATCCGGGGTTACTCCATTTTATCCCTTTAGTGGTACACATGGGGCTGAAAATTCGGGGGAGCCACGACATCAGCATGGCGCTGCCCAAGATGGGGGTCTTGGCTCTCCAGCAGCTGCTGTTCCTCTGCGGTCTTTTGGTGGTCCTGGGATGAACTTTTATGCTGCTTCCAATGGGGATACTGGGTCTTCCATGGAATATGGTTCTACTGGTGGCAAGAAACGGCGCTCGTCTAACCCATCTCAGAAGAAGGCAAAAAGGGCTGCTGCTGAGGGGGCCAAAAAGCTTGATTTAAGTGCTGTGGTGGGTTTACCGCCACACCAACGGGAGGAAGGTAATAGGGATTTGGTTAATTATGTGCTGATGAAATTTGATGGGGTTCGTAGGAGGATAAACCAGCTTGAAGATGCCAAGGAGGCACCAGCAGGGCTTGGCCGGCGGGCAGATCTAAGAACAGGTAACATACTAATGACCACAGGTTTTCGAACTAATAGTAAAAGAAGAATAGGTGCAGTCCCTGGAGTTGAAGTTGGGGACATTTTCTTCTTTCGTATGGAGCTCTGTGTAGTGGGATTACATGCTCCAACAATGGCTGGAATCGACTACATCACCGCAAAGGGTGAATTCGAAGAAGAGCCTGTTGCTGTAAGCATTGTTTCTTCTGGGGGCTATGATGATGTTGCTGAAGACAAAGATGTTCTGATCTACACTGGCCAGGGCGGTGGAAATTATGATGGGAAGAACGCATCTGACCAAAAGCTTGAGAGGGGTAATTTAGCGTTGGACAGAAGTCTTCGGCGTGCAAATGAGGTCAGAGTTATCAGGGGGATCAAGGATCCATCAAATCCAGGGCTGAAGACTTATGTCTATGATGGCCTCTACACCATCCACGACTCTTGGATGGACAGGGGAAAATCTGGTGCCAGTACTTTTAAATATAAGTTGCTCAGAGCACCTGGACAGCCTCCAGCTTTTGCGGTGTGGCAGTCAGTTAAAAAATGGAAAGCAGACCTCTCCTCTCGGGCAGGACAGATTCTCCCTGATCTCACTTCTGGTGCTGAAAGTGTTCCCGTATCCCTTGTGAACGATGTTGATAGTGAGAAGGGACCTTCGCACTTTACCTATATACCTACTGTCAGATATGCAAAGTCGTTCAATTTAACTGAACCTGCGAATGGGTGTAACTGTCGTAATGCCTGTGCTCCTGGCGATCTCAACTGCTCTTGCATTCGAAAAAATGGGGGCGATTTCCCTTATACTTCCAACAACGTTCTTGTAAGCAGGAAGCCGCTGATTTATGAGTGTGGGCCGTCCTGTCCCTGCATTCCTAATTGCAAGGACCGTGTGTCCCAGTCTGGTTTGAAGGTACGGTTGGAAGTGTTTAAGACAAAGGATAGAGGCTGGGGCTTGCGGTCTTGGGATGCTATCCGTGCTGGAAGTTTCGTATGTGAATATGCTGGTGAAGTTATTGATAAAGCAAGATATGATGCAGATGAAAGGGAGAACAATGATTACATCTTCGATACAAGTCGTACATTTGAAAATTTTAAATGGAACTATGACCCTGCATTAGTGGGTGAGGAGGCAACTGGGGACTCGAACGAGGCATACAGTATGCCCTCGCCATTAGTCATTAGTGCGAAATACTCTGGGAATATAGCCCGGTTTATGAATCACAGTTGCTCTCCCAGTGTCTTCTGGCAACCAGTTGTGTATGAGAACAATGGTGAATCATTTATCCATATTGCATTTTTTGCTATTCGGCATATTCCTCCCCTGACTGAGCTTACATATGATTATGGAGTGTCCCGGTCTGAAAGCAGGAGGAAGCGTTGTTTATGCGGATCTCCAAAGTGTAAAGGTTATTTTGGTTGACTGTTAGATGTTCTCCAAACAGGTATGCTCGATTCTGGTGGATTCTTGCAATTATATGTGGAATTCTTGCTTTTCCATGTTCTTCACGACTTCCATTACATGCTTGCTGGTGAATCCAATTTATTTTGCATGATGTATTATCATATTTATCTTTCTGTTCGTTTTGGATTTAATTTTACCGTGTCTATAGCATATAAGATTCTGGCACGTATTTGTTATCCCAGCATTTGTTTAGGTTTCTAATTCGTCTAATATTTTTATTAATATTTTTATATTTGGCTCACAATTACATGTCTAATTGTTGGATCCAGGATCCATGCAGTCGAGCCCTTGGGTGTCAACTCTAAAACCCAATCTCTTTGGAATTCCACGGTTAAAGAGGCTTGAGCTGGAATAGAACCAAAATGGGTGACCTCTTTGAAAATCCTCGTGTTATACGGCCTTTATAGTTAGAAAAGACTTAATATGTATGTATGGTGGAGAAAACGTAATTGTTTTCTGGATGAAGTGTTGGTGCATTTGCAACTGTTTTCTCCATTAAGGACTTAGCATAAATCTTCTTTTTCTTGTGCTGCTAGAAGTATATACCTTTGGGATACAGTAACTGAATCACAATTGTGCCTGTTATCTCACTCGGTCAAGCTGTATCATCGAATCCCATGTATTTTATTACCTTGTCAGGATGTCAATGAGGTATTCTTAAAAAGCTCATTCTCATACTTCGTTGATGTTTTATGATGTCAACTGTGTAGGGTAAGCATATATTACATTATCATCATAATTATCTTCGTAAGTTTGCTTCTGTGTAGTTGGAATCTATGCATTCAGAACTCAATTATTTAGCAGTTCAAGTTGGAGTTTCAATAGAGTTGCGTACGAGGAGTCAGTGGTTAATTATTCATATTGGCATAAATTGGGATAGAGTTCTTCATTTTAAATAATCTTCACGAAGTCAACTTTTCCCCTTAACGTTATCATTTCTTCTCTTTTGAAATCTATAATTTATGCAGTGTTAGTAATGTGGAACACAAGATTAGATTTTGTTAAGTTTTGTTAAGATTACGATTCTACGCGGTGTTTGTTTCATATTTAAACTCTTATTTCTAGGGAAAGTTGTTTCTTATTTGATATAGTAGAGTTTGTTTTGTAATTAAATTCTCATTTCTAGGGAAGTTGCTTCGTATTTGATTTAGTATTTACGTCCTTAGTCATCTAGCATTATACTACGGATTAATTCTTGCTTATAAATATAGCTTTGTGATTCGTTATTGTCAGTTTTGGAGAAATATTATTGTGTTTAGTTTTGGTAGCAAGTTGTGCCACATCAGCTAGTGTAGGTCATGCTTGGATTTACTTTCATCTCTTCCATTCCTCTTACTGTCCTGTTGAACTTGTGAGCGAGTGTAGTTTCTAATTAATTAATAATTACTATGTTTGGTAGAATGGAGGTAGTGTGCGAGCAAGCACACGCTTGATTCTTTGGTATAATTAAGGAGTCATGCTTAAGGGGCGTGTGTAACAGGAACCACTAGTTGGAGCTCGCGTGCTGTGCTAATTCTTCAAACATAATGTTTTAGCATAGTACGATGTCCAAAGAGCAATGAATTCAGGTGGAGGATAGAACTAGTTTAATAGCTATGGTTATATGGGTTAATTATGTAAATAAGTGAACATGAGATGAAATATGATTCTGCACAGATCCATATGAAAGTTGGAGAAATACTGCGGCAATGATTGAAAAGACAAGGTGACTCAGTTGAGTTTCTTGCTCAAAAAAGGGCCAAGGGATGGTGCTTGATAGCATCAATTTATGAACGAAGGTGTTAATTCATATGATCCATCTTTGGGAACCTGCTTGACCTCTAATTCATAGATCATGTTTCATTTAAGCGTATGAAAAGGGAATTCATGATAGCTTGTAGCGAGCGATCTCATGTATCGGGAACTTTGGCTTGCGTTCTTGTTGTTATAACCTTAGCAATTAGAGACGATATTCGACTTAGATTGTTGCTAGTGTGCTGCTTAATTGTTGCTTGCATGCTTGCACGTCTTATTATTTTATTGGACTTGGATTTTATAAATGTTGTTCCATTTATGCTATTCTAAGGTTGGGGTCCTTCGAAAACAGCCTCCCTTCATGGTTGCAGCCTATAGGGGTAAGGCTGTGTACATCTCACCCTCCCCAGACTATGCCTTGGCAGGAGCCCTTTGAGGCACCGGGTTTGTAGTTGTTATTCAACTTAGATTTAAATACATCCGTTTGGTATTGTACGTAAATAGTTCATATTTCTTCTGTCCGATTTAAGTGAAATTTATAATGGATAGTGCAAAGGACCTGTTTGGATCTATTAATACAATAATCCAGTAATTCTACTCATTACTGTACGGTTTTGGTATTAACTGAGGTGCTAGATAAGGAACTCTTCCTCTCTTTATTTAAAGAAAAATTATAATCCGACCCCTTATAAATGTAGAGATTTCATCGCTTAACCAGCTCGAATAGCTTAAGCTTATTTTTGCATTGCCTATATTGTTTGCAAAGTGGATGTTAGTGAATCTCGATGATTTTGAGCTATTTATCTGCTTTCCCTTCTATTTTACTTGAAAATCATTTTCCCCGTTTTTCAAGTGGATTATTTTTGATTCATACGTAAGCGAGTTGGGGGTAAGGGGATTTGAACCTAGAAGTTCAATTGGGTGGCACAAGGGGGAAACCCTCCACAAACTCCAAAAATCCCCTTACCCCAGATGAAGGCAAGATTCGATTTCATGTCTCTGGTACCACCTTCAGAGACTTGACCAGCTGAGCTAGTTGACACCTTTACTAGCAGCATTTTAACAAATTCATTAAATGGATTAAATGATTATCATTCTACTGACTTCTTTACTTATGACATCATGGCAGCTAGATCAGCGGAAAAGCAACTGTTCGACGTGGGGTCTTGACTTTCAAGGATCGTTTTACGTAGAACAGCATCTGGGTTCTTCCGAAATCAAGCTAAGTTTTATGTGGTGCATTTTTGTCACCCTGATGGAAGACATCAACTGTAGATGTGCCCGGTGTGGTTTGCAACTTCTAACTTACTAAATCTCAGATTAGTTAAGTTTGCTTGCTTGTTTGTTTGGTTTATTGTTTTGTAGTGTCAATTTAGTGTAGCTGGTTGGATAATATCTGACATGCAATTGTGTAATCGGACATCTTGTATGAATTGTTTCCGCCGCCTCTTTCTGCCTAGAAATGTGTTCCGTCTTGTGTGTAGTAGTTTGTTTGATGACGCTTCGGTTGGATGTTATGGGTGGGTCGCTGAACTTTGTTTTTCTACTCCTTTACCCGCTTTGTAATGACGCGGAGCATCAACTTCAGTTATAAAAGAAAATCTGTTTCTGGGAAATGAACGTATTGAAGGTGATTTTTTTTTTTTTTTTTTTCCTTAGGTGGCAAAGATATGGAGATTCGCATCGGTAAGTTTTGATGGTAAACCGAGTAATTGAATATGGTAATGGTTCACCTCGTGCTTGTAAATGAATTGAGCTTGCGAATGAGCTTGTTATTTGGCTTAAAAGGGTCAAACTCGTTTCAAAAGTTTTGAGTTGGCCGATTTTGCTTGTTAGTGTGAGGCAACCCAATCATGGTAAAGCTTGGGCTTGAAAGCTTGCGAGCTTCAATGAACTATTATTGTGCTGACAATGAGTTTCTTTGATTCACGGAGCCATTTTTAAGTCTCGATGAGCTGAGCTTATAGGCCTTCCTTTTTTCTTTTGATTCGGTTATCTATGTTCTAGCCATTGATCCTTATTTTCGAGGCGGCTTTGTGGCTCTTTATTCTGGTGTGGGTGAGTTATACAAGAGTTTATGTATCATCTGCATTTCTCACTTTGTAACGATGTTTAAGTATTAATTTTATTATATGATCGTTACTCCCTCAAGCTTGATATGTTTGACCAATTTTTTTTTTACATAATTTAACTGATTGTAGTTCTAGCTGTTTTCAATCACAGAAAAAACAAATTCGATAAAAATTAAATTATATTAACACCATATGATGTAAGATATGATTATTACCAACTAGGAGCATCCATAGTTAAATGCGGTATAAGAACTACGAGTGGTATTCAACTACACATTTGATCGAAAATTTATCTGACTTTTACATACGTATATTTAGGTGTTATATACTTAGTGTTACTAAAAAGTACATTTATATTATATATGAAAAAGTATTATCATATTCTATGCAACAACATTTCCAGTGCCTCATGGGCTTCCGCAAAAGTAGGGTCGTGGATGTACGAAGTCTTACCCCTTCTAAGTGGAAGAGAGGCTGTTTTCGAAGACTCCCAACCTGAAGATTTTGCCATCCTCATTATCATATTCTATAGTCATGCATAATTTAGTTAAAACCAAAAAAAAAAAAAAAAAAGTTAGATTATCCTTTTTGAAGCTTAACCAAGATTAATAGTAGGAATTGAGGAAATAACATAGAATTCAAAAAGGGGCAGAGAATAAAATAGTAGGAAGGGAAATTTTATTAACATTTGTTCTATTCATATCTTTTGTTACATTCCTAGGGTCCTTTTTAAGAAATTGGGGAAGGGGGACCAGTAGCTAATATAAGAAAAATTACCTCGATTATCATTAAAATTAAACTGCCTATTCAACACTATTAATCACATGCCTAGCATGTGGTTAGTTTATTTTTCCTATAACAATGCACACTGTTTTAGATTAAATCTTGAATAGGTTCAAGTAAAAAGGCAAGCAACTTTATATCTGAAGGTTTAAACTCTAAGATAAACAATTAGAAAGGCTTGTGATTTTGACCATGGGAGACCCTTCCGATACTTAAATCAATATTTGTATTAATATTTAACAATACAATTAAAGAGATTGAGGTAAAATATGTAAAAAGCGGTTAAAATAGTGACAACAGTGTGAAGAGAGAGAGACGTGGATTAAACGGGTACTGTTCATCCCTTTCATCTTCCCCTCTTTTTTCCGATAATTAGTGACATGGTCACGTTATAAAACGGTAACTCATATAAACAAAACCACAGTTATTCTGTACAAAAATGGCGATCAAAGGAACAAATATACAGAAGTCATGACAAAGCAGGTAAATCATCTTCCCCTCTTTTTCACTCTCTTCCTTTAGTCTCAATCTTCACCTCATTTTATGACTCACCAGCTCTGACTTGGCATAGGAAATTAGAGCCTTGTATTGGGGTGGAAACTGAAATTAGTGCCCAACTGTTTCACTTAAAATTACAATTTTACAATCTAATTCCATAATAATTAAATTTTAACTAAAAATCGTACAATTCAATTTCCTGGAGTAGGGTATAAGAAATTACAATTTCATATTCTGACCTAAAACCCCAAACGACCCTTCTTGATTAACCCAAACTCGAGATAACTCCAAACTGAAAAATTTAAAGTCAACCTAAATTTTGACCCCAAACGTCGATATCACACAACTCTAATGACTTGAACACAAAATAATTAACTCAAAGTCCGAAGTAACAAAGCCAATTAAGCCAAAATCCTAGTGACTCGGATTTAAAAAATGAAACTACTCAACTTGAATATGACATAACCAAGATGATCCTATAGTCGAAATAACCCGAAGTCTATCATTAACACAAATCCAAAACGACCAGACACATTTTACCGTCAGCCTAAATTTGACTTGAGCCGAGATAATAAAAATTTTGAAATGATGCAACCCATTTGACACAAAACTAATATAACGCTAGCTCGAAATGACCTTAATCAACTCAAACCTAAACGACCCTATCTAATACAAAACTCGAAACGGACCAACTCAATAGACAGAAGAGCCATAATGAATCAAAAAATTATAAAATTATAAAATTATAAATCCGACCTCTAATTGATCAAACACTGCAGGTTCAATTCCATCAGAATTCTAATTCCACCAGGACTGGAATTCAAATTGCAATTCCATTTGCGTTAAAAAAAAAATAAATTCAATTCCACGAACCAATTCTAATTACATGTACCAGACAGAATCTAAGCAACATATGGTTTGAAGTAGGGCAGGTTCCAGAGTCCCACCTAGAAATTTAAAACATCCTACATCTAGGGTTAACTGCTTGTTATTCAATCCAGTTTCGAACCTCAGGAAAACCAAATAAGAAACATCTTTGAAAGAGTATATATAAACCACACAAATAACATATATAATCATAGATTCAAATACAAAAACACTACTACATCATTGTGCCCTTCAGACAAACTGAGGTGAAAAAGAACCCGATAACAGACACTAAGACTCTATTCGGCCCAAGGAATCGGAATTAGATGGTGAAATCATAATTCCAATTTGAAAACCTAATAGTCACAACATTTAATATATGGACCACACACAATAGTCTTACTTTCGGCAAGCCACAATAAAACCACACCCGAAACAAAAGGTAGTGTTACTTCCAGAACTAGTTTTGTCAATGTCAAAGCAATCATACCTTAGTTATTCATATCATTGCTATGATATCAACAAAAACATGCCCTGGAATTAACAATACCCAAAACGCAAAACAACATGATAATAAGAGTATTAGATTCACGCACAAACGACCTTTTACTTGCATGAGCCAAACATCCTTAGAAGCATTAATGTTGGAGGAGAACTCACCTCCGCCAAGCCTCTCTCTCATACGAAGAACATGATGTTTTTGAGGTCTTCGTGCAGCTTACAGAAGCGCTCATCAAACGATGCTCCTGAAGAGGATGATGACGAGAATCTGCCCTTCCACTACCGCCTCATAGTACAACCTCCCGCGGTATGCCACAAGGTCAGCATAGTGACAGGTGGGACCAACGACACCGGTTTGGCGCTCCGGGCAAACGTGAAGCATAAGTTGTGTATGAGCTTCTGCAGCCCGTCAAAGCTGAACCTGTGCTCCTCCCACAGTACATGGCAGTGAGTTGGCTTATTGGTGCCGATGATCCCATGGTGGCTACACAGGTAGAAATCGAACTCCTTCGGGTGGACAATCAAGGTGTCCACCACGGTTCTCGGTGGGACATTATTCGTTCTTCATTGAATAAGTGGGTATGGTGTCGCTTCTAAGCAACAATAAGGGTAACGGTATAGCATGCATTAGTAGAAGCCCTTGAGGCACTAGGTTTGTTGTTGTTGTTGGTATTGGTAGGACTACAGGACATGTCAAATCACCCTCTTCAAGTCTGCTAACTCTTTGTTTAGTGCCATGTCAAATTGTCCTTCACTAACACCATCCCGGAATATAATGATCTTTCTCGGCCAAACTTGGTTGAATTTAAGTAATTTTCAATAAGGTCGTTATTGAAAGTTACTTCAGATTCAACCAAGTCTGGCCGACAAAGATCATTATATTCCGGGATGGTGTTAGTGAAGAACAATTTGACATGGCTAGTGGCGGATTCAGAAAATTTCTTCACGGGGGGCATCTACCAATAGTCAGAGGAGCATAAAAAAAGTTAACAAAACGGGGTCTATATTTATAATAAAAAAATAACAGTAATTAAATATATAATTATATATGTAAGTATATAAGTAAGTATGTCACACAATTAGAGAACAATGAGGGAGTTGAGGAATAAAATTTGGATTAAGATTTACGTAGTTAGAGAGCATTTGAAAGCAAAAATTATAGACAATTAAAAATGAGACGATTTGTCTATTATAAATTAAATTAAGTTTAGAATTTCAACATTATAGTAGCCATATAGTCAAAATAAAATAAAAAACAAAAATAAATAAGTAAATAGAATATACAAATAACTAATTAAAAATTGAGATATACATATATATATATATATATATATATATATATAAATAAACTTTTATAAAATAATTATACTAATACAAACGAAAAAAATGTCATATAATTGAAAACTTAGTGTTTTCCGAAAGGAAATTTCCATAAAACCACCTTACTTTTGCAAAAAATTTACAATGTCACACCTTATGATATATTCTGTTAGCTGTACACATAACTCAGTGATGATAGCGAGAGACTGTAGTCCTATCAACAACAACAACAATAAACTCAGTGCCTCAAGGGCTCCCGCTAATGCAGGGTCTAGGGGGTTAGATGTACGCAGCTTTATCCTTTCAGGGTGTTACCCTAAAGGGAGGCTGTGTCCAAGGACTCCCAGCCTCAACAAAGAGCAAAACTAGTAAAAAGAAAACCTATGCAAACTGAGTAAAACTCCAAGGCTCCAATTATTTAGGGGAAAAAATAGATTCAAGGAAGTGGTTTTTCCGTTTTCCGTTATTTAGCATGCATACTCGTGTTGCACCCCTCAGGTTGGGGGTTCTCGAAAACAGCCTCCCTTCAGGATACCCTGAAGGGGAAAGGCTGCATACACCCCCCCGACCCCGCTTAGGCGGGAGCCCTTGGGGCACTGGGAATGTTGCTTTTTCTTTGATGAAAGAGATTTTCAGAACGAAAATGTTTTCCCCGAAAGGACAGAAAATGACTTCCCTTGTAAACAGGGGAAGTTATCATTCCAAAGCCTCAAAGTATTATTATCAGTCCGAATTTCGATCACATGGAGTTTATGTTGGCTACCAAAAGATAGTTTCATGTAAAATGAACAAACTAACATCATAGGATAAGAACAAACTTTTTTATTGAAACAAATGGCGGAAACCTAAAGTGGAATTGAAAAACCTTTTTAAAGAGAATGTTTTAAGAGGAAAAAGAATTTCTCCTCTAACAAAAGGTGCCTAATTGTTCTACTTCAATTTTTTTTTTCTGGAAATGGGTGGAAAAAGGGAGCAAAACCCAAAAAAACTTAGTCAACAACTAAGAAAAGCTAGAAAAACTAACAATCAAACAATTGAAAACTAGTGATTGTTGATACGTACTTAAATAAGTTATTTGGATATATAATATTGGGGGAGTCCAATAGGATGGGGGTTATTCTATAAATATAAGATAGAGTCATTGTATAAGATAGAGTCATTGTATCAAAACAATCAATGAAATCATGTCATTTTTATCTCTCTTTATCTCATTAATTTTTAATATTTAATGCTTTTGTTTTAGTTTTTTGTGTTTCGATTTAGGTTCGAGTCATCTCCCTAATTATGTTTATCCAGTTTCCCTCTTTTTACTTTTTGCAACGACTGAAAACAAGCATTTCTTTAACAAAAGTCCCCTTTGGTCACTAAAGTGACCAAAAATGGTCAGCTTAGACACTAAACTCAAATTTTGGAAATTTAGTTACCCAACTCTTATTAAAAGTCTCTTTTAGTCACTCAAGTCATTTAAAATGGACAAGTAATCCAATTTCGACAAAAGAGTATCTAATTGATAAAATTTTAAAATTTCAGAGTACCCAAGTGATAAAATATCTAAAAAGCAAGGTACCATATTATATTTAGGTAATAAATGGTCAAACCTAGTGGTAGCAAAGTAATAATTTCCCTTTATTTTAAGACAATCTATCCTTCATCTTCTTAATTTTTTATATATTTTGATCTCTAAGTGAGGACTAATTTATCATAATTTAATCGCACAAAAGGGAATTAGGAACAACAACGGAATTTATTTAGTTCAGCCGAAACTTAGATCCATATAGAAGAACATAATAAATAAACCACATTCTTGAAAGTTTACATGAGACCTCTCAATTCTCAATTATTCTCTCGAGCCTTACTCAAACCTCAACGGTAACACACCCGACCCCTGTGAATATATAGAGCCACCATATTAAAAACCCTATTGTTCGTGGGCCTAAATAGGTTCGGCTCCATACAATCATACTCCACACATAACTCTACAATAACGAATCAATTTAAATGAACTTAACGACACCGTGAAGTAATGGTGTAAATAAGTGAAGAATGATCTCAAAAACATACCTGGATCAGCTTGATTCTCCATGGACGGCGACGATGATCGGACCACGTTAGACCAGATACCACCGCCAGCACCGCCACCACCACCTCTTCCATAACTCCAACCACCACCGCCGGGAGCACAAGCCGATGATCAGGCCCACCACGGCCCGGATTGGGCCCGTAACGGCCACGGTCACCGTAAAAGTGCCCCGTTTGAGTCTGAAATTGCGACGGTCACAGCGGCGGAGGCTAATTGTACTGCCGACTTCCGCCGTTGCCTCTGCCTCTCTCTCCTCTTTCTCTCTCATCCCTCCCCCTCCCAAAACCTCATCTTCGGTAACCTTCCATGGCTTTCTTCTCGTTCTGCACAGCACTAAATGAAACGCAAATGGTGCTATTTATAGGCGGAGAGGAAATGCCGATAAAGCCCCCTTGGATTGCGTGGCAAGAAAGCGAGCAAGAGATTTTCATCAAAGACCTTTTTTTTAATTTAATTTTTTAGCATATCTTTTATGTTTTTTAATAAAAATTAAGTTATTTTCGACCTTTTAGAAAATTTAAGTATAAATATGTAAAATTAATTTTTAGTTTTTTTTCATAATTTGACACTATTTTTTAAAAATTGTATTTCTAAAAATTTTAATATTTTGTTTAAATTTTATTTGGGTATAATTTTTTAAAATTTAATATTTGTTTATAATTTAAGTCATTAAAATTATAAAAGTAGTATCTCTCTTTTTTTGCTTGTGGATAACCTTCTAATCATGATTTAGCAAAAATATATTGAATATAAAACTTTACTAGATTAATACGAGTCGATTTGGATCAGAACAAAAAATAAATCAACAAATTCAATTCAAATTCCAACAGTGCACTGGCTCAAAAATATTTATTGCGGTTGTTTCTCTGATAGTTTCCTAGATCGGTAGGAGAGTCCTGTAATAAAAACACATATTCAAATATAAGTCATAAGTTATCTCAATTAAAATATGTAATATTTTAATATAATTTTTATTACCTTACTCAAACCTTGCATATTCGATTGTATATTTTGTATTAAACTTTCACGCCGAATACTTGAAACTTCTTGATTCTAAATTGGCCTAGGCATACCCAATTTTCTCCCAATAGGCATTAAACCTTAATTTTGGTAAAATGTGTAGTTTTCAATATAAAAGTACATTTAATTAAACTGAATCGATATTAAGTGAGGTGAACGCCTTTTTTTTTATTTATTTATAAAGAACAACCGCTTTTTCTCTAATTTCTTCTTTGTTAAACTTAATTTCTTTTTAAAAAAAATTTAAATAGAAGGTTGAATAGTGGAAATCACTTTTAAAATTAATTTATTTCTCATTCTTTCATTCTAAAATTAAAATTAATTTAAATAATATTTGTTTGGGAATAACTTCCCAAGAACAACGAAAGTGAGAAGTGGGGTCAGATGTGCTACAAAATTAAATACAAAAATGAAAGTGGAATGGGGTCACCACATCACTATGGTGACCCCGGGTCTCTGAATAATTTTTTTGTTAACAAAATTCGAAAACAAAATAATTGAACCGAAACGAAATGACTGAACCAAAAATTTCAGTTATTGAATTGGAAAAAGTAGTTGGTCGTTGAATAGGTAAAAACTCTGGTTAGTTTGATCGGTCACGACTCGTGGGTTACTAAATTGGTCAACCCAATAAATTGATTAATATATTTACAAGAGCATTATGTTTATGCATTTCAAGCTATAACCTAGTGAATAAACAATTATACTTAGTTCTATAAATTTCTGAGTTCAATTTCACCTATTTTTAACTTGTTACATTTCTAGCCTTTTTTTTGCCTCGACCTAAATCGTGCTATCATCTTTTCCCACTCTAAATCTTCATTTGTTCCACTCTTTTTTTTTTTTTAATTGCATATAAAAGACTTCCAAAAATATACTCGGCCCAAACACCATTTGGTACTTCGGATATTGGATTTTTTATTTATTTTCCTTTTTTTGAACAAATAAAAGTAACAAAATTTTTGAGGTTCAAGCGTGTACGATATACTTGAATTTTGTCTTCGATAAGTCACAAATCAATAAACTAAACTGAACTAAACGATAATAAAATTTTTAATTAACGCGTGATAAAAATTATTAAAATTTTACAAATTGATTCCAATAAGTTAAAGGATATAATTAGGGGTGGCAAATGTGTTGCGCCGTGATGTATTCATGTTTGTGCTATGTGAGGGGTCAACCCGAGCCGGACCCTTTTATTAAACGGTTTAGGAACTCTTAACCCTTGCCCAACCCAATTATTAGGGTTACACATTTAATTATATCCTTGAATTTTTTTATTAAATGTTAGATTTTTAACTTACAAATATATTAATAATGCACTTTATAGTTGATAATACTAATAAATACTTGTTATATTTATAATTATTAAAATAACATATCAAATTAATATTACTAAATATAGTTAAAATTATCTTAACTCAAAAATATATATATATATATATATAAAATAATAATAATATAATAATATATTACTTAAATACCTAACATAACTATATAAACGGGTCAATCGTGTTGAAAACGGGCTATATGGGTCAAACCCAAATTCAACTCAATTACCTAAACGGGTTAAACGAGTCAATCTAAATTTAATCCGACTTCAAAACCCCCGTCCAAACCCTCTATTTTTGTGTCATATCTGTATTATATTATTATATTGTGTCAAATTTTATGAGTCCTAGATGTAATTAACATCAGTAAGTGAGGGAGTGGAGCGCAAGAAATAAAAATTCTCACGATAATTTTTGCTTTACTTCTCGCGATATATTTGAAGAGGCAAGACTCGTACTCGTGGACTAATGTTATGGATTCTAGAATCTTCTGCGTAATGGACAGACAAAGTGGGCGCCTAATGTTTAACTCATCAACTGTCAGTAAAATACGCATGTAATTAACAAATTAAATATATATTAGTATTTTTATGTATAAAAACAATATTATGAATAATTATCAAAAATATGATAAAATATGCATTTTTTTATGCTAATCGTTTAATACATGTTTTGTAACATGTATTCATATTTTTCCCGAGTAAAAAGTAAAAAAAAAGAGTTAAAATTAATCATACTTAAACCTAAATTAAGTATTGATACTGCATATTTTGCAAACTTTGTCTTTTCAACTTCAAAATTATTAACTTATAAGTTATCTTTTTATTGTGTATTATGGTTTTTATTGCCGCTACTATAAGTATAACAACAACAATAGCAGACTCAGTGCCCCAAGGGCTCCCGCAGAAGTGCGGTATGGGGGGGTTGATGTACGCAGTCTTCCCCCTTCAAGCTGTTAAACCTGAATAGAGGCTGTTTCCGAGGACCCCCAACCTGAGAGTCATGCCATCATCACAACGTAGCAACAACCGCAACCAAAAAAAAAAAAAAAGATTTACAAAATTATAAGTAATACCATCAAATATAGGTCAAAAGATTTACAAAATTATGTTTATTTTCACTCTATAGTTATGTAAGAAGAAGTTATTATAGACGTCATTGTAATCATATATAAACTTTTTATAAGTCAACCAAATTTTGACCATATATTTTATGTATAGAGCCAAATAATATACGAACGTATTAAGTTCAGTTTAATTTCAGTGCCGTATTCTACTAACTATGATATGAATTGAATTTTTATGAAAGTTATATCTTTTATAAATTTAATTTATATATCAATTTTTTAGAAAGTAAATGTAAAGTGTTTGGTTATAAATAATACTTTCTTTGAAAGACTAGTTTAAAACAAAAAAATTAGAACTTATCTAGAAGTTAGGTCATTTATTTCCTGCGTTTTAAGGGAAGTAGTAATTTTCACTTTTTGTACTTTGCCAACTTCTTGACAACCAAATAAAAGGCCAAATCCCGAGTTCCCTAAATTCATATTCCTTGTATGTACTTCCAGGTAACCAAACGAAGGTTGTTAGAATCAATATTCTGCTTATGACAGTTAGGGGTTTTTAGAATTGAAATCGTAGGATCAAATAGAAAATCGTAAGATTTTACTAAATTTATAGTGTAATTGTTTTTGATTTAAATTTAGTTACATAATTCACAAAATGATCGTATAAGAACCTCAACTTATTAGGGCATAAGATAAAACATTATTATGTAATACAAATATGTCATCTATGCTGCAATGATAATGAGAGCTTTTGAAATAAATGCTGCAAACTGAACGTTACATTGATGTTATAACTTAGCTTAATTTAAGTTTCTTGAGAGAATATAAACGATTAATTTAATTTTCATTTACTTAGAGTTAGAAAATAAGTTCGTTTACATTATATGCTTGGAGTTTTTACTTTTTAACTTTTTATTAATATGCGTTAGTACAACGAAGGTAGAATCATAAAATTACGTCATGATGATATCACTTAGTTTCATTTAATACCAATGAGTTGTAAGAATCTACAAAAATAAGATTCTACCTAGACTTACGATTGATTGAGAATTGTGAATCATAAAATCATAAGATCCTAAGATTCGGATCAGGAGTTTCATAATTGTTAAAGGACTATTATGGACTTAGCTATGGGCGAGATAGAATGGGCGAGAATAATTGGCAGAACTTTCCATTGACCAAATAGTGAACTTGAGGTTCAAGTAAAAATAGAGCACAAAAGCCAACAAAAAGGGTCCTCTTGAAGAAAAAAGCTTATAAATAGATACAACCCTATTCAAAGGGCAAGCATGGAGACACCAAAAAAGGGGATCTCGCATTGAAGTGTTGATGTATTTTCAAAATATGTACTAAATATTTTTTTAATATGTGTATAAGGTGTGTTTGAGATTGTCCCGGTATTTGTTTAAGAGTTTAAAGCTTGTTTGGGGTGTGTGTGGACACATGGGCCATGTGTGTCGACACACAATCCAACATAACCACAGGGGAACAGCTGTGTGTTGACACACATGGCCCGTGTTTCGACACATAGCCCTTCTACAAAAGCGCACGGAGGAACTTTGTGTATCGACACACAGATCGGCAATAAGCCTATGTGTTAATGTGTGTGTCAACACACAGGTCCGTGTGTCGACACACAAGACAGTTTTGACAATTTTTGCACGGATTTTTTTGATTTCTGGCTGTTCTTTTTGCAATATTTTTGGGACGTCTTAAGACTTATATAAACATGAATTTCCTATGATTTAGAGAGGCTTTTGAACACAAAAGATTGAGAAAAAAAAGATTGGAAGAATATTGAGAGAAAACTTTGAATGCGTGAATATTTTTCAAAGTGTTTGTAATCTTGTGTGTTCTTGTGAAAGTAAAACATCAATCTCTCTTCATCTCACTTAATCTCTCCCTTTACACACTCTCACTTCACATTTGGTTGTTGTTGTATCCCCAAGAATATTTCGTATACCGAAATAAACCTTAAGGAAACTGATTATATTACCTCAACACCTGAGATCTTTTCGTTACCTAGTTGTAAGGATTTTGCAAGATATTTGAAGATTTGTTCTTACAATCTTAAGGTTTGTCTTCGTTAATTGAAAATGGCTTCTTCACTTTCTGTGATTTGATGGCGAACCACGTGAGATTGGAGAAAATGATGAATGGAGAAGTTTGGAATCTTTTCTTGGATCTTTCATTTATATGAATTGCTATAGATCAAGGTATGTTTTCTGATTCTAATATGTCAAAATCATGAAGTTCTAAAATGCCTAAGAAGTAGTGTTTAATGCATTGGTTTTATGCATGAAAGTAATCTTACTTGCGGGGTTGTAATCCCTAAGTTTAAGAACTCATGACCTTCGATTTAGGTATTGTTTTGATGTGTTATGTATCATGAATGTTGATCAATGATGAGCATACATGTAATATCATAAGATAAGAAGAAATAAAACTAAAGTCAGTGGGTGTTTTCTTTGACAATTTCATATGATTACTCTGCAAATATGATATTGGGTGTAGAGAGAAGAATCTCTCTTGAGTTTGCGCGAAATCCTTGACGTAAACTACCACTATGACAAGTAATCAATTCTAGTGACTTGTAAATCTCATTGATGGCCATGAAATGTAATAAAAATTGGAACGTGGGGGGGGGGGGGGGGGGGGGGGGGGGGGGGTGGAAGGAATGGATGAAATCATGAAATTCATGTGAATTGTTGTGCAGTTAATAGAGTTTACATGTGAAATCAAAATTTCATGATAATTTTTAATTCGGGCACCATTTTGTTGTGGCTTGCGTGGTTTTAAGATCAAGAGCACTCGAATCAAATGGATAGTAATTAAATAGTTGCATATATAAACTAAATGACATGAAGTTTGCTTCGGGAAAGTTCGATCCTGTGTGTCGAGAAGTTAATATGCGTTGTTTAGCCATTGAACTATGTAATGTCATGTGCACAGTTTAACAATGAAAATAATATATTAATTAAGTTAAAACCTAGCGGTTAAAATCTGGTAAAAACTGTGTAAAATAAGGCGGTCAAAGTCATGCATTAAATAAATTTGGATGATGAACAAATTAAACTGTGAATACATACTTGTTAAACTTGTTTTGGGTGGTTATTGAAACCAAATGTCAAGGCGATGCTAAAAGGAATATCCTTGTTTAGCATGATTTTTGAAACTAGACGTCGAGACGATGCCACAACTAATAATAATAAATAAGTGAATGAAGTATGTTGATAATGATACATGTGGTTTATGAATTCAAAGAACAACGGATTTTTTCATGAAATATTAAAATGTATTCATAGTTTGGAACAAATGGGAAATTGTGCATTATGTATGGTAAATTCATTGTGGTACGAATTTGTAATCTGAACGACAATTAGATTGCGGTGTAATGCATGTATGTGAATAACTACGTGGAAATAAGCCCATAATAAATATGAGTATGTTGATTCATACTTGTTTTAATGGTCATTGATTTAATCTAATGTACGTATTGTCCATTGACGGAATTTATATTAACGAACAATGGATTGAACAATAGTGGAGTTGGAAAATCACGGAAAGCAATGTTTATATGATCATGATTATGAAAATAATTTGAGTATGAGTATTCATATATGTTAATGGAGTTAAAATGTTAATGCATGTTAGTTTATATAACTGACACATGTATGTCTATAGATATGAAAGTATAAGCATGGGCGTTAATGTGGTTATATGATTAATGCTTATATGCATGTCAATACAATTATGGATGTATGATTTCATTAAATTGAGGTTGATGCATCATAAAAATGATTTGTGTAACCATATATGCTGAAGTGGTTATGAGGTCCTTATGTCCATGAACTTATATGCAATTGTGAATTTTACGGCTTTGTTATTTATGAATATGAATGTTGTTTGTATGCTTGATAAGTGAAAGTGATGTGAATTTGAATGGAATTAGTGGGTTGTGAAATATATGGTTATTTTACATATGATGATCCCTAATGTGACTGATATAAAGAAATTCAAATTGGAGTTCATGACTAAGGATGATGAAAGATACTGTATAAAGGCACTTGAAAATAATGATTCATAATTTCATAATTTCATAATTGACCACATATCTCAAGTGGGTTTTTCAATATTGTTGGACGTAATGTTTCAATGGAAACTGGCACGCGTGTAGAAATTTCGTTACTCATCATGATTAATACGGTTGAAGTAAAGGTTACTTGTACTTAAGGGCGTATGTGTATGATGATTGAGTAGCCGGTTAAGATGAAGAACATTTATACAATGAATGTGAAGATGGTCAAGTTAAGTCTAAGTTATATGCAGTTATTGCATGGAAAATAAGATTATTGTGTGAAGTTATATTCACATGTTAGGATGTTGTTAGTCATCAACGTGATAAATTTAAAGAGTATGTAAAAACTGAATTCTGATGACTGTTATATTACCCATAAGGTTTGATGCATATAAATGGCAAGTAAATTCGTATGACTGAATTATGGATGAATTGAACATCTTAAGATATAAATGTAAATGAGTACATTAAATGTGACTTCAAGTCATTGATCTAGAATGATGCATTGTCATAATGTGAGGTAAAGTATTTTTATGATGAAAATCATGTTTGAAGGCATATCCCTGGAAAGACTCTAGAACTTTGAAAGAGTATGAAAAGAGAAGTCCTAGCGATCAAACTTATATATTTTTAGAGGAATGAACTAAAGATAATATGAATATAAAACCTCAATAGTATTGTGTCATAGATGATGATACTATAATGATACTATGAAGTCAAGCAATGTTACCTTCTGAAAAGGGTAATTAACGAATCCGGAAAATGCATTTGGCTAGTTTAACAAAGACAAAGGATTCGTTGTATGCATGTATGTTGATTACATGTTGAAATTTGGTATGGATACTTAGAACCAAATGAAAGAGTTTCAATAGTATAATTAAAATTTGAAAAAGTTAGATGTAGCCTTAGTTGTTGGATAGCTAAATGTATATAACTAGCTATGTAAGTAAAGGAAACTGGTATGTAGTACATATGGTACTGGAATGACCACGAATTGTGGTGTTATTTTAATGAAAACTTTTCTATTTAGAAGAATACTTGGATTCCAGTTAAACATCCGATACACTTCTAAAGCGAGTAAATGTTATAAGTGGTGGGGGAGTTGTTCCTTAGATTTCAAGAAACTAACATGTATTATTAATTCTACCATGGTTATATAGTTTATTGCTCTGGTTTCTACTTAAGAAATAGAATGATTAAATGATCTTGTGTTTAAGATTCCTTATGGCTTAAGCTAATGTTTACAATTTCTATCCATTGTGATAGTGAGATGTGCTTTCAAATGTATAAGGGTGAGGTGTATCATTGAAAGTTCGGACACATTAGCATCAAATATTGTTTAGTGAAACAACTCATGAAAGATTGAGTGATCACTATGGACTTTGAAAATGTAAGTCAGAATCTAGCCAATCTCTTATTTAAAAACACTGGCAATAATGACTCTTTAGACTCTGATCCCGATTTCCCACCAGGCTTTGTGCCACCGGATTTGCTTAGGGACTGTCATATAGAGGATAGTACACCTGAGAACCACCACGTTCCACTGCCGTTTAGGGAGGGACCTAGCTTAACTCCGAGGAAAAAAGGAAAATTGCGGACGCCAAAACAAGGGAGTCGAGCCCTTAAGCGTAAGGCGAAAGAGAATGAGAAGCGGGAGCTTCAAGAATTCCTAAAGGATATGTCGCCCGGAAGTAATTAGCAGAAGTGGACAAAGAACACTGGAAAGAAGAAGAAGAAGAAGAAAGAAGAAGAAGAAAAATTTGGTGAATCGGGGCAACCATGTCACTTATGCGGGTTAAGTCGAGGAAGCAGTCTGAGTTATTGTGATGGGAAAAAGATTAGGCTTGGGTTTTGAGGGTGTTGATCCGGCTTCGCTAATTGCTATTCTACATGGAAGGTTGTGACAGGTTTTTGTGGATTCCAGGTGCCTTGCGTTCAGTTTTCGGTTGTGTGTGTCCTAGTCTCGAGGAAGTTCCCGTGCTTCGATTTGCTCCCTATTCCTGCTGTTTTGGTTTGGGTTTTCTTGTTTTTGTGTGTTCGTGTTTGTAGTGTGTTTGTTTTTTCCTATTTTTGTTTTTCTTTCTATTCTTTTGGTTGTCTCTTACTTTCCCCGCTCTTGTTCGAGTGGCTTCAGGTTTCGTTTTGTCGAGTGACCTGCTTGTTTCGTGATTTTGTTCCTAATTATCGAGAAAAAAAATCTGCCTTAAGGTGAGAAGATAAAGCTATTAAGCAAGTTGACCACAAAAAAAAAAGCTATCTGGGAAGGAAAAATGACGTTTGAGAGTTATCAACAAATAACATAGGGTTACTTAAACTTAAACTCTGTTTGAAATTAAGAAAATTTGAGGAAAAGAAAATAAAGAAAAATAATTTTTTGTCTAGCCTATATTTTTCTTGTATAATTTGGGTCATGTAAACTTTTTCGATGAGTTATCTTGATAATGTTTTGTTAAGGATTTACTATTTAGGTACCCCGAATTTGTTCTTTTATTACTTAAATACCTATACATACAATTAGGTACCTTAAAGTCTAAAATTTTAGAAAAAATTTTGTTCATATACTCTGAGGTTTCATAATATATTATTTTAGGTATTATGAGATTTTAAATGTATTTTTAGATACCTTAAGTTTTAGTAACCATAACTTTGTTAGGGTGTTGTTAAATTATACTAATGTAGCACATAAAAGAATCTAAAAAATACTCTGACTCAAACTAAAAATAATTCTAAATTTTAAAAATATTTGAATATTAAAAATTAAAAATATCCAAAAAATTGTAAATATTTAAAATTATTTTAAAATATTTAAAAAATATTACTAATTTAAAAATATATAAATTTTTGTAAATATATTAAATATTTTTGAAATGTTTAAGATATTTTTTAAAACTTTACAAAAAATTTTAGATATATTTTGTTAAATTGTTAAAATATTTTGAAGATTTGAGTATTTTTAAAATTATTTAAATTATTCTAAGTAAAAAATTTAATTTTTTTTTTCCGTATTTGCCTTTTTTCTTAAGCACATGCATGTATAAACTAATGAAACCCTAATAGAGTCACCTTTAGGGTAATTGAAAAAAAAAAAAGGGTCACCAATTTTCATGTTATCTCAAAAACATTTTAATATTCTACCAAAGAGGGTACGAACATGAGGTTATCGAATCCTATTAGAACTCCAACGTTGAGCGTGCTTGGGTGACAGCAGTACCAAGATGGGTGACCTCCTGGGAAGTCCTCACCCTCAGGTTGAGAGCACTTGGAAATAGCATTTTTTCAGGGATAATACCCTAAAGGAGGGAGGTTGCATACATCCGCCTCCAAACATTGCTTAGGCGGGAGTTTTTGGGGCAGTGGGTATGTTGCTTTTGTTGTTGTGCCAATTATATAGTAAATAAAAAAAAACACTACATTCGACTTAACCTTAATATAGCAAATATAATATATGTATTCAATGAACTTATATGACAAACAAAATGGAGCCTGTTGATGAAATATGAAACTCAGATCAAGTGTAATGAATATGAGTTGATATTATTTGAGTTGATACAAACTTTTTTTTTCCCATTTTCCTCCCAATTTCAAGAGAAAAGTGGCTTTCCTCGAACTTTCATTGTAAAATTTGGTTATTTTCCATTCAATTTTTTTTGTCCCTTTATATTTTTCTTGTGTTCCAAACATGAGAAAATTACTTTCCTTCAATTTTTTTTTTTTCCTTTTACAATTTTTTCCGTGTTCCAAACAGAGCCCTATGGTCCCTATACTTTTCTTGTTGTATCAATTTTGCTCATGTACTTTTAATTGTGTTAATTTAGTTTCTCTACTATTTATATTGTATCAATTTAGTCCTTTGCTCAAATTTTACTTAAGTTATTGACATAATTTTCAATGATACAGTCATGTTACGTGCCAGTGACTCACTATAAACTCACCCGTTAACTCAATATAACTTCTATAATGATCAAATTTACACAATATGAATTGTATATAGACTAATTTGACATAATTAAAAATAGGGGTATTCATGAATTTGGGTAAACCCAAGACCCACCCAACCCACTTAATTTGGGTTGGGTTGGGTCAGTTCTATAAATTTGTTGGTTCTTGTTGGATAGAATTAGGTTCACTCATGGGTTTTATGGGTTTTTATGGGTCAACCCAAAAAACCCATTATACCCAACCCAATATTTATACAGTCTTACTAAAAGCAAGGCTATTTGCATTGAGGGTCCTTTTACTTTGTCTGTGGTATCAATTTAGTCTATATACTTTAATTATGTTAATTTAGTTCCTACGCAAACATGGCGCTAATTTGATCTTTGAGTAAAGTATATATTAATCTGGTGACGAAATTTTCAATAGCGCGGTCACAAATTGGTTTTAACTGTGTCAACAAGTACATGTGTAACGGGTTATTTGCGTCTGACATGATTGTGGCGTTTAATTTTATGTCATTAACTTAATGTTAGTTTGATTAACAGACTAAATTAATACAATAAAAATTATATACAAACTAAATTGACATAATTGAAAATAAGAGAAACTATGACTTAGGTGTCCTTAGGTTTGAAAATTTATCATCTAGGTACATAGACATTTCAAAATATACAATAGGTTACCTTGAGGTTTAAAAATTTTATCTCTTAGGTATCCTAAAATTTTAGAATTTTATCAATCAGGTATCCTTCTTCCAAAATTTGATAGGTTTTTGTTAAAAATGTTAAAATAAAACATGATTCCGACAGTAGACATGTATATTCATAAGAATTTAAAGATTTTTTTAATCAAAAAAATATTGATATCACACATGATTCTAACAATATATAGATAATTTACATCCAAAGTCATTGAAGTTTTTATTATAATTCATTGAATTTTTGTCGTAAATATTAACATGACTTTTATATGTTATTATAATTATACACTATATTAGCATTTTTTTATAGAAGTGATGTGACTTTCATAAAAGTTTATCAAATTCCAACATAGGGTAATTAAGTGATGAAATACTACTCATTTATAAATTGAATGTCAAGGTGTCTAAATGACAAACTATCAAATCTTAGGGTACCTAAGTGATAATTTTCCTGAAAATAAAAAAAGGGACTTAATTTACACAATGTACAAAGTAAAGGGTTCTTTAGTGTAAATATTACAAAAAAATTTTAGGTTAATTAAAACAATACAAGAAATATGAAATTTTATGTGTGTACATATGCGGCTTGTCCAACATGTTTCATTTTATGTCTAGAAATCTGAAACTTCATGTCAGATTTATACGTTAAGTCTAAAATTTGGACTAACTGAGTTTAGTTGACTATTTTATTCTATATGTATTGCTAAATTCACTGTCAACTTTAGTTGTCCAGTTGATTCCATTGTCGGCCTTCTTTATTTTGGGTTGCCATGGGTTACCCATGACCCATCGGAACCAGAAACAGAACCATATTTTAAAAACTTTTTCTATGGGTATGGGTGGGTCTTGGACCAAAAACTATTGGGTCATAACGGGTTGGCCCCAAACCCAACCCAACCCATCCATTGAACACTCCTAATTAAAAGTATAGTGACTGAATTGACACATAATGAGCAAACTATAAGGACTATTTTGTCCAGAGATATAGGAATATAAGAAATATAAGTCTTGCATTGGAATTGTAAGTAGTTAGGTGGTTATATTAGTTAGCAACCTTTATAAATAGCTTTACAATGTATGTAGAGGGGCATGTATGAATGTACGAATGAAAGATATTACTCCTCTTCTCCCTCCAATTCTTGATTCCCTCTCTCCCTCATTCTTTTTCATCACTTTGTTGGTTTTTGAGGGGTAATCGACCCTTCCTAAATCAACTATATCAGACCTTTGGTGTAAATAATCCAATAAACTATTATACAGCGTCATAGAAACGATAAAGTCTGAGGAATATAATTTTAATAATTCAGCTTTTATTTGGTGGTCTCAATCATAACAGTTAATGTTGGAAATATATCGCATAGATAAGGGCATAGTTTGGCTCAGTTTTGTTAAGTTCAATGGTCACAAAATATCAACACCAAATTAGGTATTAGAAAACTATGGAATTAATCATTCGCTTTTCATATAGGAAAAATTCAAATACCCATTATAGAACGTGTATTGCAGGTCTAAAAGTGCATATTGTATGATTTTTGATTAATACGCATACATAGATTTTCACTAAGGTCCTGTTTAGTGTATGAAATTAGTGCCTACAATTGCAATTCTAGCGTTTGATACACCCGATTAAGATGACTTGAAATAACCTCAATCAACTCAAACCTAACCCATTTAGCCTGAATTCCGAAAAACCATATTCGAGAAAGAAGGAAGGAAGGAAGGAACATACCCAGTGCCTCAAGGGTTCCCGCCTACGCACGGTCGGGGGGGAGGGGGGGCGGATGTACGCAGCCTTCCTCCTTCAGGGTGTTGACCTGAAGAGAGGCTGTTTCCCAGTGCCCCCAACCTGAGGGCGAGGACTTCCCAGGAGGTCACCCATCCTGGTACTATTCTCGCCGAAGCAAGCTTAACTTCGGAATTCTAATAAGATCCGGTGACGGCATATTGGTGCCCTCTTTGGTGAAAAAAAACCTAAGGGTGACCTCTTCGATAACATATAATCATAGATTGAAATAGAAAAACACTGTTACATCGTTGCACCCTTCATACAAACTAAGGTGAAAAAAAGCCCGATAACAAACATTAAGACTCTATTTGACAACACGAAATTGGAATTAGACCGTAAAATCATAATTCCAATCTGAAAAACCTAACAATCCCAATATTTAATACAGACCACACACAATAGTCATATTTTCTGCAACCCAACAAAACAACGCATAAAACCACACCCGAAATAAAAAAGTAGTGTTATTTTTAAATCAAGTTCGGTTAACGTCATAGCGATCATACCTTAGTTACTTATATCATTGCTATGATATCAACAAAAAAATGCCTCAAAATTAACAATATGCAAAAAACATGATAAAAAATAGCTAGAGTATTAGATTCACGCACAAACGACCTTTCACTTGCACGAGCCAAACACCCTTAGAAGCATTGTGGTTGGAGGAGAGCTCACCTCCGACCAGTCCCACACTCATATGAAGAACATGATGTTTTTGAGGTCATCGTGCAACTTACAGAAGCGCTCGTCAAATGATGCTCCTGAAGAGGATGACAACGAGGTTGTCAAGGAAGAAGACGAGGAAGTTGTCAGCATCTGCCCTTCCACCACAGCCTCATAGTACAACCTCCCTCGGTATGCCACAAGGTCAGCATAGTACACCGGTGGGACCAATGACACTGGTTTGGTGCTTCGGGCAAAGGTGAAGCATAAGCTGTATATGAGCTTCTGTAGTGCGTCAGAGGAGAACCCGTGCTCGTCCCACAGTACATGGTAGTGGGTTGGCTTACTGGTGCCGATGATCCCATGGTGGCTACACAGGTAGAAATCAAACTCCTTCGGGTGGACAATCACGGTGTCCACCACAGTTCCCGGTGGGACATTATACGTTCTTCCGCCTTCTTCATTGAATAAGCGGGTCTGGTGTCGTTTCTGAGCAACAATAAGGGTAACGAAAGAACTATAGCCTCTCTCGGTCATCACCCTCTTCAAGTCTGCTAACTCTTCATTCAGTGCCATATTGAATTGTCCTTCACTAACACCATCCCGGAATATAACAATCCTTCTCGGCCGGACTTGGTTGAATTTGAAGTAACATTCAATAAGTTCCATGCAAATGGAACCGAAATCCATAATCTGTTCTTTACGATGCTGCTGGAAGCGAATCCGAGCAACATACTTGTTTGTAGCAGGCCAATTTATGGACCCGACAATTGCAACAACTGAAGGACTCAACGCATCGGAGGCCCGAGGATGATTGACATCAGCACCAATAAACATGACATGGTCTCGACCATCAAATAGAGGGAGGCCGCCATCAAGCTCGACATTGCTACCCCCAAGTTTTGCATTGATTTTGAGGCCAAGATTCGCAAGGTACTGGTCTTGACCTCTATTGGCCAATGGGGAAAGAAAACACTGAGTTATGATCCCAAGCTTGGTCTCAGCAATCCATTTGATGGATTTGTAACCTGGGTCCTTCTCTGTCATCACACATAAAAGAAGCTGAAGCTTAACGTGGCTTTTCTTGCAGGCTTGTTCGTTAACACGTTCCATAAGTTCAGTGAGGGCATCGGTATTGCCTAACACGCCCATTCTAGCAGCTTCATATGCCAAGGGTTGTTCTTCCATTTGGATCCCCAGGCTACAGCAACGACCTATGAGCTTTCTAATGAACTGAGGGTGTAACCTGTCCCGTTCCCTGGCACTGAAGTCCAGCACAGCCCAACGCTCGATAGACGTGCCCTCCACAACAGATTTTTTAACAAGATTCCAGTGACACTTGTCTTTATCCACGATGACGGTACTGCTCCCACCGTTAAAAGCTCCCAGCCTCAGCTTTGGTGGCTCAATAACTCGTCCTTTCACAGGTGTCATACTCATGTTAACTTGTAACCCAAAATTTTGGCTAACATCGCCGCTGCAAAATCAAGTAGAGTAAATTCAGAATGATATGCACAGTGGAATCAACTCAAAACTTCCATAATGGAACATAAAACAATCAAGTTAAGCAATAGATTTTAAGCTAATTGTTATGAAATTGATTGTCATGTACTGGTACCTTACAACAGCCTCAAATGCTGTATTTTATGTATTAGAATATTCATACCTGTATTTGCATTATAAAAAAAAGCTATTGTTATTCCCAAGGCAATTTTTATTCATCTTATGGAAATCACAGAGACTGTCGGAATTTTCTCATGTTGAAATTGCCCTGATATTAACAAAAATTGCTTTGGCAATAATACTATCCCAAAGAAAAAAACGTACAAGAATCAATGATTAGACATATTCTCTATCAAAATTTTGCAAACGCAAACTATATATCCTATTAACATCCCAACATATTTGCTAGGACCCATTACGTAACACCTAAGACACCTTCTACGACACTGCAATCACTGCCAAGCGCGAGTTGCTTCCCTTCTGGATAACATAAATTCAATTTTATAGGCCAGGGGACCGAGAAGACTGATATTTGCTTGGCATGCAGCAAATATGAAAAATAGCAGTTCACGGGATCAAGTTTTGAGGCCTCCCCATCCCGTGCATTAGAATCATGTCACTATTACAAGCTTCAATCTTAAATCAATGTCAATCTCATATATTAACGGCGACGTCAAAATGATTGTTTCCCTATTGATGAGGATGCATTGATTTTTTAAAGTAGATTTCGAGATTCACTGCAACATTAGGGAGTACAGAAACTCTCTAGCTCAAACTAGTCAGCACAGCAAACAACTCTACGACACGACAACAATCTCTATAAACCTTTTGTGGGCCTCAAACTAGACCACAGCTTCAGGTACCATGGAAGCAGGATGTCGCAGATATTACAAAACGTATAATAGTCATTGCTCTACATCTTCAAGTGCTTGCCTTACACTTGCAAAACTTCGAATTAATCATACAATCATTAATTTTTACACCTCTTGATAGTTTTTACATCGTATATACATTAGCATGGCATACATTCCAAAATATTGAGCTTAATGAATAGCTCAAAATCCATTAAGTAACTAAGCGTATTTTAGTTCAGAAACAGAATTCCAGGAGGCTATAGATGAAGAGGGGCCTTAAGATGCAGAGGGATGTAGCTATATGCAGCTCATAACGACATGTTTTAACAATTAACAGTTTAAAACTATAAATACGAACGACCTACACCCAAAAAAGTTTGCAACACCAGGGAAATGCTATGTCATGTAGGTGTAACAGTTTTGCGATGGTTGTATGTTCACACACTAGTTGTACCTACCAACTACTGAGAGACGACCCCAAATGATAAACTTTTCAAGCCTACTTGTGACCCAAAATGCCATAAATTAACAATAGGATTTAGAAACGTGGAAAACAATCGTTAGGTTGATAAAAGTAGGTTGAACGTGTATTTCATTATAGTTTTTATGATTCAAAGCATCATTTATATTACTTCCATAAGGTCCATATCATGATTTAAGAGAGGAACAAAGCACTAAGAGTCGCCAAATAGAACAGAGAAGGAATAAATAGCCATGCAAATATTTACGTACCCACAAGGTCCATCCTCAGCCTGCAACATGCCAAGGATTGTGCCCTTCCGCTCATGAGGCGGTGCAAGAGACATCTGCTTCAGAAAACCCGCAGCATTGCGGTCCAGATTCTCCTTCGGATATCTTTGACCTTCAACCATGACACATAGCTCCATGGGCACGTAATTTGTTCTTCCGCCCTTTCCTAAATTCAAGCAAGGTATATCCGGGTATTGGATATCTCTCCCATACTTCTCCCTGAAGTAATCTATCAAACCAACTTCTCTTGGAGGGTTCTCGCCATTAGGATCTTCCATCGTGAAGAATATGTCACGGGTACGCCGGTCAGTTAACCCAGCAATCACATATTTTTGTCGTGTAACACGATGGATAACATGCACTTTAAGCCCTCTCAGAGCATTCTCCACCTTACGCCGGATAGCATGGAGTCCATTCAAATTGAACCGATCAATATGCTCCATTAGAAAGTCAATTACCGGCATGCGTTTTCGAACTGCCAAAACCGAGTAGTCCAGACACATTGCTAACCCCTGTGAAGTTGGCTTCAGGCTATGTTGAAAACCGAAAGATGCTGCAATGCCACGTCCAAGATCACAATCTGGCTCTCTGGGATGAAAGCTTCTACCAATGCAAACCCTATGCTTCGTTGGATTCTCTTTCATTACAATATCTAACCCTTGCAAGACATCACGTGGAATTTGAAGTAGACTTCCAGTCAAGTACTCTTTCAACTTGCAAAGCTTCAACTCATTCACAAGGTTAATGGTGAAAATGTAGGAACGACACCTTATGTCATACTCGTCAGTCAGCTCAACTTTGAATTTTCCAGTAGGTAACTCAACCGGGCTGAAAAGATTCTTCTCCCCATCATAGGCAGTCATAGCTGGAGGAAATCGAGTGGGATCATCAGAGAAAAGCTTGTCCTTTATCAGGGACAAGTGGGCTTTTGGTATCTTCACAGGCCGTCCAGTTGATACTTCTGGTTTGATGTCAATGTCATAGTGCCTGATTATAGCATTGGGATTATACTTGACTGGGAAGTGATTGACAAGAAGATTGACATTACGAATCTGGTTCACACCACCAGTGTCAGGTCGTTTCATCGGCACAACTTCCCCAGAAGGCATGCTAGAAGAGGGTGAACCCCGTTCTGATACGGTAAGTGACTGCATCTTCGCAGCAACAACACCTGCAAATCATTTAATCCTTAAATTTTCAAAATTATAAGGTTGGGTTAAGAATTTGAGCAAATGTCTACAAGTAAAATTTGTTTGGCTAACAAGCTCAATAAGGAAGCTCTAACCCATGGCATACATTAAGGTTCGAAGGATCGGTAAGCCGTCAAAGCGACTGATATGTCTGAGGTGAGTTCACAACTTACAGCAACAAAGTCCAACAGTGGAATTGTGTTACTTATAAGCACTCAATTAATTGGTTCAGTAAGCTACTCTTGGGGATGACAATTAGACATCCAAATCCATTGGATCCATCTAATCCCAGCCCACTTATGATGGATTTGAATGTAAAAATTGAATTTTAATGTGAACCACATACATACTAAATTATTGGCATAAATTAAGGGTATGAGGAACAACATTATTAAAATAGACTCACATGAAAAGGGAGCGTTATGAAGTCCATATGTGAGACTAGTAACAAAGACAAACATCAAAATTGCAATAAAGTACAGATAAGTTTAATCTCATAGCTACTCCGTCTATAGCTAGTGGATTTCAAAACCAAATCTCATTTGAGCCCATACGTGAGCCTCACATAAATGAGTTATTTACATCGTTGGCCCTTAACATTTTTTAAGTTTGTTCAAATTAGTCCTTCATCTTTTCTTTGATCGAAATGGGCCCTAATGTTCTATGTTTTGCCAAAATTCGGTCCTTATTTTTTAATTTTTACTAAATTTGGTCACCAGGTGGGGGAGCAATTTCGTCACAACTTAAAAAAGACGAGGGGCCAATTCCACCATAAAATTAAACATTAAAAACCATTTTGAAGGGGGGAAAAAATAGTTGAGATACTAATTTAAACAAAGTTATAAATATTAGAGACCATTTTAAAACAAAAAAAAAAAAGAGGCCAACTTGAATAAATTTAAAAACATTAGGGGCCAGCAGTGTAAATAACTCTATTAATAGGTTCCTTTGTACCAGTGTTTTCTCCACAATGGGGCAGGGCATCTAGAGGGCTCAACTAATAAACAACAGATTTATGCAATTGTCTTAGGTAATCTTATTGTCAAGACAAGATTGTTATTGTCAGAGCAAGATTGTAATGTCCTAGGCAATTTTGTAGCTCTCATTGTTTGTAAGTCACATCATTACTCTGGCTATAACAATTTTTATTCTAACAATAACAATTCTCTTGTCTTGATACTTTTTTCCTTTTTGTTCACTCCATCACTTTACTCTTTTTAATCTGAACTCTACTACACATTTACGAGAGTAACGCTGCTAAGCATTGTCAAAAAATTTTCCAGTATATTAACGTACTCAGATATTGTCAAATTGTTTTCAAAATATGAAATTAATAATCTGATATACTACAACAGGGAGTACTACAAATGCATTTTCTCAACTTATAACAACTGAAGAAACAGAATCAAGAAACAAAGCAATCATCTAGTTATTTACACGGTCCCAATGTTTTCAAGTTGGGTCCATTCTTACTCTTTTTAATTTTTATATAATTTTGATCTCTAAGTGAGCATCTAATTTTATAGCAAAATAAAACAATAGAAGCCATTTTAATCAAAAGAAAAACTCATGACCAATTTGAATCGGGCACCACTTTAAACAGCACACAAGATAAGTGTTGGGCTCTTGATACTAGTTGTTAAGATCAACCACAAAATACACAAACCTTAAATTGAAATAATAATCACACAAAGAGAGAATACTGAAATTTATTTGGTTCAGTCAAAGCATAGATCCACGTAGAGGAGCATAATAAACTCATTATAACATTAAGAGTTCATATAACACCTCTCAATTCTCAATTCTTCTCTCAACCCTTACTCAAACTCCAGTACTAACATACCCAATCCATGTGTATATATAGAGCCACCACATTTGAAATCCTAGTGTATCATGGGCCTAAATAGAATTGACTCAATCTTATATCCTATGAATAAGGTCCAATACAATCAGGATTAACAAACTTAACAACACCAGGACTAATAGTGCAAATAACTAGTAGATCAAAAAAAAAATTAGTGTAAAGAACTGAAGAATGATCTCAAAAACATACCTGGATCACCTTGATTCTCCATGGAAGGCGACAATCGCACTAAATTAGACCAGCTACCACCTCCAGCAACACCACCGGCACCACCACCTCTGCCACCACCTCTTCCATAGCTTCGTTGACCACCAGATGACCCCTCACCATAACTCCGATCACCACCACGGCCTGGATTCGGTCCATAGCCGCCACGATTACCGTAAAACTGCCCTGATTGAGGCTGAAATTGAGCCGATCGCTGCGGCGGAGGCTGATTGTACAATTGCTGACCTCCTCCTCTTCCGCCAGTGCCTCTTCCTCCACCGCCACCGCCGCGGCCTCTACCTCTCCCTCCTCTCTCTCTCTCATCCCTCCCTCTCCCACGACCTCCTCTTCCGTACCCTTCCATTGGCTTCCTTCTCTCTCTCTCTCTGCAAACTGCCCAGTGAAATGCAAATGCAAATGATGCGAGTGAGGGGCGAAGGGAGGTGCTATTTATACGCGGAGAGGGGACTCCCTTGGATTGCAGGGTGAGGGATTGGAGCGCAAGAAATACAGGGGGAGTTTGTTATGGATCCTGGATTCTTCTGCGCAACGGACAAGCAAAGTGGGCCCCTAATTTTTAACACATCAAACTAAGGATTTTTTTACCCAACGGGTACAATTTTAAATTTTTTTTTATCCAAATAGTATTCTTACAAAAATATTTACCAAAATGGTATAATTTACTATAGCTTGTGCAATGTATGCTGTTTGAAACAGGTATGCACAACGTACGCCATTTGTAATGGCGTACGATCAACGTACGTTGTTTACAGCCACCTGTCGAATGCCCTTTGTAACGGAGTACAACAAGGCTGTGTATGGTACACAAGCACGAATTTCCCGTGACCCCTACCCTTGAGATTCCTGTGACCCCTAACGCCCCCTGGGGCATCTACATCAGCCCTAACCCCCTTTGCCGCACCCGATTCCCCTCGACACAATTGAAAAAATTGCACAAATTCGAAAAAAATTTGCAAAGTGACATATTTAAAAAAAAAAAAATTTAACAAAGTTACATCATTTAATGTACATTCATCATTACAGATCATTGAGTACAAACTTACACGTCATTGTAACTAAAATATTCCTTACAACCTATTCCTTCCAATCTTCATCCTCATCCTATAAACTCCCGCTTTACTTTTCCCTCCCATCTTTTTGAATATCTTACCTTCTCTTCTTCACCACTGTCCTCCTATCAACCTATTCATTCTCACCCTCCTCTATATGTAACAACTACAAGAGTTGGGCCTTACACCAAATACAGTTTTGCACATTGTGGTATTTGAACAATAAAAAATTAACATACATGGTGCAGCACCCACGACTGTCCTCGAAGATGTGCGGAACACAAAGTCCAATATTCTTCCATTGAAGGTAAACTCAGTATGTATTGAACGAAATAGGTTTAGACCAACATACCGCGTTTCCCTTCAATGGAAGAATATTGGATTTCGTCTTCCACACATTTTCAAGGACGCTCGTGGGTGCTGCACCATGTATGTTAGTTTTTATTATTCAGATATCATAATGTGCAAAAATGTTATTTGGTATAAGGCCTGACACATGTAGTTGTTACATATAGAGGAGAGTAAGAAGGGGTTGTTAGGAGGACAGTAATGAAGCAATGAGGTAAGAGATTCAAAGAGATGGGAGAGAGACGTAGAGAGCAGAGGTAATTTTTATACAGGGTAATGAACAAGAAAAAAAATGCATTGTAATGTAAAAAATACATAAAAATAAGTAATGTAAATTATGGTACAAAACTTGACGTGGATCTATGACTAGGTTCACCACGATGCCGTGATGGTGAGAACTCTGTGTGAATGGAAAAACTGTATCATGGAGGAAGTTTACGTCTACTTACTTCCGCAGCATGTAAAGAACGGTAGTCAATACCTTCTTCTTGCATAATCTGATTAAATTGTTGTCCCTCATCGTGCAACTAGTAAGCCATTCTGTGCAGATAGACTCTACAGTATAACCAACAGTGTTAGGTAGCACTTAAACTGCCCTTTTAGCATACTTTTTAAGAAGATCGACCTAACACATGGTACTTTTAAATGTTAATAAAACATAATGTAGAATAAGTAACATGATAAATGTTTTCAAGTACTTACTACTCGTTGAATTTGGTTGCCACTTGGCTCATAACGAAGTCGTGGGCCGCGTGGAACATGCACTTCTCGCTGTACTATGAGACGCCTAGTGATAGAGGAGTACCATTGCATGTACTCCATAGGTGATACGGGAGGATGACGCACGTTGGCGATACGATTCATCCATGAGTTCCACTCCATGATCCAGTTCGAATGATAGAGATCCCAGTTCTCGTCAGACCTGCCCGAACGAGATATATTATGCAAGGAGTCAAGAGTGTCAATATGTTTGGGGTTATGCTGCGTCATCCAAACTGATGCAACGATCTATCAGGTCAGTGTAGCTCTAAAATGCCAAATCATATCATTGATCCCTCATATCGCCAAATACGACGACCCTTGACACAAATTGCGGGCAAGAAGGTTAATTGGGATTGCCTGTAAGTCGTCCAATCAACCTAAGCACATATAAAATAACTTAGTCATTACATTAAATTATAGGGAAAAATATAAAATTTTGTAGGAAAATAAATTTTGATGCCGATCGTTGGGTTCACAGTTCTGAACTATAGTCACAACAAAAGGCACCTATTAGAGCACTTAGCATAGGAGACTCTTCTCTCTACCTAAACTCTCGGTCGGAAAGTCATGCTTTGTGACACCTCACGTGCGAGAGTTCTCGGGAATAAATTTATCACTGTAAACCCTTTGCCCTAATACCTGTTGTTGGGACAAATTTTAAAAATTCTCCCCAATAAAGTTTACACAGCGGAAGGGGTTTAGAATTCATAATTCTAAACTTAGGGTTGATTTAAAATTCCTAATTTTAAATCTATATATTTAAATTCAAGATTTAAATCTACAGATCTAAATTCTTAATTTAGATTTACAGGCCTTTTATTCTAGTATATTAATAACAATACATAAGGTTAAACAGACATAATATCAAATTTTTTTTTTTAATAAATAAATAGAAAAGCGAGAACTAAAAGAAGAAGGAAAGAAGAACATACCAGGAATTGCTCCAATAATAAAGAATACCAAGAACTGTGACCCCGCGATCTTCTACGTAATGACCTCAAATTGCCTGGAGGGTGGGCTCCGAAAAATATTAAATTGAAGAAAGAAAATTTTCAACGAAAATTTTTCTATCCAATTAGGTATCCGAAACAATTCCAGAAACCCAAAATAATTTGTTTGATTGAATGCCAAACCCTTGGATACCTCTATTTATAGTAGTGTACCGGAGCGAAAAAATTCTGATTTTTCGATGTAGGATTGCCCAATTTAAAACAAAATGCGTCGTTTTAACACAAAGAGCAGCAAAATGCATCGTTTCAATATTAACCTCACGCGTGCTCTAGCTTATCATCGCGTGCTATATGGTGGCATGCGATTGGTCCTCGCCAGCGTGCGACACGTGTCGTGCACTGGTTGGATGATACGCGTAGACGCGGATTGCTCCTGGGATTTTCCCTTTTTTTGTTTTGTTTTTGTTTTGCACATGTAAAAATTCATCTTATGAATTTTAATTTTTCAAAATTATTTTATTTTGTAATTTTTAATTTTCATTCATCTTATGAATAATGTTTGGTAAAATTAAATCTACCCATCTTATAGATAAATAATTTATCTCATGAATTCTTTAATATTTTTCTGATGGCAATAAATACAGAAGCTTGCGCAGGGACAATTTAAATCTTGCTCCAAATGGGTTAAATTAATCATCTCATGAAATAGTTTAATTACTATTTAATAAGACTTAATTCCACTAAATAAATCTCACTGCACTCTAGACTTAAACCATTTATTTGATAATCCCCAATAAATTGTATTGATGACAACAACCCCTCCACTAGATGTCCATGAGAAAGGATAAATATAACCATTACCATTATCCTTCTCACAACTTCTCCATTAGTTACCGACTCGCCCTTCACTAAATAATTCATTTATACTTGAACATATTCATAGTACAAATTCTAAATGTCAAACACTTAGAATACTTTGGCCAAAGTTTCCGAACCATTCAAATATTTGCAAATCAATTAAGGGGGCATCTGTATCTCATCTGTATCTCATAAGAGACTGTAGATTCCCTATTAAATACTTGATCCTTGTCACATTTCACGCCGCTATCCAGTGTACATGGGAATTCAGTCATGCGTTTAGACCTTACTTATAGTACACCAAAGTAACTGACCTTCCACGCACAAGTCCAGAACACCCTCAGGATTTAGAGTCGTCGCTCAAACAATACAACGTGAATCACTCATCTTCGATAGTAGTAACCCACATGATCCAACTCAGTGTGTTAATCTTATTAAACACACCAACCCAACACTTTTGGATCTCCATTCATATGACCAACACAAGTTATCTAAAGTATCACGTTATAGTCTTAGCATACAAGTGGTCCAAACTTGTCTTCGACTACGAGCCTTTCAGACAATAATCCATACCATTTGTTCTAAGTCTATTTATGGCTTAGTCTCATAAACTACTTAGAACAAACATGTAAATTATAGTCTGAGGACTACACCCTTCTCATGGATGTCTCCCAAAAGAAAATCACATGTAGTATAAATGCTCACATACACAAATTTAACTAGAAAGTGATTGGAACTTTAATTTTATTTATTAATTAAAACAATATATCCCGAATAAATTTGGATTTCAGGGCACTGTTTCCAACATAAATATTAACAACAAAGAAATATGTCTATTTTCATATATATACTTGATGAGGTTCTTGGACATCAAGTTGGTCCCTGTAGAAGGACGGGCATTGCCTTGGATTCTCACGGAATGTCAAGGCGGCAATCCAGCTAATCAAATACGAAGTAAATCATATTTCAATACATATATAATATTGCATGTACATTAAATCAAGACGTAGAAAATATTTTCTCTTACTGAGATCCCAAAGGCGGCAACGGATCGTTGGCTGCAGTTTGAATTGGACGGGGGGCAGATATAAATGGTAACCAATGTGTAAATGCTCCCGCGACCACAACTACACATGTGATGGCACGTAGAAATTAGAGATTTAACACATTAAAGATTAAACATGAATATTATTGGCGGTCCATACCTGGAGCAATAAAACACATTCGTCGATTTGCTTGTAGCCCCTCATGCAACATTAGCACATTTTTTTTGTGCAGGTTCGTGAGCACTGCTGACCCTCATCTGTACTCACTACACACCACCGTTTGAAGCAATGGAAGGTAGATTAGTGATGTCAAACTACTAGTGCTAATGGGCAGTAACACTGAGCCGAACAAATCAAGGATGTAGCGTATGGTGTGTTGCAACAACACTTGCTCATCAACGTGCGCTGGGGGGTCCTGTGTACAGAGTCCCTTCAACCATCGACTTCTTACCATGCTACTCTTTAATGCTTGTTCTGGGGGGCTGCACCAAATAAAGCATGACAGAGGTTCCTCCAATTGTAACTAGAGGCACCAGTGACTGCCCGACCGTCTATTCGTAGGCCTAGTAAGATTGCAACATTCTGCAATGTTGGCGTCATCTCACCAACACGTAGATGGAATGTATGGTTCTCCCACCTCTACCTCTATAACAAAGCACCAATCAAAGGGTTATCAATTTGGAGGTGACCTACTTGGGTCACTCCAATAAAACTAGCCTGTACGATATAAGATCGTACTAATTCGTGAAGGCGTGACAAGTGATGTTGCCTCAACCTGATCTCGTCGTTGATATATAACATAAAGACATCAAATATATCACTCAACTATTTGAATATTTAAAACATAATATTTTACGGCTAAAAATTGATTATTAACATATCGCTCCATTCCAAACATCCTCCGACTGATGTTGCTCTTGAAGACATAACACTGATTTGTCATCTGGACTCGGATTCTGCTCACCGCACCGAGCAATCGAAGTCGAAGTGTGTCCTCCTCATGTTCTTACCATCTCTTTAGAAAAATTAAAAATAGTAACCAATATCCATGGGTTAAAAATAAAATTACAAATATTACAACATTCGAATCAATCACAACACAAAAAATAAAATTATATGTATTATTATATAATCACAGTTGATAATACTATGTATTACAATATGTTACAGTAAAAAATGAATAAAATGAAGCTATGAACCTACTTACAAAATTACTGTTGTCTATTAGGACATGTATTTTTATTGTGCCCTCTCTGACTACATATGCTACCTTTATTCTTGGATGAGCCCTCCGTGAAGTCCATTTCGTTATGTATCCGGGTTGATCGTGACCGTCATCTACCATGTCTCTACCTAGTGTGATTTGCAACCACTATAGGCCCAGTGTATTTCGTCCATAGAGACTGATCGGGAAGGGGGTGAAACCATGGAGCATACGCACCTACGTACATGCTAAGGCTTAACAATGGATCAACATACTGTCCGTATTCGAGCCGAGATGCGATATAACATGCCATCACATGTGAATATGGACAATGAAACAATTGCCATGTACCACAAGTGCAACTCCATTCATTCAGCGTTACTGTATGGCAACTCTCCCTTCAGTATCCTGATTCAATCTGACGGCTCGAAGTTGTTATCTAGAACTCCATGATGTTTCAATCAGACAACGTCACCGTATGTGTTCTTGATTTCATAGTGGCATGTTCTATTTGAGCAAAGACATTAGGCGGCCATAGAAGACCCTGTAAAAAATGCATCCCGGCTGCATCCCTGTGATTGACGAAATATTTGTTGTATTGATAAAAAGTCATTTCCACAAGGGCGGTTACTGGGAGCGCTCGTCCCCCTTTCAAAACACCGTTGAACCCTTCCGATATATTAGTGGCCACGTTACCATAGCGATAACCACCATCGTACGAAATGAATGACATCTCACTCTTGATTTCAGCATTTTGATAAGATATAATACACATTGGGAAGCGCTTACCTATCACATAGGTCCGTAGACGTAACAGGAACCAACCCCAACTCCATGCGTTCTCCTCGTTCACCAGAGCAAAACGCAATGGGCATAGACCATTGTTAGCGTCAAATGCGACAACAACCAACAACTTCCCCATGTATTTTCCATACAGATGGATATCGTCAATACTAATCAATGGACGACAATACTTGAATCCCTCAATGGATGCCCCAAATGCTCAAAAAACTCTACGAAATAGTGCTTCGTCTCCCACTTGGCTTTTATACTGCTAGTCAACAACAGTGCTTGGATTTGACTGTTGCAACGCAGTGAGTAACTTAGGTAACATCGAAAATGCATCTTCATGAGAGCCAAACAACCGCTTAATCACTTCCTGCTTTGCTTTCCATGCCATCCGATACAAAATAGTGTACCCATGTTGTTGTTGAACTGTTGCTCGAATTGCTGCAATATTTATTTTAAGATCAGCAGACACAATAGGTGACACTATAGTCGTAACAAGATTTGAGGTTAGGGCACGGTAGTCTTCTGCCAATACAGTGGTAGAACACGTATGTGGCCCCCTTAAAACCAAAATCTCAAACGCCAATAGCCTTTGTTTGAGCACCCCACGCAGATACCACTCGTATTGTGGTGCTTGTACACACCTTAGGGATGCGTAATGAGGCTTTAACCTGTGCACTACATATTCCAGCTTGTTCTTAATGTGCCACAAGCTAAATGCATTGTCATTCGTTTGGAACACTTGTCCCTCCTCCAAGACAGATCTTGTTGACCCCATTCTTCTACCTTCCTCCCAGTCAGAACATACTGCCTGGTCTGCCCAAGAAACATCTTTGAACTCAGGAACAGGAGCATGGGAAACGGAAGGCCCATCATCATCACCTAGTTCAATTTCCTCCATCAATCCCCACATCTACATCTTCATCAGATGCCTCGAAATCATTGTTGGCATAAGCCCCATCGAATATAGATATGTTCTCGTTTGCAACCATTCCAACTACCAATGAAACGTCTACAACGGGACCTTTAGACGGGCCTGAAGCTTCAACTTGACTATGCGATACACGATGTTGAGGTCTTCCCAAAACATCCACAACGTTTACATATAGTTCTATGTATGTCGCCCTCTTTTCAAAAGCCATTTCGAACATAGTCCTCAATGCCACCACACAAACGCTCTTAACAGGTGTATATCGCATAGAATCTGGGATAACAACATTCTCCAAGTAATCGCAATATCAATTATATTACTATCCCAGCCAGTGGCTTAATGCATCATTCCCTTCAACTCAGGAAGAGAAATTCCGGATTGTATCATGAGTACAAACCGTCTTCCACCCGTATAATCAACACCACCAACAATTTGCACCATATCTTCATCATAATGACACAACAATGTGACTATGTTGCACGCTATAATTTCTAGGTTGATTACCCAAAAATAAAATAAACAATATCAATAATATAATTATCTGAATCCATTATGATAAAACAATTTATTATTGACTTAAGTACCCATATTTATAATATTCCATATACATATACGTATATATATGTAATAAGAAGCATTGACTCTGAAACGCTTAAAAATTAGAATTTAAATATTTCACAAATTTGTAACTTTGTAATATGTTTAAAATATATTTTAAATACGTAAAAGTATTATAAGTATCTAAACTCTTTTCTTCTTCCCTTATCTCTCTCTCTCTTCAAAACCCCTCGTTTTTCTCTATATAAAAGCTCACGACTATAGGTTCTGATGATACAGTTAGTATTGTGTACCCTAGAATACAAAGCATTGACCATGGGTTTCATTCTTTTGCAGCACAATGGTGAAAAGGAGATGGTGCGGCTTGCTTATGGACCGGGTAGTTTCATACAGTCCGCCATTAACTAGGCTAAAGCTCAGGTAAACATACCTCTAATATTAGATTTTTTTTAAATAAAATAAAAATATCGTACTCCTAGTAATTTACACAATTATACATATAGTATGATCAATATAATTACATCCATCCCTTAATTAATGTTTTTGTATTGTTACATATAATCGGTTGATACTATTACCTAAAATTGATTTCCACAACTTCCAATTCCACGAAATTATAAATTCGTATTAATTTCGTCCTTTTATATATGTTTATTCTTTTGACTAAGAAATTAAAATCACATATAGAGATATCTTTTATCTAATCTCTACCTCAAAGCAGTCACTATCCCTTCTATACTTTAAAATCTCCTATTTTCCTAATATCCTAATTCCTTATTCCTCTAATTTTATATTATTTTAAACTTAAATAAAAACATATACTCTTATTAGTTTTTTTTTTTTTTTGACACGAGGACTCGTATTAGTGTCTAGGATTACACATATAGCTTGATAAATATGATTATATATATAAAAAAAAAGAAGCAACATGTCCAGTGCCCCAAGGGCTCCCGCCTAAGCAGGATCTCGGGGGAGCGGATCTAGGCAGCCTTCCCCCTTCAGGGTATTACCCCTGAAGAAATGCTGTTTCCGAGTGCTCCCAACCTAAGGATATGGGGACTTCCCATCCGCTCCCCCTAGACCTCTCTTAGGCGGGAGCCTTTGGGGCACTAGGTATTTTTTCTTTTTATAACTATATTACAAGATAATATTAGAACCTATAATATTTAAAATATTTTATTTATGTATTTTCCTTTCACAATTGGAAAGGAGAACGTGTTTTTATATATATATATATTTCTCACGATGAGTTGAAAATGATAAAAAAAAAAAATGAAAACAAAATTATAAAAAAGTTATACACAAACATAAAACTAAGAAAAGATTTTAATAGCAAAATAAAATTTAAAATTCAATTATACATTTAAAATAATAATCTGATATTAGAAACGTACACCGACTTAAAAAAATGCACTAGTAATTACATTTAATGTTTAATAAGAAAATGAATAAAACATAATTCAAACATGAAAAAGTGTTACTTATGTATAAAAACATTAAATTATTAAATTTATAATTATATTAATGATTGTGCATGACTCAGAACTTTATAAATAATATAAATTAGTTTACGGTATACATATACTGACTTCATCTAAAAAATAATAACATAAGAAAAAGGAACATACCTAGTGCCTCAAGGGCTCCCGCCTACGCAGGGCTTGGGGGGGCGGATGTACGCAGCCTTCCCCTTCAGGGTGTTAACCTGAAAAGAGGTTGTTTTTGAGTGCCCCCAACCTGAGAGTGAAAACTTCCCCGAAAGTCACCCATCCTGGTACTACTCTCATCTAAGCATGCTTAACTTTGGAGTGCAACACTGACGAAATGCCACAAGCTACCAAAAGCACGAGTATATTAAAATATATCTTATAGACATATAACATAATAGTTTTTCAAACAATTGTTTATATCTTACAAATTCGAATCACTTTAAATATTTAAAAAATTCATAAGTCAGATTTTAATAATTATAATATGTCAACTAAATATTTTAAATATGTAAAATTATTATAAACGATTAAAAGATAAGTTTATATTTTAAACTATAGCTATCTAAATTCATATAATCAAAAATAAATGAATATTAATGGTGTTATATTAAAGTGCAACACTGAAAAATTATATAAGCTATCAAAATTATAAATATATTAAAATATAACATAAAACCATATAACTAATAATTTTTCTAGCATCATATTATTCAATATTCTATTAACAAATACATTTTATAATATACTATTATATATATCAAAATTATTATATTTATATTACTAAACTAACTTAATAAAATATATCTTATAAACATATAACATAATAGTTTTTCTAACAATTTTTAATGTCTTATAAATTTGAATCACTTTAAAATAATTTATATATATATATATATATATATATATATATATATAATAATAAATTTATATCTCAGAAATGTTCAAAACATCAAATTTAAATATTTAAAAAATTCATAAGTCAGATTTTAATAATTATAATATGTCTACAAAATATTTTAAATATGTAAAGTATTATAAAAATTTAAAAGATAAGTTCACATTTCAAAACATAGCTTTCTAAATATCATATAATTAAAAATAAATAGATATTAATGGTGTTATATTAAAGTTCAACACTGAAAAACTATGTAAGTACCAAAATCGTGAATATATTAAAATATAACATAAAAATGTATAACACAATAATTTTTCTAGCATCATATTAATCGAATTGTATTAACAAATACATTTTCTAATTATACTATTATATATATCAAAATTATTATATAAGTATTACTAAACTAACCTAATAAAATTACTATAATAACAAATTTCTATAAAATAATATGTTATTACAATATAAAAACAAAACTAAAATTGAAAAATATCAATAATAATGACTTATATAGCTGTGAAAATGAAAGAAAGATTGAAAGTCTTATTTAAGAGGATAAGATATGAGTCGGTTCCCAAAATAATGCTGAAAAATAAAAAAATAAAAAAAATAATGCCAAAAAATAAATAATTACCAATCTACTGTTGAACCGCGTTTAGAAAACACGGTTCACTCCAAAAATAACCGAATTAATTTTTTCCAGTTATAAAACGTGTCTTAAAGACGCGTTTCATGTGAACATAAACCGCGTTCGCGGTTCATTTGAAGCTAAACCGCGTCTTTAAGACGCTGTTCATGTATGACTAAAACGCGTCTTAAAGACGCGGTTCATATAATTGTAAAAGACAAGTCTTGAAGTCAAGGACGCCCACGCTCGAAACGAATTCAAAATGAAATGGATGAAATGACTATACACGAAGGGTCACACGTGGGTTCTGTAAGAGAAAATGTCATAATGTAATTGACATGCAAGATGAAAAAGGAGCACGAGGCTCGGTTAGCAGCTAGTAGCAGTGAAATATATGACGGTAATATTTATTTATGTTTCATTTTTTTGAACATTTATTTATGTTTTATTTATATTATTTTTTATATAGTAGTTCGTTATTTATATATATCTATTAGTTTGTTATTTATATTGTTTAACTCATAAAGCATTAAACGCGGTTGATATGATAGTAAACCGCGTTTTCTAAACGCGGTTTATGCTTTATATAATTTTTTGTTCTTGATGCGGTTATTTTTACATATAACCGCGTTTATAAAACGCGGTTCAACAGTAGATTGGTAAATATTTATTTTTTAGCATTATTTTTTTTATTTTTTTATTTTTCAGCATTATTTTGGGAACCGACTCATAAGATGTTGAAAGACGTATTTAAATAAATGAGTGTTGTGAAATATATAAAACAAATAGGAAGTATTTATAAATGAGGAGGTTGAGGGGTGGTGGGGAAGGGGAAGGGAATTGGGGATGGGGAATTGGGGTGTGGTAGGGGGGTAGGGTCATGGGTGTGTCGGGGTAGGGGGTAGGGGTCAAGGTGTAGGTGGTATAGTAGAAAATTTAAGAGAAAATTTCATAAATAAAAGAGGTAGTTTTTGGCAGGAAAAGGAGCTGGCGGTTGGAGCACGCGCGGAGCACATGCGGTAGTTAGGGCACGAGCTGGGCACATGAGAGAAGCTGCACATTTTTTCCTTGTTTTTTCAGTTTTTCTGCAAATTCCAATATTATTCTAATTTCTTAATTTCAATTATGTTTTTTTCCCCTTCTTTGATCATATATAAGCTTGTTAGAATGTAATAAGGGTTTTTTTTTTTAATCCAATGAAATGAATTCCTATCTTCTCTCTTATTCTTCCCTCTACTCTCAATTCTATCTCTTCTTGATCTAAATCTCTAATTCTTGATTGGTTTGAGTGTTTGGTTCTTGGATCTCAATTTTCCTGTATCAAATTGGTATCAGAGCTTAATCCTCAGCAAGGGGTGAACGGATCCCTTTGAGATGGTAGAAGGCACTCGTTTGACTACTGAGTTCAGACGAGTACATGAAACTCTATCTGCTCATATGTGAGCGAAAAAAGAAAGGCTGGAACAATCGGTGGATGATGTGAGGGATTTTGATGGGGAGCTGCGAAATGAATTTCGATCTACTACTGAAGAGATGTAGGGTGAGATGCGAGAAAGCAAACAACTAATTTTAGCTATGTCATTACAATAGAGTGGATTATTCGAAAACAATGGAGGAGGAAATGGAGGATCCACCTCTACACCAGCACCAATTCCAATAGCTCAACCTTACAACTGAGAGGCCATGCCTGATCAAAACAATGGTAATCGATCTTATGTTACTAGATTGAATAGAATGGAGTTCCCTTTGTTTGAAGGGGAAGATATTAATGGATGGTTGTTTATGTGTGAGCAATTTTTTATGATTGATAATACCCCTGATATGGATAAGGCGAGATTAGCTACAATGCACCTGCGAGGGTTACCCCTCCAGTGGCACCAGAAGTATGTGAGATCAAGGGGTGATTTGGCATTGATTCCTTCCACTATGTATTCAAGGGCTTGAAGGAGAGATTTGGAAATGCTTATGAGGACCCTGTGTCTGAACTAGTTAATTTGAAGCAAACAGCAACAGTTAAACAGAACTTAGCTCGTTTGGATGTTATTTCAGTGAGGGCTGAATTGAATGAGAATCAGTTAATTAGCTGTTTCTTATCTGGGCTTAGAGATGATCTAGAATTGAAAGTGAGGGCTACTAGACCCGTGACTCTATAGGATGCCATTTGCCTAGCAAAACTAGCTAAAGCAAAGGAGGAAGCTCTATCCAAACAATTGAGCGTCTCCAAGGCCCCTCTATTACCTACCCCAAACATACCAAAACTTCCCCAATACACTCCTAAGACTGCTGTTCCAAGAGCAAATCCAGTACCACACTCTTCTCCCAATCCTAACAAAACTCAAAGAACCTTATCTCGAGCTGAGTTACAAAAGAAAAGAGCTAAGAGGCTTTGTTATTTTTGTGATGAGAAGTTCGAGGCTGGGCATAAATGTAAAAATAGAGGACCTCAGTTGTTTGTTATTGAAGTAGATGATGAGGAAGTGGGAGAAGATCTTGAGATGAATGATCATCAAGCTAAGTTAGGAAAAGAACTGGAGGATGCAGCTCAAATTTCCTTACATGCTCTATCCGGGGCACCTAGTTTCTAGACTTTGAGGCTGAAGGGGTAGTCAAGAAAAAGGCCATATATGTGTTGATCGATTTAGGGTCTACACATAACTTCATAGACCTTCATTTGGCTTATAAGCTGGGGTGTCACTTCATTGCAGTTCCTGCCATTGCTATGGTTGTAGCAGATGGTAGCAAATTGGCATGTAAAAATTAGTGTTCTGAACTGTCGTGGAAGATGCAGGGAGGTATTTATACCTCAAACTTTCTCTTGATTCCTTTGGGTGGGTGTGACATGGTTTTAGGAGTTGAGTGGCTATCCACCTCGGGAGACATTAGATGCAACTTCCAATATCTCACTATGTCTTTTGTGGTTAATGGGGAGGAAAGGGCGTTGAAGGGAGAAGGCACAAATTCTTACAAGACAGTTGGACCATGAGCTATTTCCAAGGCTATGACTAGGGCTCCCTTGCTTGCCCTACTCCAGGTTTTGCCTCAAGGGGTTTCTTCTGAAGAAGCTCACTTGATGTCAGTTGGATTAGAAGCTGAGCAGCAGTTTGAGGCAGATAAGATACCCGGTGTAGAAGCTCTCTTGCAGCAGTATGCTTCTGTCTTTGAAGAACCTCAGAACTTGCCTCCTAGTAGAACTTCATTTGACCATAGAATACACCTCAGAGAAGGGGTACCACTTGTTAATATGAGGCCATACAGGTACCCATCTTTGCAGAAGGATGTGATCAAAGAATTAACACATGAATTGTTGGATAAGGGGCATGCCCAACACAGCTCCAACCCTTATGCCTTTGCAGTAGTGCTTGTCAAGAAGAAAGATGGTGGTTAGAGAATGTGCGTGGACTACAGAGAACTCAACCAGGCCACTATAAAAGACAAATTTCTCATTCCTTTAGCGGAGGAGTTGCTAGATGAGTTGGGACATGCTAGATTCTTTTCCAAGATCGACCTTAGATCAGGGTATTATTAGATAAGAATGCACGTGGATGATGTTTAAAAGACTGCATTCAAAACACATTTTGGCCATTTCGAATTTTTAGTAATGTCTTTTGGCCTTACTAATGCCCCTTCAACATTCTAGGCCTTAATGAATTCTGTTTTTACCCCATGCTTGCGTAGATTTGTGTTGGTTTTTTGTAAAGATATATTAATCTATAGCCAACTCTTGGAAGAACATCTACAACACCTCAGTATTGTATTCAATGAACTGAAGTAGCACCAGTTATTTGCCAAGCAGAGCAAATGTTCCTTTGCAGCCCAAAAGATCAAGTATTTGGGTTATGTAATAGCTGAAGGGAAGGTGGCTACAGATCCAAAGAAGTTAGAAGCAGTCAGCCAATGGCCACTCCCAACCACTCTCAAGCAGCTTCGAGGGTTCTTGGGGTTAACTGGGTATTACAGGAGGTTTATATAGAGGTATGGCATCATAGCTAAGCCTCTTACAGCATTAATTGGCAAGGAAAGGCTTAAGTGGACAGAAGAAGCTCATCACTCCTTCCTGGCATTGAAAGCTGCAGTCACTTCAGCACCTGTTTTGGCCCTTCCGGACTTCAGTAAACCCTTTGTTGTTGAATTGACCCATGTTAATCTAGATTGGGAGCAGTTCTGATTCAATCCGGACACCCTTTAGCCTTCCTCAGTAAGGGGTTGGGGTTGAAGTAGCAAGCACTTTCTGTACACGAGAAGGAATTATTAGCTATTGTGATAGCAATTCTCAAGCTGCAACAGTATCTGTTCAACAACACATTCGTAATTAGAACTGATCAAAAAAGCTTGAAACATTTACTGGAATAGAAGATCCACACTCACTTCCAGAGCTTGTTGTTATCTAAACTTATGGGCTTCAGCTATGTTATTGACTACAAGAAGGGGAAGGAAAATATAGTGGCGGATGCATTGTCCAGGATCTCTAGCAGCCATATCACATGTATGTTGTTAACCACTGCTGATAGCAACCTGCCTTGATTCAGTTCACTTGGCAAACAGATCCCCAATTACAACAGTTGATTGACAAGTTAATTAGTGATCCTTTAGTTCATCCCAAATACAATTGGCACCAGGACCAACTAAAGAGGAAAGGGAAGTTGGTGGTGGGCCGAGATGAATCAGTCAGAATGAAGATACTACAGTGGCTGCATAATTCTCCTACTGGTGGACATTCAGCAAGAGATGCAACTCTGCAAAGAATTAAGTCCCTCTTCTTCTGGAAAGGAATGGCTATGTCAGTTTGAGAATACATCAAGTCTTGCCCAGTGTGTCAAGGTTGCAAAAATGAGACCACTACTTATCCTGGATTGCTTCAGCCCTTTCCAATACCTGATACAGTTTGGACATATATCACAATGGACTTCAATGAGGGCCTACCGAAGTCCTATGGCAAAGAAGTTGTCCTGGTAGTGGTGGATAGACTGAGCAAGGCATCCCATTTCTTAGCTTTGACACATCCATACACTGCATCTGTAGCTCAGATGTACATGGATAAAGTGTACAAGCTCCATGGTCTTCCCAGCACTACAGTGAGTGATAGGGATGCCGTCTTTCAAAGTGAATTTTGGCAGGCTCTATTCTCTATTCAAGGAGTAGAGTTGCACCTTTCAACTGCTTATCATCCTTAGTCTGATGGGTAGTCTGAAGTGGTTAATAGAGGCCTAGAGGCCTATCTTTGATGTATGTGTTGCACACATCCTTCCCAATGGTCAAAATGGTTACCTCTGGCTGAATGGTGGTACAATACCACCTAGCATTCAGCAATTCAAAAGACACCCTATGAAGTGGTGTATGGGCAACCTCCCCCTTTGCACATACCATACATCCTCGGTGAAGCCCAAGTTGAGGCAGTGGATAGAAGTTTGCAGCATCGGGAAGAAGTGATTCAGACCATTAAGTATCATCTTAAGAGAGCTCAAAATAGGATGAAGCAACTGGCAAATAGAAAGAGAACTGATAGAAGCTTTAAGCCGAGAGATTGGGTGTATTTGAAGTTACATTCTTAGAGGCAAATCACAGTGGCACATCGGAGCAATCACAAGCTTTCTCCTAAGAACTATGGCCCCTTCATGGTGTTATCTGCAGTAAGGAAGGTCGCCTACAAATTAGCTTTGCCCGACACCGCCAAGATATATGATGTATTCCACATTTTGCATTTGAAACCACACTTTGGGCCTCTTCATGCTGCTATAACTCCTCTGCTAGATGATGTGGATGCTCCACCAATGAAGAAACCAGAGGTAAATTTGGAAAGAAGATTGGTCAATGGTAATAATAGAGCTGCTATCAAGGTGTTGGTAAAATGGAAAGGATTATCGCATGAAGAAGCAACTTGGGAGTACTTATATGACCTCAAATTGAAGTATCCTAACTTCCACCCTTGAGGTCAAGGGTCTTTTTAAGAGGGAAGCAATGAAACAATAGAAAATTTAAGAGAAAATTTCATAAATAAAAGAGTCAATTTTTGGCGGGGAAAGGAGCTGGTGATTAGGGCACATGCGGTAGTTAGGGCACAAGCTGGGCACGTGAGAGGAGCTGCACATTTTTTCCTTGTTTTCTACGAATTCTAATATTATTCTAATTTCTTAATTTCAATTATGTTTTTTTCTTCTTTGATCATATATAAGCTTGTTAGAATGCAATGAGGGTTTTTTATCCAATGAAATGAATTCCTATCTTCTCTCTTCTCTCAATTCTATCTCTTCTTGATCTAAATCTCTAATTCTTGATTGGTTTGAGTGTTTGGTTCTTGGATCTCAATTTTCCTGTATCAGTAGGGGTAGGGTTCATGGGAATATTCGGGATAGAAGTCACGGGGAAGCGGTGCTCGTGTACCGTACGCCGTTTGTACATAGCCCTGCCGTACGTCGATTGTAACGGTGTACGACATGTGGCTTTGGTCATACGTCGTTTGTAACGGTGCATACAATGGGCGTACGTCGCTTCGAACGACATACGTTGAACAAGCTGCAATAAATGGTGCCATTTTGGTAAATATTTTTGCAAGAGTGCCACTTTGGTAATTTTTTTTTCAAACTATGCCAGTTGAGTAAAAAACTCTCAAACTAAGGCCTTGTTTAGTTGGGAAGTAGAATTTTCTTATAGAAACTAGTTAAAAATAAAAAATTAAAACTTATTTAGACAGGGTGATGTAAGATACTTTCTATGCTTTTAGAGAATTAAAAATTGCGTCTGCTAACTTTCGGCAACTAAATAGGAGCCCAAATATGTACATTTGAATTTCTACTTACCTTATTTATTTCTTACATATCAAATGAGGCCTAAGGACTTGTTGCCTTATCACATGAATTGAATTTTCGTGGATGTTGTATTGTGTAAAAATTTAGTTCCATATTAATTTTTAGTGAGTAAATACAAACTGTTCGATTGTAAATAAGAGTGTTTTATGGGAAGTTATTTAAAACCAAAAAAATTAGTTTTTACCGAGAAGGTTAGATAATTTATTTCCTATATTTTAAGGGAAGTAACAATTTCAACTTCTCATAAGAGGCCAAATCCCTACTTCCCTAAATTTATATTTCTTGTGTGTACTTCTTGGCAACAAAACAATGTCTAATACGTGTAGCAAAGGTTGCTAGAATCAATATTCTACTTAGGATCTTTAGATGCTTTAAGAATCGGAATCTTAGGATCAAATAGAGAATTGTAAGATTTTACTAACTGTATAGTACACCTATTTTTGTATTAAAATCAGCTACATAATTGACAAAATTATCGCATAAAACCTCAACTTAAAAGGGTGTGCATATAAGAATATAATCAAATAAGTTAGAACATTATTATATAATACATATGTGTCATTCTATGCTGCAACGATCATAACGGCCTTTGAGATACATGCTGCAAATCGAATGTTATATTAATGTTACAACTTATCTTAATTTAAGTTAACTTTCATATACTTAGGGTTAGAAATAAGTTCGTTTACACACTATATGCTCGGAATTTTTACTTCTTTAACTTTTTGTTTTTAGGCATTAGTACGATCATGGTAGGATCGATAGAATTATAAAATCGTGTTATGATCCTATACATTAGTTTCATTTAAACCAATGAATCATAAGAAACTACAAAAAAAAAAAAAAAAGGGATTGATCTAGAATTGTGAGATCAAAGTATAGTAAAATTTTAAGATCCAGATCGAGAGTTTAATAATCATGTTTTTGGAACTTTTGATCGGTTCATGATAATGTTTTAGGCTAAGATTTGATCAGAGATCACAAATGACAATGGAAGAAATGCAACCAAAAACAGTAAAGGGCACCAAATGTATGTGGTTCAACCCTAGAGGGCCTACATCTATGATCTCCCTACCATTATAGAGGTCTATTATATTATTATAGATGAAATTATTCACAAATTATAAACCATATCAAATCTAGATTACGAATTACAGACACCTTCTTACGTTTTTAAGTCTGAAACTTAAAATAGGTATACCAAACTCAGCAAGGAACCACCATTGATGTTCGTCTAGGGAGAGCTTGAATTGGCCACCAATGGTTCTCACCACCAAACCCACGCATGGAAGGGAAAGGGGAAACCCTAGAGAACCTCAGAGAAAAATTTTGGGAGAAAATGACGAAAAGATGTACAATGCCAACAAAACCCAAGCTATTCGCAAGTGGTGCTTAATCCATGTTCAAACACAGTTGGCTCAATCTCAGCCATCCCTTTCATTTGAATGAACGACCTTGATCAACCCAAACAAACACAAAATGGGTTGCTAAGATCTGAACACATGATAATGCTCAGGGCCACACGATGAGGGAGGGGCACTGTCTTTAAGTAGCTTCTAGGGCACAATTTAGGCTAAGCAAGGGAATAAGTCAAAACGATTTCCAAAATGGGGCAGCAGGGGCAAGGGCAAAGATGTAAATGACCCAAATGTGCAAAACCCATTTTTCATAATAGAAATAACCCTGAGGTTTAACTTATTTACAATAATTCCATTGCCAGTTTGAATATGCAAAACGTTGCATTTTGTTATGTATAACCTCCTAGATTTATTGTTTTGTCCTTGTATTAATTTCATAGTTGGTGTATATAGGAACCAAATATTAACAATTCTCCATCTAGTTACTATATAGACCAGCTATTGGACTCACTCTAGTAATAAAGAGATATATCATGATCCTAGTGGCCACCAAGATCCCAAGAACTCTAAATCAGGTTGATACATTTTATCAGTTTGATTAGAGGCACAACCTTAGTTCCCATATTTGCTGGATTTTCATCAGTGCATATTTTTTGCAAATTAATCATTTTGATTTCTAACTGTTCTTTAACAAAATTTCGCCTAACAGCTAAATGCTTAGTTCTATCATGATATACTAGGTTTTTGCCAAGTGCTAAGGCTGATTGACTATCGGTGTAAATCACAGATACCCCTAAGTCCAGTATAAGTTTAGCTAGAAGTCCACTTAGCCATATTCTTTCTTTTATGGCATCTGTTAGCGATAAGAACTTGGCTTCAGTCGTTGACAATGCTGTAACTGACTGAATCTTAGATCTTCAGCTAACAACTCTACCATTTAAGGTAAAGACATAGGAGCTAGTTGACTTTCTCCTATCCGGGTCTCTACCATAATCACTATCAGTGTATCCCAACAGTTTTAGGTCTGTTTCGTCCCTCCTCAAGGCTAACCCTAAACTAAAAATCCCTTTAGGTACCTAAGTAACCATTTAACCCCATTCCAATGTTCTTTTCCTAGGTTTACCGTAAACCTAAACAAGACACTTATAGGATATGCTAAATCTGGTCTAGTACAAGTCATTGCATACATAATGGACCCTATGGCATTAGCATATGGTACCTTAGATATCTTAGATTTTTCTTTGTCACTTTTGAGACTTTGATCTGCTGAAAACTTATGATGTGTGGCTATAGGAACCTTGACTGGTTTTGAATCAGTCATATTAAATCATTTTATTAACTTTTCAAGATAACTTTGTTGAGATAAGTGAACAGTTGTTAAATTTATGTTTCTACTTAGTTCTATTCCTAAAATCTTTTTGGCTGGACCTAAATCTTTCATATCAAAATTTTCTTTAAGAAGCTCATTTAGTTTCTTAATTTCAATCATGCTTCTGTTGGCCAACAATATATCATCGACATATATAAGCAGATAAATCACAGAATCCATCTCAACATTTTTACATAGAAGCATACATCATGTACATATGTATGAAGCCTTTTTTCAGTCATGAAATGGTCAAAATAATGATACCATAACCTGGGGAACTATTTTAACACATATAATTATTTTCTCAACCCACATATATGGTCTTGTTTTACTGGTTCTATAAAACCATTAGGTTGAGCCACGAAGATCTCTTCCTCAAGCTTATCATGAAGAAAGGTTGTGGTAATGTCCATTTGTTCGAGGATCAGATCATGTTTTGTAGTTAGGGACATGAGGATCCTAATTGTTGTATGTTTGACTACTAGGGAGAAAATCTCATTATAATCTATTCCTTCTCTTTGAGTATACCCATTGGCTATGAGCCCTGTCTTGTACTTGATTTTTCTGATGGTGTAGTGGGTTCTTTTACCTTAAAGACTCATTTTGACCCTACTAGCTTTTTACCCAAAGGTTTAGGTACTAAAGTCCATGTTTGGTTCTTTCTTAGGGGTTCCATTTTTGCCATCATTGCATTCAATCAATCTGTTGAATGTTAGTTGTTGACAGCCTCTTTGAAAGCTAGAGGCTCAGATCCAACATTCTCTAAGGCTGTATTTAAGGCATATGCAATGCAATCTGCATAGTCTAATATGCTTGATGGCCTTATGTCCCTTCTAACTCTGTCCCTAGCAAACTGATAATTCACTAGGTTATTCTCAATTAAGACATTTTCATTATCAACGCACTTATCAGTACTGGACTGTTCTTGAACATGTTCTCTAACTTGTTTAGATTCTTGGACATGTTTTGTTTCACTTTCTTAATTAACTTGGTATAAAGGGTCAGGTAGATCTAGCTTAAATTCATATCTTTCAGAATCAAACTTTCTATTTTTAGGGTTTTGGTCATTATTGATTTCATGAGTTAAGGCATTTTAGATTCGTTAAATGTTACGTCCTTACTTATTATGACCATGGTTCTGTTTCCTTCTTTTATCTCAATTCTATAACCCTTTACACCATTAGGATAACCTAGGAAGATGCCCTTTGATGCCCTAGATTTAAGTTTACTCTCATATTGGGGAGCATATGTAGCACAATCAAACTCATTTAGGATAGAGTAGTCTGCTGGTTTACCTAACCATATTTCTTCAGGTGTTTTAAAGTTTGTTCCTATTGAAGGGGCTCGATTTATTAGATAAGAGGCTACTTCAACAGCTTCACCCTAGAAATATTTTCCTAGTCCAAAGACGAATAGCATACATCTAACTTTATCTAATAAGGTTATGTTCATACGTTTAGCTACACCGTTCTATTGTGGTGTCCCTTTAACAGTGTTATGTCATTTTATTCTATTTTTGGCACACAAATCATCAAATTCAAAGTTTATATATCTAATCCATTATTGTTTCTTAACACTTTGATTTTTGTTCATTTTGGTTTTCAATTAAGTTTTTCCATCTTAGAAATATTGGAAAATAGTCATCCTTATTTTTCATCGGAAAACATCCAAACCTTACAAGAATAATCATCAACAATAAATAGAAAATATGAGGCTCCACCCAAAGTGGTGACCCTAAAAATTCCCCATAAATCAAAATAAGCATATTATAATGGGCCTTTTGTCATATGCTTTCCAGTTTTCAAAGGTAATCTATGATGTTGGCCAAAAATATATGATTCATAGAAATCAAGTTTAGAAACAAAATTACCTCACAATAGTCCCTGTTTTCCTAATTCATTGAGTCCTCTTTTAGAGATATGTCGAAGTCTCCTGCCATAAATTGGTTGGGTTTATTTTGTTACAACATGGGATTCACCTAAAATTATTTCACCTTTTAGGACAAATAACCCGTTTTCATCGCCCCCCTCAGTGTTACCTTGACTGGCTCTAAAGGTCTTTCCTTTAAGATCAAGTTGTCCTCGTGAAACTAAGTTCCTACGAAGTTTAGGTACATGCTTAAATCCCTCTAAGGTCTAAACAGTCCCATTTCATAGCTTAATTCTTACAGAGCCTAACCTAGTTACTTGGCATCCATGATTTTTCTAACACCACCTTTCCCCCACAGACTGGTTTGTAGTTCAAAAAATTTGATCGGTCTAAGGTCATAAGGAATCTATACCCTAAATCTAAGACCCATTCATGCTTATTCACATCAAAAGAGGCATGTAACACATTATCACAGTCAGAATCAATATAGTAGTGTTAACAACATGCACATCAAATGAAACAAGCAGCACTTTAACACAATCAGCATCAAACGAAACAACATTATCAACAGATCCTTGTGACTTATTCTTTTCAAGGTAGTGTCTCTTAATGTGTCCCCATTTGTTGCATTCAAAACACTTAACATTTGAATAGCCTTTCTTTCCCTTAAACACATAATGATTCTTACCTTTGGAACATTTTCTATTCCCATTTTTGTCTCTATTCTTGGTCCTACCCCTCACGGTAAGCCCCTCACCATTAGAGCTATTGTTCTGTTACTTCCCTTTCCTCTTAAGTTCACAATTTTTCTCCTAAGGGCATGAGTAACTTCTTTCAAACCGATTTTCTGATGTCCATACCTAAGTATATCCTTAAATGCTCTAAGGGATTTAGGTAAAGAACATTAGAGTATTATAGCCTGAACTTCATCTTCTAAGATCACGTTCACCTTAATTAGGTCCTGAAGCAATATGTTAAAGCCATATAGGGAGACTTCTAATGGTCTATTTTCATCTATTCCAAAGGTGAAAAACTTTTCCATTAAAAGTATCCTATTAGACAGTGATTCTTTTTTTACAAATCTCTTATAATTTTTTTCAGATCTTAGCTACACTGGTTTCATTAGCAACTTAAGTTAGAATATTATTATCAAGACATAAAATGATAGAACTATAAGCATGATACTCAATTTCTACCTTTTCTTTCTTAGTCAGAAGAGAAGGTTGTTTCTTTGTTGGCAAAAGCGTGGTTCCCATTGCTTGGGACATCAGCAAGGCTTTGTCTTGAGTTTCCATTAAGCAAAATCTTTCTTCCCATCAAACTTCTCTATATAAAACTTAGATGAGGATATTATCAAAAATCTCCAACTAGTAGCTTTGATACCACTTGTTGGAACTTAGATCGGTTCTTGATAATGTTTTAGGCTAAGACTTAATAAGAGATCACAAACGACGATAGCAGAAATGCAACAAAAGCAGTAAAGGAAAGTGGATATACTTGATTCAACCCCAAATGGCCTACATCCACGATCTCCCTACTACTTAAGTATTATATTATTATAGACAAAATTAATTACAAATTACAAACCATATCAAACCTAGGCTATGAATTACATAAACTTTCTTAAGCTTCTAAGACTAAAACTTAAAGAGTACAAAAGGTCATACCAAACCCAGCAAGGAATAACCATTGAAGTTCATCTAAGGAGATCTTGAACTTGCCACCAATGGTTCACACTACCACGTATTCATGCATGGAAGGGAAAAAGGAACCAGAGGAAACCCTAGAAAACCTCAGAGAAAAATTTAGGGAGAAAATGACGAAAAGATGTACAATGCCAACAAAACCCAAGCTATTTATAGGCGAGGCTTAATCCGTGTGCAACCGCAGTTGGCTAAATCTCAACCATCCCTTTCATTTGAATGAACGGCCCTGATCAACCCAAACAAACACAAAATGGGTTGCTAAAATCTAAACACTTGTCAATGCTCAGGGCCACATGATGAGGGAAGAGGAGCGCTTGTTTTAGACTTGAGCCGAGCCTATTCAGCTTATGGACCCAAAGAGTTTAATGAAGCTCGAATAGGTAGGTCATAATCTTAAAGGAGCCTAAATTGAGTTCTACGAGTTCAAATAAGGCAAGTCTAGTTTGGAACTAATCTAACCTGATGCAGCGCCAAAAACTAAGTCGAACTCGAGCTTGAAGTTTCTAAACTCGATGAGTTTTAAGCCGAGCTAAATCGAGACAAGTTAAGCCAATTCCGGACATAACCCAAGCAACCCAAGCACCCGCTTGGGGGCCCCGATTTTTAGGGCCCCCAAATTTTAGAGGTCATCGTTTTTAAAGTAACGATTGTTAATATTAATAAATTTTAAGAGAAACGTTATTATATATGAAGGACCCAATTTGGAAATTTTTACTTAAGGCCCCAAGAATGCTAGGACTGGCCTTGAGTTGAGCCTTGAGCTTGACGTGCTCGGAATTATTATTTTTCTTTTATTATTCTATATTCAATATTTAAAGCATTTATTTTAAATTTCTTCAAATTAATATCTCATCTTTTCATTTGTTTTGGATTTACTCTACTGTATAGCATATAGATTTTGGCACGTAGTTGTTGTCCTGGCATTCATTTAGGTTTCTGATTCTTCTAATATTTTAAATCCAGCTCACAATTACATGGCTAATTATTGGATCAGGAATCCATGCAGTCGAGCCCATGGGTGTCAACACTAAAACTGATAACAAAGCAAATCAAAACAAAGAAATGAACATGACACTTGCATCAATCGTATAATTTTTATATCCATATGCTTTACAGTAAATGATTGGCTATAAGTGTGGATAGAATGAAGGAAGACAGAGAAAGGAGAGAGGGAGAAAGATGAAGACATGAGAGAGAGAGAGAGAGAGGCTTTCTATGCTCAAAATTATGCCCTAATAAAATCCCCTAAGCCTTATTTAAATTAGTAATTAGTTAGGGTGTAGGACCCATTCGGTTATGGAGAGGTGATGTCATGTCCATTTGTATCAAGAGTGTTCCATAGTTAAATAGTGTTCAAGCTGGAATATAACCAAAATGCGTGATCTCTTTGAAAATCCCTGTGTTATACAGCTTTTATAGTCAAGAAAAGGCTTAATATGTATGTCTACTAGGGAAAATGTAATTGTTTTCTGGATAAAGTGTCAGTTCGTTGATAAAAAAAAAGTGCCAATCCATTTGCAACCCTTTTCTCTATTAAGTCCTACTAGATGTTTATACCTTTGGGATACAGTAACTGAATACAACTCTACTTGTTATGTCAATCAGTCAAACAGTATTTGTGAGGACTCAACATGTAAGTCTATGCAGTAAGTACAATACCTACATTGGAGTTGTAAGAGTAAAAATATCAATTTGTAAGTGTAGTGGGTAACTTTTGCTATTGTCAATTGATTTTAGGATGGTACCTACTTCGTGTTATATGTGGATATCATGTGTTAGCCAACTCCGTGGGTCGGGCATAAAAGACACAATCTGTTATGACTACATATGTGAGTCTAGTAATTAGAATCCCACATTGGAGTTGTGAGCATGAAAAAATCAATTTATAAGTGTAGTAGACTACTCTATCTATTACCAATTTGGTTTTAGAATGGAACCGCATTTGAGCTTATATGTGGATCTCATGTGTTTTAACTCAGTGGAACGGGCCTAAAACACCCAGTAAAATTTAACAATGTTAAAAAAATAACAAACTCGAAAATAAAATAATTCAAGAATAACTTAAATAAAACTTTAGACAAAAGACAAATATAGGAAGATTGGAAAATTGGATGATCTATTCACATAAACAACAAAGCCCACTTATACTACTTACAAGAATAAGAAAGGTAAGCCATATTGATGACCAAATATGAAAAATAATGAAAATAGAAACCTATTGATGACCATGAAAGCCACAAGTGATCAGTTATGGAGCATGAAAAGCCACCATTGAAGACACATATTTACTACAAAGCTAATTTATTCCTAGTACCTAATTATATATAGACAAATACAATACAAAATACATATTACATCATATATTTCAAAACTCTTCCTCAAGTTGGAGCATGTAAATTAATGATGTCCAACTTGCAGAGAAGAGATGAAAATGCAAGAAACCCGAGTGCCTTAGTTAGAACATCTGCCAATTGCCTTATAGAATGAGCAAAAGAAGTTTCAATCTCTTTCGCAAATAATCTTTCTTGAATAAAATGACAGTCTATCTTAATATGTTTAGTATGCTCATGAAAAACTAGATTTGAGGCACTATAAAGAGCGGCATAACTATCACATTAAAAAAAAAAAAAAGACGATCACTAGGAACAGATAAATCAGTCAATAAATGCCTCAACCATACTAACTCGCTAGTTACAGTGGCCATAGCTCGATATTCTGCTTTTGCCAAAGACCGATAAACAATAAGCTATTTATTGGATTGCCAAGACATAGGCAGGTCTGCCAAGAAAATAACAAAAACCGTGGTAGAACGATGCATCGCGGAACATCCGGTCCAATTGGCATCACAATAAGCACGTAGTCGAAAATCATATTCTGAGGGTAAACATATTCCTTGTCCTATTGTATCATTTAGGTAAGGAAGAACACGAAAAACTGCCTCTAAATGAGGCTATCAAGGATCATGCATAAGTTAGCTAAGAATCCTAAATGCATAACAAATACCAGGTTTGGTGACAGTCAAATACAACAATCTTCCTAGCGATCAACGATATGGATTGGGTTCTTTAATTTGTTCTTCCTTCTTATCAGCTAAACCATGATTTTGAATGATCGAAGTTGAAATAGTCTTTGCGTTGTTAACTCAGTTTCACTTAAAATATCCAACACGTATTTTCATTGGTTCAACATGATTTCTTCCTTAGAACGAGCAACCTACTATTGAACAAGTCCAAGGTCCTTAATGCCAAATTATTGATTAAAGACCGATTTGACTTCCAGACAATGATCCAAACTATTACCAATTATTAACACATCATCAACATATATTAGGACAGCCAAGTAAACCAATCAGTGTGAATAGACAAACAGCGAATAGTCCGACTTAGACGGTTGACAGCCAATGGATGTCATGGATAAAGTGAACTTATGATTCCAATTTCGAGGTGCCTGTTTAAGTCCATAGAGGGATTTACATAGTCAACATACTTCAACATCATGTTGTTTTTCAAAACCATGTGGTAATGTCACGATCCTCAACCATGACCTTGTCCTAACTTTGTCATGACAACACACCAAGACGCATAATTTAGTATTTTAATTATATTTATTTTTATGTTTTAATTTTACCTAGAATCTTCTAGAATGCCCTAGAAACTTCTTGAATAGTACTAACGTGTAATAAATAGCTAAATAGTAATATTTACTTAGGATGATATCTAAACATATATGACAAGTCAAACTCCTTAGGGAATACTCAAAGAGGCACAGTTGTCCAAGGGGTATATCCCTTGGGAGAACACAAGAACATGTGACAAAATGTATCTAGCTTTGCCTTGACTAACAAGCTTGGCCGTGGCAATTAATGGGTGTGGTTAGGGAGTTGAGGCATTCTAGAGTGTTCTTTTAGCCATTTTACCATGTACTAGCAATCCCACAAATAGGGGAGAATTTATGTAATGAGGAATCATCTAACAAAGAAATCAAATATCAAAGTGAAGAGTATTCTCTTACCTTTTTCTCATCTCCAAACTATTGCAATTTCTTTATCTCATCTAAAACTCTAATTCTCTATCTCATCTAAACTCTATCTCAATTTCTCTTTCTCATCTAAACTCTCAAAATCTATCAAATCTCAACTAAGTTCCATCCGGGCTCAAGTCACGACTCTTAGGATTGTGACAAAGTGGTATCAAAGCCATATTTCGATCGGAGGCACAAACTATCCTTTAAGCTTTCGTTGATCTCATTTTCGATAAAAAAAAAAAAATCCGCTGTGTTCTCACTGAAATTAAGGGGAAAAAAATGTATGCTCAATCTCTTCATGTCTCCAAGAAGGCTGCCCTCCTTATTAAGGTTTGGGAGGTTCTCTATCCAGTCACCGAAGACGTCCTCTACCAAGTCTTCTCTTCTTATTGTTGCCTTGAAGAAATCAAGATCACTTAAACATCTACTTTGAAGGTTGAAGCCCAAGTGGTCTTTACCTCAAAGGAAGATGTTGAAATTGCATGAAAGAGGCTACATGAAAGGTGCATCTGTGACGAATGTTGTGTGATCAACATCCAAGCCCACAATCCAACTTTTCAAGCCTCACTTGAAGATCCCCGTGGCCATGAAGCAACGAGTTCATTCAAGAAGAGGCAAGAGGAGGAACGCTATGAGTTCAACTCTATCCGCAAGCACATAATAGCAATCGTGGACTCCTTGTTCGAGGATTTGAAGAAATATGAAAAGGACACTAGTGTTGACACCATTGAAGGCATGGGAGGAAGCGATGTGGAACTCGAAGATAACCTTGATGAGGAAGTGGACATAATAACCGTTGAGGAGGGTAAATTGGTTGAAGAACCCATGTTTGAAGAGATAACAGAGCCAAGTCCAGCTGCAACATATGAACCACTTGAACCTGAAGAGGATCTCGATGTTGACATCATGACTCTTGAGGACATGGATGACCTTGATAAGGACAGTGATGTTGACATCGTTGAAGAAACAGTGGACATAATGTTCGCAGCACCGAAGATGAATGGAAGTCCCCAGCCTTACCTTATCACTACCATAACCGGTGGACAGCAACCACCTGTTGATAGTCCTCATGATGCAAGGCAAGAGGCTACGCAACTCAAGCCAGAAAAGATCAAGGTCAAGGCAAGAGTGTGGGAGGTTTCCAAGAACCGGAATTGGCACAAGGAGATCAACCCACATGACATCCTTGAGGACAAGGATGTTTTTAAGGGGAAAGGTTTGTCTCAATCCTCGACTGTGACCTTGTCCTAACCTCGTCATGAAAACACACCAAGACGCATAATTTAGTATTTTAATTATAATTATTTTTATGTTTTAATTTTACCTAGAATATTCTAGAATGCTTTAGAAGCTTCTTGAATAGTACTAACGTGTAATAAATAGCTAAATAGTAATATTTACTTAGGATAATATCTAAACACATATGACAAGTCAAACTCCTTGGGGAATACTCAAGAGGGCATGGTTGTCCAAGGGGTATATCCCTTGGGATAATATAAGAACATGTGACAAAATGTATCTAGCCTTGCCTTGACTAGCAAGCTTGGCCGTGGCAATTAATGGGTGAGGCTGGGGAGTTAAGGCATTCTAGAGTGTTCTTTTAGCCATTTTACCATGTACTTGCAATCCTATAAATAGGGGAGAATTTATGTAACGAGGAATCATCTAACATGAAATCAAATATCAAAGTGAAGAGTAATTCTCTTACCTTTTTCTCATCTCCAAACTATTCTAATTTCTTTAACTTATCTAAAACTCTAATTCTCTATCTGATCTAAACTCTATCTCAATTTCTATTTCTCATCTAAACTCTCAAAATCTATCAAATCTCAACCGAGTTCCATCCGGGCTCAAGTCACGACTCTTAGGATTGTGACAAGTAATTTCATGTGTACCTCTTCATTGAGGTCTCCATGAATAAACGCATTATTCAAATCTAGTTGATGTACAATCCAATTACGAGCAGCTGCAAGCACTAAAACATACAACATTGTCACAAGTTTAGATACTGGAGCAAGAGTATTATGATAATCGATAGCTTCGACTTGTGCATAAACCTTTGCAACCAAACAAGCCTTGTACCGCTCTATCGTGCCATCCGATTTATACTTTATTTTGTAAACCTACTTCAAATCAATTGCTCTTTCTCCATGGGGAAGAATTTCCAACGTCCATGTCTTGTTTTCTTCTAAGGCACATATCTCTTTCTTCATCCTTCTCTCCACTGCTTGAATTGAGCAACCCGTGCAAAATACTTTGGCTTATCATTTGTAGTCATGGATCTAAGAAATGCTGAGTTTGAGTTAGAAAACCGTGCATTAGGCACATAATTAGATAAAGGATAACTCATAACCGAGTTGGATGAGGGAGCAGTGATACAAGGATGGGCTAATAGAAGACAGAACATCGCAAACATAATCCTTATATTTGACCGGCAGCTACCAAACCCGTGCACCTCTACCTGACACACCTACACTCTCTATTTCCTGCTGTGACACACCATTTTAGATGTTGTCACTATAACCCAGTTGGTTAATGTATACCGGTCTGCCACCGTCATCGGTGGCGATGCTGCAAACACTGGTGGTGATACCACCAGAGCCAATGGCTGTTCAAAATCCACACACCCCATATCCTCATGCAATTTTATGTTTACTGTTTCACCATTAACACCAAATTTTGATTTTTGTTTTTCAATATATAGAAAAATGTCCTTATAAAATACCACGTAACGATATGTAACAATCTTACTACTAGTTATACACCTTATAACTCAATAAAAATACATCGGTTTACATGCTTATCCGATTTACTCTTACTTATGTCATTAACTTGAACCTAACACAGGCACCCAAAGACCCGTGAATGATTATAAGAGGGAATTTTTTCAAGTAATACCTCATAAGGATTTCGTCCATGTAACCATGGTGTAGGTGTGAGGTTGATTAAGTATGCGGCAGTCAAGATACATTCTCCCCAAAACTGGACATGCAATCCCGTTTCAGAACGGAGGGCTCATGCAACTTCTAGATGGTGAGGTGTTTTGGTTCTGCTAACCCCCATTTTGTTGAGGTGTATCATTACAAGATGCCTAAACATGTATTCCATTTTTTGCATTAAATTAAAGTACTGGGCCAAAAAGAAAATCTTGACCATTACTTGTTTCACCAGCAAACTGTTGAAGACTCCACATGTGAGTCTTGTGGAATCCCACATCGGAGTTGAGAGAAAGAAGAGATCACCTTATAAGCCTAGTGGGTTACTCCACCTATAGCCAATTGGTTTTAGGATGGAACCCCACTTGGGCTTATATGGGGATCTCGTAAGTTCCAACTCTATGGGTCAGGCCTAAAGGCCCGATGAAATTTAACATGGTATCAGAGCAAGTTTTGATCTTGCATTAAGCGACGCTGTCTTTATCTTCCTGATTCACGGCCGAAGCACTCTTGGAGTGCACTTGTGAGTTGTTCATTTTCCCTTTGCTTCTTGTGCTTGTTTTGTTTTGATTTGGTAGAATATGGCGGGTGTTAACAATAATGAGACTACTCTAGCTAATGATAATCAAACTATCATGTCGGCTCTCCCGACAGGGGGAGTCATTGATGTTAACTCACCGTTTTATCTGCATCCCTCGAATAATCCCGGTTTCATTTTTGTTCAAAATATTTTAACAGGACCCAATTATCCTTCTTGGAGAAGGGCTATACTAAAAGTTTTTAAGGCAAAGACAAAAAATGGATTTCTTGATGGTAGTGTTACCAAACCGGATGAAGATTCATTGGACTTTGAAACTTGGAGTGCGTGTGACTCCATGGTTGCAACTTGGCTCTCAAACTCTGTGTCTAAAGAGATTAATGAGAGTATTACCTATTTAGAAATTGCGCATGATATTTGGCTTGATTTGCATGAGAGATTTTCTCAAGGTAATATCCCTCGTATTTACGAATTAAAACGCGAGATCTCGCATTTGAAGCAAGACAATTTACATGTTTCAGCTTATTTTACTCAGTTGAGGTCCTTTTGGGATGAATTGTATACGCTGGTTGAGATCCGACCTTGCACTTGTGGACATGCTAAAGCCTTTTCGCAGATTTGTGATATGGAAAAATTGTTGGACCTTTTGATGGGTCTTGATCCATCCTTTTCAACTGTGCGTTCACAGCTTATGAACACGAAACCTTTAACGTCTATTGGTAGTGCATATTCTCTATTATGCCAAGAGGAGAAACAACAGAGCATAGCAGCAGGCTCGGTGGTTGTCCCAGAAGCTGTTGTTTTGGCAGCGAAATCCACTGAAGGTGGCGCGGTAATGGTGTCGGGTAATCGACGTTCTGACTGTTTTACGTGTACTCATTGCAAGAAACAGGGACATTCCAAGGAGCGATGCTTTGAGTTGATCGGTTACCCACCCAGATGGAAGAACAAAGGGCAGCGAAATGCAAACCGGGAGTCAATTTCTGCTGCTGCAACAGCAGAAACCGAACCTCTCGGTGGAGAACGCGGTGCCATTTCGGGACTGTCCGCTGCGCAGTATCAACAATTGATGTCCCTCGTTGGTCCTTCTACGTCTACCCCTTGCATTAAATTGACAGGTCAAGTATTGTCGTTTCGTGATTGGATAATAGACACGGGTGCCACAAACCATATGGTGTCCTCTTTACCCGTTATGTTTGACGTTAAAGTAAATAATTTGGTTGGCCCTGTTAAGTTGCCTAATGGAACTTCGTTAAAGGTCACCCATGTGGGAAAGGTCAAAATTGCAGAGAATTTTGTCCTCTATGTTGTACTCTATGTGCCTGGTTTTGATTACAATTTATTGTCAGTGAGCAAGCTAACTCAAAATGGAAAATGCACATTAACATTTCACCATGATTTTTGTTACATACAGGACCTACACTTGAGGCGGTTGATTGGAGCGGGTGGGCAACGAGATGGGCTATACTTGTTGCAAGCGCAGCCCATGGAAGGGTCGGTCAACACAACTCAAGTGAATAAAAATGCTGTCTTGTGGCATCAACGTCTTGGTCATGTTTCGTTTCAGAAATTATGTGTGTTTTCTAGTTTGAGTGTTAAGAAAACTGATGTAGTTTGTGATGTTTGTCATCGTGCCAAGCTGGCACGCTTACCTTTTCCCTTATCTGTTACTAAGACTCATGGGTGTTTTGATTTGATACACTGTGACATTCGGGGTCCTTATCGAATTTTATAGTTAACTGGTGCTCGGTATTTTTTGACAGTTGTTGACGATTTTAGTAGATGCACTTGGGTTTATCTCATGAGAGAAAAATCCCAAGCACACAAAATTTTGATGGATTTTTGTCGTATGATCAAAACACAATTTGGGTTTCAGGTTAAGCAAATACGGAGCGATAATGGAAAAGAGTTCAAGTACGGGCCGCTTTTGGACTTTTATACGAGTCATGGGATTCAGTTCCAATCCTCTTTGGTTGGGACACCTCAACAGAACGGAGCAGTCGAATGGAAGCACAAACACCTCTTGGAAGTGGGTAGAGCACTTCGGTTTCAGGCGGGTTTACCTAAAAGATTTTGGGGTGAGTGTATTTTAACTGCGGCTTATTTGATAAATTTGACTCCTTCCTCAGTTCTTCATAACAAAAGCCCATATGAAATACTTTTTGGCAAAATACTCGTGTCCAATCACTTACGTGTTTTTGGGAGTTTATGCTATTACCGTACAAAGGATAGAACGAGTGATAAATTTGATAACTGAGCTACTTCAGGTATTTTTGTTGGTTATCCACATGGGCAAGAGGGTTTAAAATTTATAATCGGGAAGAAAATAAAATTGTCATTTCGAGAGACGTACATTTTTACGAAGAAGTTTTTCCTCTCCTGCAAGCCACCAGTACAAATACAGAACATATACACCTAAACCCGAGGTCTTTTGCTTACGCCGAAGGGCCGGATCATCCACTGGCCCTCACTGCGCAGCCGGCTGAACTAGGACCTGCTGTCCCATCACCAGCCGAGGGTGACCTCGGTACCGCCTCGAATGAAATGTCAGAAGGTGTCTTGGGTACCACAAGTTCACGGGGTAATATGGAAGGTACTTTGGAAATCAGAAAGAGCACTCGCTTGCGTTCTGCATCGGTAAAATACCAAGACTACATATGTGACGTTCCATCTTCTATAGCCCATGCTCTTGCTACCACTCCTTCAGCCAATTCTGGTATAGTGTATCATATTTCCAATTTTGTCTCTAATGTGCATTTTTCTAACGCTCATTGCAATTTTTTGAGTGCCATCACGGCTTGTGATGAGCCTAAAACTTCAAGCAGGCGGTAGAATACAAACATTGGAGGGATGCAATGGAAAAGGAGATTCATGCTTTGGAGGAGAACCGAACTTGGCCATTAGAGGACTTACCGATGGGAAAGAAAGCCATTGACTCAAAGTGGGTCTATAGAGTGAAGTACAACTCAGATGGGTTGATTGAGCGATACAAGGCAAGGTTGGTAGCTAAAGGCTACACTCAAGTTGAAGGTATAGATTATCACGATACATATGCTCCTGTTGCAAAATTAGTCACGGCGCGTTGCATTTTAGCTGTTGTTGTTGCAAGAAGTCGGATAATAAATCAACTATACGTGAATAATGCCTTTTTATATCGAGATTTGGATGAGGAAGTTTATATGAAACTTCCACAAGGTTTTGAACAACAACATAAAGGAAAAGTATGTTGTTTACGAAAATCTTTATATGGGCTTAAACAGGCTTCACGTAATTGGAATCATAAGTTCTCTTCTACCTTGCTAAGTATTGGCTTTAAACAATCCAAAGCAGATTATTCACTTTTCACGTATCATCATGATGGCATTTTCACCGGGATTTCGATTTATGTGGATGATGTTATAATCACCGGTAATAATCAAAATCACATTGCCAAAGTGAAGGAGAATTTGAATGCTTCTTTTGGAATTAAAGACCTAGGGCCCATTTAGGAATCGAGGTTGCTCGGTCTCCTAAAGGAGTTGTTTTATGTCAACGAAAGTATGTATTGGACATTTTGAGTGAGGTTGGTTTATTGGGGGCGAAACCAGCTCCTACACCCATAGTCCAGAACCATGGTTTAGCAGATCAGGTTGGGGATAAGATTGAGGACAAAGGTCAGTATAGAAGACTAGTGGGTCGTCTCCTTTACTTGACCATAACTAGACCAGACATTAGCTATGTTGTTCGTATTTTGAGTCAGTTCATGCATGATCCTAGAGCTCCTCATCTCGAAGCTGCTACACGGGTTTTACCGTATTTGAAAGGGACACTGGGACGGGGCATTTTTTTGCCCACCTATAGTGATTTACATTTGAGAGCATATTGTGATGCAGATTGGGCGGGATGCCCAACCACGAGACGTTCTACCACAGGTTTTGTCACCTTTTTAGGTGGTGCACCAATTTCTTGGCGTTCCAAGAAACAAAGTGTGGTTTCCCGTTCTTCAGCTGAAGCAGAGTACCGGTCTATGGCAACTACAACTAGTGAAGTTGTGTGGTTACGTTACTTATTGACCGATCTTATGGTTCCCATTGACTATGCTTCTGTTTTATTTTGTGATAATCAGGCCGCTCTTCACATCGCCTCAAATCCCGTTTTCCATGAAAGAACGAAGCATATTGAAATCGACTGTCATGTCATTCGAGAGAAGCTCTTGTCCAAGGAAATTGCGCCCTCTTTTGTTCGATCATCGGGACAAGTGGCGGACATTTTCACTAAAGGGCTCGGTTCTGCAATTTTACTGCTCTCCTTCGCAAGTTGGGCATCGTAAATTTACATGCTCCAACTTGAGGGGGAGTGTTGAATTTAGTCCTTTGTAAATATCATGTATTCATTTTGTATAATTCACGTATTTTTCTTATATAAGAATTAATACATAGTAGTTAGTATAGCAATTAGTGATGACAATTAGTGGTAGAATTAGTGCACATGTGTATTTCTTCATCTTCTTGTAGCCGTCTCATTATTGCCTTCAATGAGTTGTTTATCGCTTTGTTTATTGCCTTGTAACTCATAGAGAGGAAGAGGAAGTGTTGGGAAGTGTTGACCTCTTCCATTAGCTAGTAGTCTTGTATAAATTAGGAGCTTGCTTGTATGCTTTCATTATCCAAAAAAAAGTAATTCATTCTTCCATCTAATATTTCTAGTATTTTTCATAATTTTACAGAGTTACATTATTTTCTAGGGTTATTTACATTTTACTACCATGACCTTTTTAGTAATTATAAAAAGGACATTGACATTTTGGAATTATTAAAAAGGACCCTGAGGTTTTATCGTATTAATAAAAAGGACCATCTCCGACTATCTGACGTCATTTTGAAAGGTTTTTAGGCCATCTGGTTTATTTCGATTCAGTATAAATTTGCATGAGAATTACCGCAAAGTTTTTTAAGCCACTCAGAATCATGATTTTTCCGTTTTGAAAGGGAAATCATTTTCTCTTATTTGCTGGAGAGAGTCATTTTTATTAATATGATAAAACCTCATGATCCTTTTTAATAATTCCAAAACGTCAGGGTTTTTTTATAATTACCAAAAAGGTCTGGGTAATAAAGTGTAAATGACCTTATTTTCTACCCTATAAACATTTGAAAAATGGTTATTATAGACATAAGTGCAATTGTATATAACTTCTATAAATTAATAAACTTTCAACTAAATTTTTATAGAGTTATTTATGTCAAAGGTCCATGTACTTTGTTTATTGTGTTAACGTAGTCCATGTACTTTTAATTATGTCAATTTAGTTCCTATACAATTCAAAATATGTTAATTTGGTCCTTAAAGAAAATTTTACGTGAAATTTTTAATGGTTGAGCCACGAATTGGGTTAAATTGAGTAGACGAATGAATTTATAATAAGCTACTTGCATCTAACATAATTTTTTCGGTCAAAATTACGTCATTAACTTAATATAAATTTGACCAAATGACTAAATTGATGCATGCTGAATTGTTCATGAATTAAATTGACATAATTAAAAGTACAATAATCAAATTAACATAATGGATAAAATATAAAAATTTTTAACGTAAATAATTTATTTTTATACATAAAGTTAATAATGCACGAACATATCATAGTCATTTAAATTTTTGTAGGGTATTTTAGTAACTATGTAACTCACCCAGGGAGTGGGCCGCAAGTAAAGTTAATTCTCACTATAGATTTTAAACTTTCTACGACCGATGGTGGACTCCTGCTGGACAAACAAAGTGGGGCCCACACGTAAATTAAACTTTTTTAAGTTATAAATTATTAGTAACAGAGTAATTATATAATTAATAGGCAATAAAGGCACAAAATTACCTTTAAAGATTACGGTCTTACTTTAAAAATAATAATTTTATCATGATAATAATATTACTCTAAACTAATTGTGATTAGAGGTATAAATGAGGGTTGGATATTATATGTAATTGAAAGACTTAATAACTATAGAAGGATGTATAAAGTATATGAATTAAATTAAAGGAAATAAAATAGAGACGAATATGTAGAAATGTGATTATTGTATTAATGGGTTTTTTCTACCGGGCTTTGGGACCAACTCACGGAGTTGGTATATATGAGGTACGTGTATGAGCTCAAGTGATATTGTATCCTAAAACTGATTGGTATTAGGTGCAGTAGTCCCTTTGTCATATATATTAATATCTTCTCTTTCACACTATCAAACATTCTTACTAGACTTACATGTAGAGCTGTCAACAATTCTATTGAGTTCGAACCTAAACTTGCCTTATTTAGACCCATTCAAACTCATTTAGGCACATCTAGGGTTGTAGCCTATGAGTTCGAGATCCACTAAGATACACTTAGGTTGGTTCCACTCAAGGTCAAAATAAGCTGAACCTGCTCGCTACTCGACTTGACTCAGTCACCCTAAGTATTCCAGTTAGTCACACGTAGCTCTCTCAGGAGCCAACTTTATTTTATTTTATTAATAATTTAAAGTTAAATAATTAATAAGAGATTATTTATAAAAAGAAAAGGCGCAACTCTTTGAATAGTCGTGTTCGTTACACGTCACATCAAAGTGGGGACAAAGAATCTAAAACTAACTCCCCAGTCCCCGCAATAAGTCCACGTTTACCACTGTAAATTTATAAAAAAATTTCTTGCTATCATATTTTATCAGAAAAATCAGCCAAAAAGGCCGGAAACTAAGATAAATCCTCCCAAATTACATCAACCAGTTCAGATGGGGGATTGAACCACCAATCATACATACATACACGATCAAAATGACAAGTTAGGGAAGTGAAGCCCCTTTACAACTTTGACCCAAAACTGGTCTGGATTGTTGATAAGGCGCCATTCTTGCTTTCCTATGAGACCAAGATTGAACCCCTCAAAATCTCTCAATCCTAAACCCCCCCATATTTTTGATTTTGATAGAATTTCCCAACTCTTCTAGTGCACGCCTCTAGATTCAAGTGAATCCCCTTTCCACCAAAAGGATGCTAAAAGCGAATTAATTTTGTGACAAGTATATTTGGGGAGTTTAAAACAATGCATCGTATAGGATGGAATAGAGGATAGGACCGATTTAGCCAGAATTTCTCGTCCTGCATGGGATAATAAAGGCGTAGTCCACCCCTTAACCGGTTTCTAATTCAGTCAAGAATTAAGGTAAGGGTCCCCAATTTGGTTCTCCCCCATATTAATTGGACTCCTAAATATTTCTCTTTTTGACTCATGAGATCAACCTTAAAGAAATCCAAACACATTCTACTAGGGTTGTCATCAACGTTAGAAGAAAAGAAGGCTTTTGATTTAGAGAAATTTATTTCTTGTCTCGACACATTACAGAATAGTTGTACTAAATTTTTTACCTTTGTAGCATTGACAATATTGGCTTCAAAGAACAAAATGCAGTCATTTACAAAAAGTAGGTGAGACAAAGGAGGGGTGAATTTATTAACATGGAACGGGAGCCATTGCTTATTGCTAACTGCGTGCGAAATGAGACGAGATAAAATGTCCATAATTATGATAAATAAATAAGAAGGGAGGGGATCGCCTTGCCGGAGACCCTTACCAAAGGAAAAATTGCCTACCTGTATTCCATTAACAGTTGGGCTGGCAGTGACCGATGAGACACATTTCATAACTCATTTGATGAATTGGTCACCAAAACCGAAATTTTTCAGGACGACTTCAAGGAAACTCCAATTAACTTGATCGTAGGCTTTCGTAAGGTCAATTTTGAGTTCCATAATCCCCCTTTCCCCGTTTTGCTAGCTTTCACATAATGAAATGCCTCATGGGCCACAATTATATTTTTTTGAATCTAGCAACCTTTAACAAAAGCCTCCTGTTGGGGGGGTAACATCAGGAAGTATGTTCTGAGGCCTGTTAGTTAGGACTTTAGCAATACTTTTATAAATAAAATTGCATAAGCTTATGGGCCTGTAATTGTTCATTGATTCCGGGGATTTAACTTTAGGAATTAAAACAATGTCTATTTCGTTGAGGCCTTTGATCAAATTCACGTTATGAAAGAATGCCTTAATCTCGTTAAACACATCCTCTCCAACAACGTTCCAGAACTTCGAATAGAAAATACTTGGATATCCGTCTGGGCCTGGTGCTTTTAGTCTCCCTAACTACCTAGAAGCATCAACAATTTCCTCAACGATCACATCTTTGCACATCATCCGGTTCATTTGATTTGAGATGACTTACAGAACTACTCCTGCTGCTTCTTCGACCCTGCTACCCCCATTTTTCATCGTACATATTTTTGAAGAAGTTCAGCACCACACTTTGAATTTGGGATTCATCCTCAACCCATCTCCCTTCACCGTCTTTGATTTTCATTATAGAGTTTCTTTTTTATTTTGCTAAGGTTGTGGCATGAAAAAACTTTGTGTTTTTATCACCGTACTTCATCCAATCAATCCTCGGCCTTTGGTGCCAGTGACGTTCCTCCGCTTCCCAAAGCCTCTTTAGATTATTCTTCAAATGAGTTTCAAGATTTAAGTTCAGATTCTCATCTTCACATCCCCGTAACAAAGCAAGCTTTCCCAGAGTCTCATCTATTGCCGCAGTCCTTTGTCTTCTTCATTCGGACCGCCAACTTTTCAGCAACTTCCTGCATTTTTGAAGTTTTTTCTTGACTTTATGCATTCTTGATCCCTGGACCCTACTACACCATCCCTTTTTAACAATCTCTGCACAGTCCTCTTCTAATAACCACTTTGATTCAAATTTAAAACACAGTTTCGGCATAGAAATATTACTTTCCAGAAGAATGATTAAAGGGGAGTGATCTGAACCCACTGCCGGCTCGAGAAGCGCCTCTACAAATTCAAACAAAGACAACCATGCATAATTAGTAGCAACTTTATCTATACGTTCTCTAACATGCAGAGCACCTTCCTTCATGGAAGTCCACAAATATTTACAACCTCTAGTATCAATTTCAAAAAGATTACAGGCATCAAAAACAATGTTTAAGATTTCTAGTTGTGCACCTGAAACTGGTAAGCCCTTAGCCTTGTCAAAAACTGAAGAAATTGCATTTAAATCGCCCGACACTGCGAGAGCTCCATTCATTCCATCAAATCTGGCTGTCCCAGAAGGCTTTTCTTCGCAATGACATCGGCTCACCAAACACAAAAACATGCCTCCATTTTTTAACATCATTTACAAGGTCGATTGTTACATCTATTAGCCTGTTGGACCAATACAATACATTAATTTTAACCTCATTTGTCCACCCTAAAGCCAAACCACCAGCAAAACCCTCTGAGTCAACTACAAAATTGTTTTCCAAATTTAGGTTGTTTAGAGTTTTAACAACAAAGTCTTTGTTTTGCTTAGTTTCTGACAAAAACAAAATGGAAGGTTTAAACTTTAGAGAAATTTCCCGTAGATAAGGAACTGTCAGTGGTCCCCCCAGCCCCTGACAGTTCCAGCTATATATCAATATATTAAAAAATAATAGAGAAAATTATAGCCTATATTCATATTTTATTATTCATAATTTTTAGAAATACTAAAGAAAATTATAACTTTTTTGAATTAATAAAAAAACTCTTGAGTTTTTATCGTTTTAATAACAAGACTCATTTTGGGGAGTAATTAGGTCATTTTCTGCCAATAAAGTTGACGTGACAACTGTTTTTATTAATGGTATAATAAAATAATAAAAGTACTTTTTGATACATTTATTATTGCTTTATAAGTACAAAATTTGAGATGTACTGTGTAGAAACTATTTGTTTTCGCATTTTTAAAATATGGTCACTAAAAAATATTTTTGTCATTCTAGAGTAAATAATAAAAACACATAGAGGTATAAATGATAATTTTGCTATGATAATAATATTACCCTAAACTGATTGGGATTAGAGGTATAAATGAGGGTTGGGTATTATATGTAATTGAAAGACTTATTAACTATAGAAGGATGTGTATAAAGTAGATGAATTAAATTAAAGTAAATAAAATAGAAATAAATATGTAGAAATATGATTATTGTATTAATATTTTTTTTAAAGAAAATTACTCTAAAATTATAATAATTAATCTAAAAATAATCTAACTATATGTCAATATATCAAAAAGTAACCCAACTTTATTTTCTAACAAAAAAAACCCAACTCTAACTTTTTTTACCAAAAATAACCCAACTCTATTTTCTAATCAAAAATAACACAACTCTAACTTTTTTGCCAAAAAATAACTTAACTCTAACTTTTGTAACAAAAAATGACCAAACTCTAAAATTAATTTCAAAAAATATTGTATTGATGGCTAAGCATGGCGTGTGGTATGACGCTCCTACAATATATTTTTGGTTTGGCATGATTTCTTTTCTCATCTAACTAAAATAAAAATACGTTTTTACGATAATTGAGTACAAGCCCACAAAATGGAGACATTCGGGGGCAAAGAACAAGCAAAACAACCGAGAAATACAACCTGAGAATTAGGGGTGCAAATGAGCCGAGCTGAACCACAACTTGATCGGAGGCCAGCTTGATGTTGGTATCATTAATCTAACCGAACTGCATATATGTGCTCGCTCAACTCGTTTACTAAATGAGACCGCCTACAGAGAACAAGTCAGATCAAAAATACATAGAAGAAAAATATACTATCGGAGCATCACAATTCAGTATTTTTTAAATCAAATTTTTGGAGTTGGGTTATTTTTAAATTAATTTTAGAGTTTGGCTATTTTTTGGTAGAAAAGTTAGAGTTGGGTTATTTTTTAGTTAGAAAATAGAGTTGGGTTATTTTTTGGTATATTCACATATAGTTGAGTTACTTTTAGACTAATTATTTTTAAAATTATACTACAATTTTCAATTTTTTAAAAGAGCATTGTACGGAGAAATTTTCAAATAAAAGAAATAAATGAGACAATGTTGCACAAATATAAAGATTTGTATTTTAACATAAAAATATGGGTACAATCTTTGCCAATGGCTTGGACCTACCTGGTTTTATTTCTATCAAGTGATTCTTCTTCAAAGTAGAGGACATGACATATGGCTTGATCTCTAATATAAAGGATGATTTGGGTTTGAAAGCTTGAATGTGGGAATGTGGGAATGTGGCTTAATCTTTATCAAGTGATTCTTCGTCAAAATAGAGAGCACGTCCCCTGGTCGTTTGACTTGAAAGATGATTTGGATGTGAAGGCTTTGATAGGAAAATACTCAAAGAATTCTAGGTTTTTCTTTTTCTCTCTCTCTTTTTTTTTAAGTTCGAATAATTCTAGAACTACATCCTAGGCCCTTTTTTTCATGGGAGATATGTTGGGAAAGAATAACTCTAATGTCGACTGTTGGGTTCACAGTTCTCAACTATGATTACAACAAATGACACCTATTAGAGCACTTGGAGTAGGAGACTTTCTCTCTACCTAAGCCCCCGATCGGAGAGTCACGTTTCGTGACACCTCACATGTGAGAGTTCCCGGAAATAGGTCTCTATAAATCCCTTCGCTCTAATGCCGGTTGTTGGGACGAATTTAAAAAATTCTCCCTAATTTTATAAAGCTTATGCAGCGGACGGGGTTTAGAATTCATAATTCTAAATCTAGGGTTGATTTAAAATTTATAATTTTAAATCTACCGATTTAAATTCATAATTTAAATCTACAGATCTAAATTCTTAATTTAGATCTACAGACCTTTTACTCTAATACATTCATAACAATACATAAACATGAACTGTAAATAAATGGAAAAGCAAAAATTAAAAGTGAAGGGAAAAAAATATACTTGAAATTGCTCTAATATAAGAATATCAGGAAAAAAAAAAATCTTCGTCAGAAGAATACAAAAATCGAGACTCTGCGATCTTCTACGCAATGACCTCGAGCTGCCTGGAGGGTGGGCTCTGAAAAATATTAAAGTAGGAAAGAAAACTTTCAATGGAATTTTTTTCTCCAATTAGGTCTCTGAAACAATTCCAGAAAACCAAAAAATTATATTCAATTGAATGCCAAACCTCTGGAATAGGTACTCCTATTTATAGTAGGGTACCGGAACGAAAAATAGGTTGATTTTCGATGTGGGTTCCCCCCGGTTAAAATCAAAACGCATTGTTTCAGGTTAAATAATGATCAAAACGTCACGTTTCACAAGCAGTTCAAAAACAAATTATTTTTATTTTCTTCCGCGTGCCATGTGTCAGCCTGTGATTGGCCGGAGCACACGCACGCGGATCCTCCCCTTTGTCGCGCGCTGATTGGCTGCTAGCATTACCCATTGATTACGGGAGCTATGCAGGTTTTGCATATATATATATATATATTGTTTTGCTTTGTTTTCTACATGTAAAAATTTATCTTATAAATTTTTATTTTCAAAATTATTTTATAATTTTTAACTTTTATTTATCGCATGAATAATATTTGGAAAAATTAAATGTACCCATCTTATGGATAAATAATTCATCTCATTATTTCTTTAATATTTTTTTATGGCAATAAATACAGAGGCTTGCACAGGGACCTCAGTGACAATTTAAATCTAACTCCAAATGGGTTAAATTAATCATCTTATGAAATAATTTAATTACCATTTGATGAGACTTAATTCCACTAAATAAATTTCACTGCACTCCAGACTTAAACCATTTATTCGATATTTTCCTAATAGACTGTATTGATGACAACAACCCCTCCACTAGATGTCCATGACGAAGAATAAGTATAACTACTACCATTATTATTCTCACAGCTTCTCTATTAGTTACCGACTCACCCTTCATTGAATAATTCATTTATACTTGAACATATTCACGGTATAAATTCCAAATGTCAAATACTTGGAATACTTTGGCCAAAATTTTCGGACTATTCAAATATTTGCGAATCAACTAAGGTGACATCTGTATCTCATAAGAGACTATAGATTCCCTATTGAATACCTGATCCTTGTCACACTTCACGCCGCTATCCAGTGTACATGGGAATTCAGTCATGCATTTAGACCTTACTTATAGTACACTAAAGTAACTAACGCTTCATGCACAAGTCCAGAATAATTTCAAGATTTAGAGTTGTCGTTCAAGCAGTTCAACATGAATCACTCATCTTTGATAGTAGTCTAGAAACAAGCACCTCACATGGTCCAACTCAGTGCGCCAATCTTATTAAACACACCAACCTAACACTTTTGGATTACCATCCACATGACCATGACAAGTCATCTAAAGTGTCACGTTATAGTTGTTAGAAAAATTGACTAATATTCATGAGAGCATTTAGAAACATCTTACAAAATGATGCTATTGCGCCATGGTAAAAGCCACTGTCCTTAAAGACGATTTCGCTGCTGCTTCAGTGCACACAGTATAACCAGTGACCGTGCTCCAGAATTAACGCGATCCAACTCTTAACGTGCACTCGTTAATTATCGGGAAGGAGTGTCTTGAACTTTGTCCAAAACTTTGAGAAGAAAGAGATGAATTAAATGAAACCTAGTAATGGACCCAAACCTATCTCTCCCTTCACCAGTCAAAAGACCTATTTTATCTTTCTTGTTAAAATCTGAACACCCATCTCCATAACTATGAAATCCCACCCACCTTCATTTCTCTCATTAAACGACCTCTTCTCTACAAACACACATATTCTCTTGCCCTTTTTCAATGATGATGCAAACCCTAATTGTTTAAACGGTGTAAACACAACGCTTTTAACTCGATTTTGTATTGATCAATTGATTTGAGAGTAATTGAGAGAGAGAGACTCCATGAGGACGAACCGGGTAAAATGAGAGAGTTATGATCGAGTATATAGTGAGAGAGAGGGGGCATCTAATTGGCAGTTCAACTTCTTATCAAACTAACCAGCTATATTATGTATTTGAAAGGTAAAAAGCATGTGTAACGTCTGTAATAAATTCGTACAATAATTTGCAATGGTAAAATAACGGATGTAATAAATTGCAACGGCTATATTGTTAATTGCGTATGAATCCCCAACAGTCATATTTTAATGACATTAATGGTAAAAAATTATTTTCCCATTATACTTAAGATTAACTTGTATCATTTTTCTAACAATCCCCCACAAAGGATACAAGCAGAAGAGAACAAAGAAGGGTAAATTTGGCAAAGGGAGTTCAGTTTTTCAGTACCGATGTCTTGTGACTTGAATCGTTACCTAGTGTTACCCAAGTTTAGGACCAACATCTTGCAAGGTGACTTTCGTCTTGAACCTCACAAGGGGTTATATAGTCTGCCACTTGGACACATACCAAACTCCAGATCTGGACAACTCCTACGATTTGGAGCATTTTATCGGCCATGCGCTGATCTTGAATATTCATAGGTGCTCCAGAAGACAAGTCTTAAACGTTTATAGGGAGCGGCTACACTCCCGCACCTACATAAGTGGATCCTATCGAGTGTGTGTTACCGCACACCACCAAACATATGGATATAGGTCCATTAAGAGCGAAAGCTTAACTTGACCCCTTGGTAATATACAGACAGTGTCCATCAAGTGCAAGCCTCGCTTACACCAACAAATATATGGCTATGGATCTGTCACCGCACTGTCACACTATAGGGAGGGACAATATAAATACAGTGCATTCCTTGAACAAAACTATGACTTTTCATATTGAACCTGTTAAGACTATGTTGGATACATCATAGTTTATTCATGTATAGACTTTAGTCCCGTCCCCCTCGATGTTTCCACAATCATTTTTCAACATAGTGTCTTTATCAATGGATCCACGAGGTTCTTTCCAAACCTTACACAATTTAGTGATATCACTTTCTTTCGAGTAAATCGTTTATGACCTTAAGTCTGAGACAAATAGGTGTCCTCTCGCCAAACCCATCAAGTGTGCAGTGTTCGCACCATCCATTACGGACTATAGGTTAGGTTAAAGCATCAAGCTCAACCTTCACAAATGACATTTTAGCACTGTGTTAGAATAAAGCGGTACTTGAGAGTTGACCACTGTCAACATCAATCACGAGTTACTCTTACCACCATATTGAGGTATCTGCAACGGGTTGTTAAACAACTAGCTCCATCGCTTGCCAACTTCAACAAGAGTCAGTATAACACAATAGTGAAGCAAATAGCATATCAATAAAACCGTATCTCCACCTCAAGTACTCAAATAGCACACATATCATACATATATCGTGTATACAGTTTGCACGAAAGGCATATACTATAAATTTGTCAATTTTACATATCACCATAATTGTGAAACATTATCATCTCTAATCAATTGGATCACCACCAATTCAGGTCACAAAAGACTACATACCCATTATCATCGTACTTCAAAGTACACGCATTATGACTATTATGGGTAGTCTATGTATTACTAATGTTATATCAAATTTTAGTGACATCAAGAGAAAGAGGTACAGAAAATCATAATTCATAAGGTGCCTTTTAAAATTCAAGTTAAGGAAACCCAAGCTTCCGTAAGGCTCTCAAGTCCAAGTGTTAACATCATTAAACTATTCACACTGATTTTGAAAAGCCACCAAAATAATGTTTCAATCATAATCAATTTCCATATACTAGCTGTAACTAGCAAACATTGACAAAAACACAATAATAAGAAAAGATTATGATCAGACAACATAACTTATAGGCTTTTAAGTGCTCACAAAACCTCCACAATGGAGTGTCTCGCACTTCATTATTAAGCCATTCAAATTTCTTTACCTGCCAACTCAATCTTTAAGGACAACTAAACGATGCAGGTTTCAGAGGGGTGTCACAAAGTATAGCTCACTAACGAGCCTAAATACATAATCATTAGTAGAATATCTCTCATCGATATCAGACACCCAATACAACAAGGAGTCTATTACAATGTAAACCCCATTCAAGTACCTCACTAGTACCTCATCAATTTAATTAGAGTACTTCATTATTTGGATCCGTGTATGTAGACTAGATCTACCGCTGACATGTATTGTCTTATTCATCAAAACATAATGCTATCAATCACCTAACCATATTTAACCTGTGACACGATGCCATGTTTTTTCTCCTCATCAAGTGAACACTAGGGTCATATAGTATGTCATCCAAATGACCAACATGAGTATACAACATATGACAATAACTCAAAAGAGGTATCTTGGCACAAGCTAAATACCAAGCCCATGATCACTCAAGATTCTCATATGGCCTGCACCTTACCTTTTTCCCAAATACTAGGAAAGAAGGAATGAAATAATGATCCTTAGGGCATAATAGTCTCCAAAGACAACATCAAGTCCATATATGACTCAAGTATATCATGATTTCCCAACTATCAAACGAAAATTCAGCAAAACAGTCTAAAAACTAGCATAATACAGTACGGATAGCAACATTCAGCAGCTAAATGTCATAATCTACATTACGTACACAAAATACAGTAGTTGCACATCATAAACAACAAGCATTACTCTGGTACTACAAAATCCAGCATGTAATAGTCCATAACATCATGTACATTAGCATCTTATAGCCTACATTCTGTATATGACAATATGGATAGTAACATACAGTCTAAAACAATATGTAGCAGCACATTCATCTTGAAAAAGGCATGTTTCAACTTGCTTCAAACATAACAAGCCATGGGAAATACATAAGACACGTCAATATGAAGACTAATACACAAATCACACATAAATTTTCAAGAACTCACAAGTCCTATTAGCCCTTTAAAAAAATCAACTATTTCACTCAGGCCACTCCAAATATGCAAGAAAACCAACTCTCACATACACAGTTAATCTCATGGTTAAAACCTAAAAATACCATGTGATTATTAATCTCTCTCTAAAAATGGAATCAACTGAATTCATGATCTCCTAATAGTGCTTTTGGGTCTTATTCTAATTCATTTATCATACTAATAATCATGTTCAACTACAAACACAACTCCACCGAGTTCTCATGTTGCTCTTGTATCATACACTCGGTTGACAATTGATTAATCACATCAGGTTACTATCTTTCATATATCCCTACTAGGGCGGAATAAGAATACCTCAACCTAACTAGATGAAATCCAACATAATTCACATTATCCACTGAGAAGTTCAGAGTAGTGCATCCCACATAAGGTTCCTTCCTTTTTTTTCCGTTAGATAACTATTGATGTCCTACAAGACAATGCCCCCGCATTTCACGAGCTTATAGTATAAGTCATATGAATATGAGTTTACCTCAACAATCAGAAGTGACTTAATATGTATATCGCATGAGACAATATAACTCAGTTAAGTACAACATTTTTCATGCTACATATGCACAAACAAAATCACAGATTAGAGTATGAAAATTTCATTTGAGACAACATTGTCATAATCATAATATAAATGCTAGCACACATATCAAACAAATATAAATGCTAGAATTTAGATTATTAAAAGGTATGTCTACATAATTTAGACAATATTTTTATACTCAAACTTCAAAAACATGTGCCTAAGCCCATTTTAACATCAATCATGTTATTCCTTTTTATAGTCAATAATACTAACTGATTTTTGTTGTACCCTAAATAATCCTACACCTTAATCCAAATTCTTAAAATTGGGGAGTGAATAAAATGAAATAAAAATTAGATCACACTTGTTTCTTTAACCAACATACAGGAATTTATCTCTTTTAAAAGTATGTCCTGATTTTGTTTTATAGTCATCAGATGAGACAATGGCCGACATTAATAAAATTGAGAAAAATAACGTTGAACTCGTATAAAGAGTAATGCGTATAGTCAAGACATTTAAATTCCCTACATTTAACCCATTTTAATGCATACTAATAGACATTAGAATGTCATTTTCCGACCTAACGAAGATCATTTCCTGATCTATCCATCTAACAATGAGCTAAATGCTCATGTAAATGACTTCAGATTGCAAAGAATAGGAATCCATCATCATTTCTATTAATTGCGGTTTACTCCATCATCATCCTTGATCAATTGGTTTCTTTGTACTCAACAACCCTAAAAATCTCATCTTTATTTTTCCCCTGAATGATTATACTACAGTCACATAATTTCAAAAGTGTGCTACGCAGTGCCACCATCCATGGGAGCTGTCTTCTTGGCTGGTCACCAATTCCTCGTAATTAAGTTTCTAGGAGTTGTCTTCTCTAGATAAACTAAAATATGGGGCTCGATTTTATCAAACTTTCATATTTCTGACCTTCTATATGTCCCTCATATCTCATTTCTTTCTAGCCATATTATATTTTGCACAAATAACTCATCATTAAAAATATATTTATCCAGATGATATTTTATATTAAGTAAATATGAGACCAGTTAATCCTTATTTCTTACTCTAATTTCAAGTGGGCCCTTATTTATTTATTTATTTATAACTCTAGGCTTTAGTAGATCTTATACCATTCTACATGCCTTGTTTCATTTTAATGGGCCTTCTTTTTGTTAGTGTAATATTGTATCAATTACCACACTTTCTAACTAAATCATTCTTTCCATGTCATGTACTATATGTTATTCATCTTCTTCCTTGACTAACAATCGTCATACCAATACTCCTCAAAACAAATTCAACTCTATTATATCTTAATCACATATTGTTATGCTTGTTTCACTATACACTATCAACTTTCTACATAAAATCGTCTTTTAGATTGTTAGAAAAATTGACTAATATTCAAGCATAATATTTGAACATTGCAACTAAGGAGAGAGCATTTAGAGAGATCTTATAAAACGATGATATCGCGTCGTAGTAAATGCCACTGTCCTAAAAGACGATTTCGCCGGTGCTCCAGTGCACACTGTATAACCAGTGGCCATCCTCCAAAATTAACGCGTGCACTCATTAATTGCCGGGTAGGAGTGCTTTGAACTTTGCCCAAAACTTTAAGGAGAAAGAGAGAAATTAAACGAAACCCAGCAATGGACCCAAACCCATCACTCTCTTCACCAATCAAAAGACCCATTTTATCTTCCTTGTTAAAATCTGAACACCCATCTCCATAACTATGAAACCCCACCCACCTTCATCTCTCTCATTAAACGACCTCTTCTCTACAAACACACATAATCTCATGCCCTTTTTCAATGATGATGCAAACCCTAATTTTTTAATCGGTGTAAAAGCAGCGCTTTTCCCTCCATTTTGTATTGATCGGTTGATTTGAGAGTAATTGTGAGAGAGAGACTCCATGAGGACAAACCGGATAAAATGAGAGAGTTATGATCGAGTATATACTGAGCGAGAGAGAGGGGCCATCTAATTAGCAGTTCAACTTCTATCAAGCCAACCAGCTATATTATATATTTGAATGGTGAAAAGCATGTATAACAGCTGTAATGAATTAGCACAATAAATTGCAACGCTAAAACGACGGATGTAATGAATTGCACCGGCTATATTATTAATTAGGTATGAATCTCTTACAGTCATATTTTAATGACATTAACGATTACTGGTAAACGGCTAGTAACGGGTCTTGAAAGATTATTTTCCTATTATACTTAAGATTAGCTTGTATCATTTTTCTAACAATAGTCTTAGCATACAAGTGGTCCAAACTTGTCTTTGACTACGAGTCTTTCAAACAACAATCCATGCCATTTGTTCCAAGTTTATCTGTGGATTAATCTCATAAATCACTTAGAACAAACACGTAAATTGTAGTCTGAGGACTACACCCATCTCATGGGTGTTTCCAAAAAGAAAATTACCTGCAGTATAAATGCTCGCTTACACAAATTTAACAAGGAAACGAGTTTTTAGGACACTATTCCTGACAAGATATCTACGTTATAGGTCATGGGCTTACCTTATTAAAACTGAGCTCGACTCACCTTTAAAGCTTCTTGGGTTAAGTTTACTTTAGCCCTAATGCTCTAGGGGTTTGAATTTTGACCAATATCCTAAAAATCTGATCCGTATAATAATACAGTAGTCAATTGTTAGTACAGAATTTCATTCATGTAATAAAATTCAATAGTAAATCTAGTAGTATAAATAGAAGGGATTGTATTCGGTTGAAGGTTAATGAACAAAATTACTTCCCATCTTTTCTCTCTCTCTCTCTCCTCTCTATCTCCTCTGATTCTTTCTCTCATCTCACTCTATTTCTCTATTCTATCAAAAACCTAACCCTAATTATTGGTTACAACTATAATTGTTGTAACATTTGGTATCAGATTCAGGTTAAGTGCTGCGTTTGTGATCAATGGCGGAAGGTACTTGAAGCACCTCTGAATTACGGCATCTGGAGACTCGATTAGACGACACCGAGAGCCAGATTGTCAGAGGACTCAACGAAATGGATGCAAGATTTCAGGTGGTAATTTCAGATATGGCGTCGGTTAAGCAAGAACAAAGCAAGATGATGGAGATTTTTCGTAAGTTGCAGCAAAACCAGCGTCAGGGCATCGGGCTTCTTGTTCCGCCATCAGCGCCGCTGCAGCCACCTCCACCAGTAACCACCTCGGTTCTGGTCTCTGGTATTGAATCATCAGCCACATCTCTTTATCAATTTCATACTCGCTTGTCCAAATTTGACTTTCCCCGTTTCTCTTGTGGCGTGGCCATCAAGAATTGGGTATGGAAATTTGAACAATTCGTTGAAATTGCCAATACCCCTACTTCGGAGCAAGTTAAACTTGCTTCTATGCATCTTGACGATGATGCTCTTGAGTGGCATCATGCCTTTGTGAAAACTTCAATTCGACCTATAACCGAAATTTTGTGGCTCGAATATTCTGCACTGTTAATTGAGTGTTTTGGCCATAGTTATGAGGATCCGATGGCCGACTTAATGAAATTACATCAAATTGGTAGTGTATCGACATATCAGGCTCAGTTTGAAGGATTGGTCCCACGTTTAAACTTGTCGGAAGAATACTTGGTATCTTGTTTTGTCACGGGCCTTAAAGATACGATTAGATACCTTGTTTTGATGCTACAAGCACGTACTATACATCAGGCTATGCGTTTGTCCCGTTTGCAAGAGGATAATTTGTTGACAGGTCAAAGATCATCGTTTACTAAGTCCTTTAAACAGCCTAATTCACGTGTGTCAATTCCATCTTTGGCCCCATCATCGAGCTCTGTCGTGCATTCCCCTTCCAAATAGGGATACAATTCTCGTAGTCTCAAACGTGAGGGGCGTACTATTTCCGCTGCCGAAATAGAGGACTGGCGTGAGAGAGGTCTCTATTTCTTTTGTAGTGAGCTGTTTGTTCCAGGACATATGAAAGTGTGTAAGGTTAAAAATCCTCAGTTACGGTTGCTTTTTGGGGACATGGCCGACACTAATGACCAAGTAGCTGAAGACTTCCCTTTCAATTCCGCGGACACTATTTCCGGGGATGCCCCACACATTTCCTGTAATGCCTTAGCCGGCATATCATCCTATAGTACTATGCGCATTACTGGTTTTCATAACTGCAAGCCACTTCACACTCTCATCGACAGTGGTAGTACTCATAACTTTCTTGATCGGGAAAAAGCTCGTTGGCTCGGACTTGTCGCTGTCCCGCGATCCCCTGTTTCAGTAACTTTGGCGGATGGGAACCAGATCCTATGCCGTGAATTATGTTGTGATTTCCAATGGCAGGCTCAGGGTATAGATTTCGCTTGTGATGTTCTTCTCATCGATTTAGGTGGTTGCGACATGGTTTTCGGGATTCAGTAGCTCGCTCCTCTCGGTCCAATTCTTTGGGATTTCGAGAAACTTCAAATGTCTTTTACTTGGCTGGGAACTTCGTGCGTGCTCCGCGGCCACTCGGCCACCATTCGTCATGCCAGTAAGCGAAGTTTACATAAGCTTGAAATTTTAAGTTCTTCCATGCATGTCATACTTGTTCCTTCAGTGTATGTACAACTTTTTGCTACTGAGGCTTCGAACCTTGCTGCGGGTATGGTTACCGATTGTCATTGGTCCGAGCTTAATGCTCTATTACTCGAATTTTCATCGGTATTTGATGAACCACGTGAGCTTCTCCAGCCTCGACCTCACTTTGATCACTGCATATTGCTTAAATCAGATGCCACCCCGATTAATATTCGCCCTTATCGATATCTGTTAGTGTAAAACAACGCAATTGAGACAATGATCCTTGAAATGTTGGAAACCAGTATTATTAGACATAGCAACAATCCTTTTGCATCACCCGTGATTTTGGTGAAGAAAAAAGATGGAATGTGGCGTACGTGTGTGGACTATCGAGAGTTAAATTGTCATACTATTAAAGACAAGTTTCCGATCCTGATAGTAGAAGAATTGCTTGATGAGATATATGGATCGGTTGTGTTCTCGAAGCTGGATCTCCGTAGTGGGTATCATCAAGTCTAAGTTTGCGAGGTCGATGTTTACAAGACAGCATTTCATATTCATCAAGGCCATTATGAATTCCGAGTGATGCCATCGGTCTAACCAATGCTCCGGCACCTTTTAGAGCCTCATGAACTCTGTATTTCACCCCTTTTTATGCAAGTTCGTACTTGTTTTCTTTGATGACGTTTTAATTTACAGTTTGGATGTGTCTTCCCATTTGTATTGCCTTCGTTTGGTCTTCGAGGTTATGCAGGCTAACCAATTATTCGCCAAAGGGTCTAAGTGTGGTTTTCTTCTTGAGGAAATTGATCACCTAGGCCACTGTATCTCCGTTCGTGGGGTTTTTACGGATACCACAAAGATAGAGGTTGTTCGCGGTTGGCCTGTTCCCTCCACCATCAAGCAATTACGGGGTTTTCTCGGTTTTGCAGGGTATTACCGACTATTCATCCATGATTATGGGAATATTAGTAAGCCCCTTATCGATTTCCTAAAGAAGGATTCTTTCGGTTGGCATGCTGAAGCCGAGACCGCTTTCAATGTTCTTAAGTAAGCTCTTATAAATGCACCTGTTTTGGCTTTACCCGACTTCACACGGCCTTTTATTGTCGAAACAAACGCCTCCAGTGTAGGCCATGGGGCCATTTTGATGCAAGACAATTATCCCATTGCTTACTTAAGCAAGGCCCTCTCTCCAACTCATCTCAGTATATCAGTGTATGAACGTGAATTAATGGCGATAGTAATGGCTGTTCGGAAATGAGAGCACTACCTCTCCAATCGTCATTTTATACTTCGGATTAATCAACAAAGCCTCAAGTTTTTACTTGATCAAAAGGTGAATACCCCGTCACAACGGGCTTGGTTGTCCAAGCTTATGGGTTTTTCTTACACCATTGAGTACAAAAAGGGCTGTGAGAACAAGGCCGCTGACGCACTCTCTCGCTTACCCACTTCGGACATCGAGCTTCGAACACTACTTACCAACATCCAATCTCCATTGTTGGATGAAATTCGTACTTCTTGGACCCAAGACCCTTCCCTGCAAAAGCTTATTAATGAATTACAATTGGATCTAGCCAAGCATCCCTCGTTTGCCTAGACAGATGACGAGTTGCGTCGCTATGGCCGGTTAGTTGTGGGGTATGTTCCTTTGCTTCGTCACCGCATTTTGTTTGTATCACGCTTCGGTGGTTAGGGGTCATTCCGGAGTTGATGTTACATTTCGAAAATTGAGTAGTTTTTTATATTGGAAGGGTATGCGTCGTGATGTTCACAAATTCATTTCCGAGTGCACGATGTGCCGACATTGTGAGTCCGACAATGCCGCGTACCCCAAGTTGTTGCAGCCTTTACAGATCCCAGACACACTTTGGAGCTCCATTTCCACGGACTTTATTGACGAGTTACTGTGGTCTCATGGTCGTGACTCGCTTTTCGTCGTGGTGGACCGCTTGAACAAGTATGCCCATTTCGTGCCACTCACACATCCGTATTCGGCTCCAACCGTTGCTCGGGTATTACTAGACCCCATTTTTCGTTTACATGGACTCCCATGGGACATTGTTTCGGATCGGGATTCGGTATTCCTTAGTTGTTTTTGGAAGGAGTTATTCCGTGTATTGGGTGTCAATTTACACATGTCTTTGTGATATCATCCTGAAACCAACGGGCAAACCGAAGTGGTTAACCGTAGTCTTGAGACGTATTTACGCTATTTTTGTTGTGATATGCCCTCGTCATGGACCACTTTTATTCCGATGGCGGAATGGTGGTATAACACGTCTTTCCATTCGACTATTCAATCGACCCCGTACGAGATTTTGTATGGACAACCGCCCCCTCTTCATATTCCGTATATTCCATGTGAAACCAAGGTACAGGCCGTGGACCGTAGTCTGTTCGCTCGGGAGGAAGCTGTCCAGTTACTCAAGCACCATTTATCTCGCCCACAGGTTCATATGAAACAGCTCACGGATGCCCACTGTTTGGAGCGACAGCAAGCTGTAGGGGACTGGGTGTTTTTGAAACTTCAACCTTATCGTCAATATTCCATTCACACGTGTTCGAATATGAAATTGGCAACGAAGTTTTATGGTCTTCATTGTATCATTGCGAAAGTGGGTCCAGTCGCTTACACTCTTGATTTTCCTTCGAATGTTAAAGTTCATCCTACTTTTCATGTTTTGTAATTGCATCGGCACGTGGGTACAGTCATGGAGGGGCACCCAAGCTTTCGTCCTCACTTACCAGGCAACCAATGGGTTCCTGAAGCTGTTTTGGATCGCCGGCTCGTTAAGCGTCGCAATGCCGCTGCCACCCAGATTTTAGTCAAGTGGAAGGATCACGTAGTCGAAAACGCCACTTGGGAAGACTACTACGAGTTACGTCTTTGTTATTCTACTTTTCTTCCTTGAGGACAAGGAAGTTCTCATCCAGGGGGTAATGATGCGTATAATAATACGTTAGTCAATTGTTAGTACAGAATTTCATTCATGTAATAAAATTCAGTAGTACATCTAGTAATGCAAATAGAAGAGATTGTATTCCGTTGAAGGTTAATGAAAAAATTACTTCCCATCTCATCTCTTTTTCTCTCTCTCCTCTAGCTCCTCGAATTCTTTCTCTCATCTCACTCTATTTCTCTATTCTATCAAAAACCTAACCCTAATTCTTGGTTACAACCAAAATTGTTGTAACAAAATCATTTGGGCTTTAGGTTCGACTTGAGAGGCATTTGGACTCATGTTTGACTTAATAGTCATTTAAACTTTAAGTTTGACTTGAAAATCATTTATAGTTGGAGGAAATCATTTATGTTTAAGTTTGTGGATTGTAGGTCACACTTGAGAGTTGATTGGGCATTAGGTTTGACTTAAGAGTCATTCAAAGATAGGTTCGACGTGGAAGTCGTTTAAGTTTAAGTTTGACTTGGGAGTCATATCGGTCTTAGACTTAGGTCTTGTAGTTCTTTTGAGTCTTGAGCTTGTCTGGATGTGGCCAGCCCTACAGGCTTTGGACTCCACCCAATTGTTTTCGTGGTTCAGGCTTGACTTGATCGCCTAGTTGCACTTGATATTTGCTTTGGACTTTTAACTTCCGAGACAAACTGAGTCTAGTCAACTGTTAACTATCAGTCAACTCAATTAATTTTATTAACCCACTTAAAATTTATAAAAGATAATTTTTATATCTACAAGCACCGTTAAAAGTTTAAATATTTTTAATCAATCACATAATATAGCACTGTTTGTAAGATATGAAGCGACAAAAAGAGCCCTTTGCTTCACAGGGTTAAGGAAACTCCTACTGCGCAAAGAATTATTTTTCTTTTTTTTTTTAAATAATATAAATGAGCAGTGGGGCGCAAGAAATTCAATTAGCGCGATAATTTGTGTATTTATCGCAATATTTTAGAGTGGATTCACATCTGGTTGACTCGGGGTCTTTTGCTTCGAAGAGATAGAGTTGGTTTTAGATTCTGGAATCTTCCGCCTAATTGACAAAGTGGGCACCCTGGGGCGGGGCGAGTATGGGATGCCTCCTTTATATTTGTACCCATTATTCAAATTTTATACTCGCATTTGTCTTATTACTTACCATTGGTATGAAACGATTACCCGTACCTGCCTCGGTGGGTATAAATCCAAATCTATTCCCATACTCGACCTATTATCGGCGAATATCCAACGAATATTCATTACCAGCCTCGTACCCTTCCTAATGTGCATATAAAATGATTATCTACATTCACTTATAGTAATTATTTAATACTAATTTTAAAAATCAATTATATTTTCTTTATAACATTGATAAACAATATTTTTTTTATAACATTAATAAAAATTTTCGGTTATTAAATTTAAACACATATATTTTTTTTTAATTTGAAGTTTAATAATGTACAAAATGAAGCGAGGATAGTGGGTATGAGGTGGGGCGGGGAGGATACAGAGCGGGGTGGGGCAGGGCGGATAAAAAACTATACCCGCACCCGCCCCATGCCCGTGACGGGTACTAGTAGTACACCTAACCCATGCCCATTACCTACCCCAAATGGAGCGGGTACCCGCGGATAGCAGGTTTTACCAGCTCCATTGCCATCCCTACCCCCATTTGTCCCCACTTCATGGTGAGAATGCAGAGTGAGTCAACTGATTCGACTAGTGGGAAGATTTTGCTTGTTTTGAGCTTGAGCAGGGTCGAGTTTGTTTAGCTTACAGAGTACAACGAGTTTAGTGAAGCTTGAATTTATAGGTCGTGACCATAAACGAGCATAGGTTGAGTTTAAATTGGTTTTAAATAAGACAAGTTTAGTTTGCAACTGAGCTAAATTAAATCAAACTCGAGCTTCAAATCTCTATACTCGACAAATTTCGAGTCGATCTAAAGTTTATACAAATTAGTTGAGCCTTGAGCTTGATGTGGTCAGAATTATTCTTTTTCTTTCATTCTTGGATCTTCAATATAATTTAAGGAATGCACATATAAGTCTAGCAAAAATCACATCTTGGAATTGTAAACATATTATGTCAATGTGTAAGCCTTGTTGGCTATTCCACTTAGCGATGGTTTTAAGATAAAATATTGTTTGAATTTATACGTAGATTTAATATATGTCGAATTACTTGCGAAATGTTCGCAATAACAAATAATCAAATTCAATTATTAAATGGTATTGAAAAAAATATATTCGTATTTGATCTCCAGTATAATACCATACCACGTACTTTTTATATAGATTTTATTAGAATATTCACTAGCATATCACTAGGATACTGCACCTTCCTAATGTAACCCTTGGTTTATGCAATTATCAAGGATATTATTCTCTTTACTTAATTGTTGTATGCCTATATAAAGGCTTGTAGCTCTCATTCTTAATTATCAAATACAAGGTTGCTTAACATTCATATGGTATCAGAGCTCTCTGTCTTTGATTTACTTTATAGTCTTTTCTTTCTTTTTGTTCTTTCTTTTTACGCTTTGCGCTATAATTTTGTTGAATTCTTTATTCGTTCTTTAATTTTTGTTCTTCTTTTTTTTTTTTTTTTTAAATTGAGCAATGGCATCTAACCTAAATCGATCCTATGCATGTGCCCTCTCCCCCTCTACCCACCCCTCTACCGGCGCCACCACGCCTGCCGTGGAGGTCGGTCTCACCCATACTGACTCCCTACTGCCGGCGTTCGGTGGTGCACTGACCGGAGCGGTGGCCGACGACAACAACGTCGATACCATTGTCACCGGTGCCCCCTCCCTCGGTTGGTTGATACTGGTGTTGCCATCTCCGGTACTCCACCACCAAACGGGAGGCCTACAATGAACCTGGCACTTAATTTGGGCATCCCCTCCCCTCTTCTTTTCTCTCTCCCACTGCCAGTGACTGGTGTCACTGGTGGCAGTGCCGCGCCACCCCCTCCGTCCGTCCCTGCTCCATAGCTTAGGCACGGGTGTGTCGGCGGCCGCACTTTCCCCCCTCTTCCCAATTATATAAACCTTAATTGCATAAACCCTAGTCAATATAACCACCCCTCCTCCCCAATTGTTATCCCCCTTTCTAATATAAAAAATATTATTACAATAAAACTTGAAACAACATCAGATTATCCCCACTGGCGTGAATAATTCCAAATGTTGTTAATAACACATCAATTATAGGGTTTATTGATGGTTCATACTCTTGTGGCTCTACCCAAATAACACTTCCAAACGGATCACTCTACCTAATCCCGATTATACAAATTGGCTCCATATAGATCAAAGTCTTAGATCCTATATCACTGCCACTCTCTCTCTCTCTCCTCTAATAAATTACATTGTATGCCGCCCTACCTCTAAAGCCATGTGGGATGCCTTCACTAAGCGCTTACGGGATCACTCTATGGCCAAGGAGTTTGAACTCTATAACCAACTCATGAATCATCAAAAAAAATGGCAAAAACAATGGACCAGCACCTCTCCCAATTAAAATCAATAACGGACGACTTAGTTGCCATTGACTCCCCTGTGTCGAATAAAGAATTTCAACACTTTGTACTTTACGGCCTACCCCCTGAGGATGCAGCCTTTGCTACTTTTTCTCGTCAAACTTCAAATATTATTCATATGAAGAGTTAAAAACTACTTTACTAAATGAGGAGGCTACCTTGAATCAATACTTTGGATGAACCACAACTTAGCCTTCTCACGCTATGGTGGCCACGGGCCAACCGAACCAAGGAGGTTCCAACAACCGAGGTGGCCACGACCGTGGTCATGGCCGAAATCGACGCAACAACCGAGGAGGTCGTGGTGGTTCTCCGAGCCACCCGAACCCCCACAACCCACAACCTCAACCTAGGGTTCCCTACACTGGCACCCCACTCTTGGTTCGACCCCCATTTGGTTCCTCTCCTAACTCTAGTGCAGACATGCGTGGTCCCGGTCCTCAATTTTGTCATATTTGCTCTCAAAATGGCCACACCGCAGTCGCTTGTCCCCATTGGTTTGATAGCTTAGCCTTTCCTGATCCTTCTCACTCTTTTGCCGCCATGACAATCAGGGAGCTGCACTACTTCAACCGATATCCTGACTCGGGTGCCTCTAATCACATGATGCCAAATCCAGGTATTCTAACTAAACTCTCTCCCTATTTGGGTCATCAAAGTGTCTTGTTGGGAATGGAGCATTATTACCTTTTACGCATGTCGGTTCTACTACCCTACCCACGCACACGTCCCCCCTAAATTTACATAATGTCATGCTTGTTCCTCAACTCACACATAACCTCTTATCTATTAAACAATTATGTAAGGACATTGATTGTAAAGTAGAATTTGACTCTCGTTTCGTTTATACTAAGGGACAAGGCCACGGGGACACTGCTTCTACAAGTGCCCAGTAATGGACCTCTTTATAGTTTCTCACCAAATGACTTGGGAACTCATAGCAAGCATCAAAAATGGTGAACTATGGCATCAAGGACTAGGTCATTTAGGCAGCACTATTCTTAACACATTATGTAAGAAACATTGTTTTCCTGTTTTTAAGTTTCTTAATAAATGTAGCTCCTATTGTTTGGGTAAATCTAATAAGATTTCTTTTGAGCGTGTACTGCATAACACAACTAAGCCTCTTCAATTAATTCATTCCGATGTTTGGCAATCACCTATATTCTCCAATTCGGCAGATACATACTATGTTCTATTCATTAATGATTTCTCGCGATTTACATGGCTCTACCCGATGCAGTGCAAATCTGAAGTTTATGAAATTCACTAATTTTAAAACTCTTGTTGAAAACCAATTTGACTTAAAAGTTAAAATTTTCCAAAGTGATGGTGGAGGTGAATTTGATCATCGTCGAATGAATGCTCTATGTTGCGATGTTGGAATTCATTTTCACTTATCCTATCCTGATACCCCAGAAAAAAATGGGGTGGCGAAGTACAAGCATCGACATTTATCTGAAATTGCACGAACACTTCTAATCCACTCCAAACTTCCATATGCATTCTGGGATGACGCATTTTGTACTGCCTACTTTACTATAAATCGTCTCTCTACCCTTACTTTGTCTAATGATTCTCCATTTCAAAAGTTGTTTCAAAATCAACCAGACTATAAACGTTTTCGTGTTTTCGGGTGGGCTTGTTACGCACACATCACATCTTGTGCCAATGATAAACTTGCCCCTCGCTCACTAGCATGCATTTTTTTAGGCTATGCCGCGAGATATAAAAGATATAGGTGCGTTGACCCTCAAACTAAATGAATATGCATTAGTCTCCATGTTGTGTTGGATGAATTGTGCTTCTCCTATAATGACCTAGCTCGCCCTACAGTACCTAGTTGTGATGCCATACTTCCCCAACCTCTTCTCATTTACACCCAAAGCCAGCCACACCCAATCACCTCCTTGGATGACCAGCGACAGCCCCTGGTTCTGCCCACCGAGAGGGTCTCCTTCACCCCACGACATAGCCTCACCCCCTAGGTTGGACACGGTCGGGATAGACCCTATCCCCGGGGGTGCTAATAGCCCCGGCTCGCCGAGTTCCCCGCCCAGCCCCCTGGTGGTTGCCTCCGCTCCCGCAGCACCGTCCAGTCCACCCTCCGGGCCAGCCATTGTAACCCCAAGTGACCCCCCAACCACAGGATTGTGCAGCCCCCCCTTTGGGTAGGCCACAGTGCCTGTCCCTGACCCTGACCTAGGTCCATCCGGTCCTACACTTGACCCTCAACCTAGTTCTAATATTCATCCCATGTGAGCTAGGCTTAAAGATTGTATACATAAAACAAAGGACCCACTTTTACTTTCATTCATCACTTTCATTCAGGAACCTACCTGTTATTCACAGGCTATGAAAAATCATCAATGGCAGGAAGTCATGACTGACGAATTTAATGCTTTCATTCTCAACAAAACCTGGGACTTGGTCCCACATGACCCCTCAAAAAATCTTGTAGGAAGTACGTGGAAATACAAAGTTAAGTACAAAGTGGATGGTTTTGTTGAAAGGTTTAAGGCCTACCTTGTGGCTCAAGGATTTCACCAGCGTGAAGGCCTTGACTATAAGGAAACCTTCAACCCTGTTGTTAAACCCTCTACCGTATACTTTATACTTACATTTGCTATTACATACAACTGGCCTATCCAACAACTGGATGTCAAAAATGCTTTCCTACATAGTGTTCTTAAGGAAAAAGTTTACATGAAACAACCTAAGGGATTCGTTCACCCCAAGGGCCCTGATCATGTATGCCACCTAAAAAAGGCGTTATATGGACTTAAGCAGGCACCCCAAGCTTAGTTCCAACGATTTAGTGCATTCCTCCTTGGTCTTGGTTGTGTGTTGTCAATCTAACCCATCCCTGTTTATACATAAAACTATGTCCCACCTCACATGTCTTCTTCTATACGTTGATGACATCATCCTGATCGGCTCTGATCCTTCCCATATCACCACCATCATCAACTCCCTATCCACCCAATTTTCCATGAAAGACCTTGGGCCCCTCCATTTCTTCCTAGGCATTGAAGCTCACTGTGACAAAAAATGGACTTTTCCTAAGTCAACATAAGTACACCATCGACCTTCTCACCAAACGTTCACTTACCGAGGCCAAACCTGTCAAAAACCCCCTCCCAACCCAAGCACCACCTCTCTTTGAATGATGGGGACCCTCCTAAGGATCCCACCGAGTATAAGAGTGCTATAGGTGCCCTATAATACCTCACCATGACCAGAACAAACATTTGTTATGCTGAAAATTTCGTCTCTCAGTTCATGCATGCTTCCCGGATCCCCCACTGGCAAGCCATACACTACAAAAAAATAGTCGATTTTCGACGGCGACATCGGTCAGAAACTGGTAAAAATTGGTTGGAAATGTGCACTTCCAACCGAATTTCAGACCGAATATTTACGTCGAAAATATGTTGGTCAGAAACCTATTTCCGACGACTTCCAAAATTCGGTTGGAAATTTTCGACCGACTTTCCGACTGAGTGTTTCAGTCAAAAATTTCCAACCAGCTTTTCGACTAAAATTTCAATCGGAATTTTCCGACCGATTGAGAGTTTCAGTCGGAAACTTCCAACCGACTTATTGGTCAAAGATTTCCAACGGAGGTACCGGTTGCAAACTACCAACCGAATTATCGGTCAGAAATTACCGACCAAATTCTCCGTTGGCAACTACCAACTGAAATTCGGTCGGAAACTTGGCCGGCAAGATAAATAATCAGCCGAACATTTTTAATATTTTTTTAGATGCCTGTTTAGTAGAAATATATGTTTAATCCTATTACAAATTAATTTTCTTGTACGTATACGATAATAATCATGCCAAAAACATAATATATACGATACTACTAATACCAAAAATGTAACATAAGTTTCAATTACCAAAAACATCACAATGTAATTTAAACTTACACCTAAAAAGTTAAATAAAACAATTATCAAATTTACTACACATCATCATCATCTCCACCATCATCTTCATCTTCATCTTCATCTTCATCTCCACCTTCATCTTCATCTCCATCTCCACCTTCAATGACTAGCAACAACACCAAAATTTCAACAATACCTCATACAGCAAGTATAAGAGTTGAAACACAATATAAAATCAATTTTATACTAAAATATGAAAGTTTTAAACCAAAGTATAATGAGTACAAACCTAAAATATGTACAAATAATAGACTAAAATCAGAAAAATTAGAAATACCACAACAATCTAAATCTGAGAGTTGATAGAACCTCCTCAATATCCAAACCCAACAACCTCCTACCACAAAACTACCCAACAACTAGCAACGATAATAGAAATTTCAACAATATCTCATACAACAAGTACAAGAGTTGAAACACACTATAAAACCAATTTTACACTCAAACAAGAAAGTTTTAAACCAAAGTAATGAGTACAAACCTGAAATATGTACAAAAAATAGACTAAAATCAAAAAAATCAGAAATACCACAACAATCCAAATCTGAGAGTTGATAGAACCTCCTCAATATCCAAACCCAACAACCTCCTACCACAAAACTACCCAACAACTAGCAATGATAATAAAAATTTCAACAATGTCCCATACAACAAGTATAAGAGTTGAAACACAATATAAAACCAATTTTACACTCAAATATGAAAGTTTTAAATCAAATTAATGCGTACAAACTTGAAATATGTACAAAAAATAGGCTAAAATCAGAAATATTAGAAGTACCACCACAATCCAAACTCGAGAGTTGATAGAACCTTCTCAATATCCAAACCCAACAACCTCCTACCACAAAACTACCCAACAACTAGTAACGACAACAAAAATTTCAACAATACCTCATACAACAAGTATAAGAGTTGAAACACAATATAAAACTAATTTTACACTAAAATATGAAAGTTTTAAACCAAAGTAATGAGTACAAACCTGAAATATGTACAAAAAATAGACTAAAATCAAAAAAATCAGAAATACCACAATAATCCAAATATGAGAGCTGATAGAACCTCCTCAATATCTGAACCCAACAACCTCCTACCACAAAACTACCCAACAACTAGCAACGACAATAAAAATTTGAGCAATGTCTCATACAACAAGCATAAAAGTTGAAACACAATATAAAACCAATTTTACACTAAAATATGAAAGTTGTAAACAAAAGTAGTGAGTATAAACCTAAAATATGTATAAAAAATAGATAAAAATCAGAAAAATTGGAAATACTACCATAATCCAAACCTAAGAATTGATAGAACCTCCTCAATATCCAAACCTGACAACCTCCCGCTACAAAACTACTCAAAAACTAGCAACAACCAACATAAATTTTAGCAAAATTTATCTCTCATATAACAAGTTGTAAGGGTTGAAACACAATATAAAAACTAATTTCACAATAAATTATGAAAGTTGTAAACAAAAATATTAAGTACAATCCTGAAATATGTACCAAAAATAAGCTGTTATGGGACGAGGGGTGGCGAGGGGCTGTCCGGCGGGGTGGGGAGGGGCGGCGCGGCGCTGTGCGGGGCTGGGCTAATATTAAGAGTGAGAATGAAGAGTTAGGGTTTCTTTGGGTGGGATGGGTATTTGCTTAAAAATTTAGTAATTTTAATTAGGATATAAATATTAATTTTAGGTAAAAATTGTAAGTATTAGGGGAAAAAATGAAATTTGAGAGGAAAAATGAAAGTTTGGAAGAAAAAGTAAAAAATTAAAGAGGGAAATAAAAATTAAGGGGGAAAATAAAAATTGAGTAAAAATTTAAGTACTATTTTTTTAGATTTAAAACTAATAATTTTGTTTGTTGGTAATTATTCTTTTAATATTATTAATATTAGTAATAAATTTGTATGTTGGTAAATGTCTCTATTAGAATTGGCTTAATAATAATAATTTATTTGTTGGTAATATAATTTTACCTGTTGATGACAGCTACTTCACAATACTAAATTGGTTAAATTGAGTTAATTAATTGATTTGTAATGTATTAAATTTTATCTTATATAATTGTGTGCTTATAGCCATGATAAGGTCTCCAAATTATTAGCATTCATCTACGAGCTGTAATCTGCACCATAACATAACTAAATTTTGATGCGTCGTCAAGTTTGAGGTTGTATAAACTCTGAACACAATCTTTTATATAAATCAATACTTAATTATGACTGATGAAGGAATTCATTAGTACTATTGAGATAATCCGTGCTACTCCAATGGTGATATAATAGGTTATATTTTTAGACTAGTTTATGCTCGAACTTAAGTATTAATTCATGTTTAATATTGAATTAGGAGCAACAAACGAATTAAGTAGTGCTAATGAAATAACATATGCTATACCTAGGTTAAATTTAGAGGAGAATAAAAATTGAGTAAAAAAATTAAGTACTTTTTTTTTAAATTTAAAACTAATAACTATATTTGTTGGTGATTATTCTAATAATATTGTAAAAATAATATTAGTAACAAATTTATACGTTGGTCAATGTCTCTGTTACAATTGGCTTAATACTATCAATTTATTTATTGGTAATATGATTTTACCTGTTAGTAATAGCTACTTGATAAAACTAACGGACTTGCTTATTGGTAATGATTCTATTAGTAATACAAAGACAATATTATCAACACATCTATTTATTGGTAATGACCTTATCATTTCACTTAACAATAAAAAATTTTGATATTTTAGGTCCACTTAAAATTAAAACATTCTTGAGGATTAATTTGAAACAACTCACAGTTTAGCACAATTTTTTCATAAAAAAATTTGTTTCTTACAAAATTAAAAGAAAATTTTTGATTAATTATGTTGATTTAGAGTTCATTTATGCTAAATTATTGATAAAATTGCCAATCTTTTGACTTCAAGTTGAATTAATTGCGATAATTAATTGACTTGTAGTGCATTAAATTGCATCTTACATACTTGTGTGCTTGTAGCTATGATAAGATCTTCAAACTATTAGCGTTCATCTATGAGTTTGTAGCCTATACCATAATATAACTAGTTTTTCATGCATGGTCAGGGTTAAGGTTATACACAACTTTGAACACAATATTTTGTATAAATTAATACTTCATTATGAGTGATAAAGGAATTTGTCAGTACTATTGAGATAATCAATTCTACACCTAGGATAATACAATGGGTTATGCTCTTAAACTAGTTCATTATCCCAAGTCCTAACTTAAGTATTAATTCAAGTTTAATATTGAATTAGGAGCAAAAAAGGAATTAAGTAGTGCTAATGAGATAACCTATGCTACACCTAAGATGATATAATATGTTATGTCGTTAAACTAGTTCATTGCCCTCAGCCTTAACTAGTTTAAATATAACCTACGCTTAGTACTTATAGCCGAAACCTCCTAGATCATTGTCATAATAGAGTATAATGACAGTATACGAGTAAAGTTATCATGAATTCATTCCTTGAATTAACGTTTATTTAATTTGACAAACTTTTTTACTACTTTAGTTGCTTTAGTTTAGTTAACCACTCAATTCATCAACAAAAACCCAAAATTCCAACCAGCCATTAATCACTAGATTCAATTTAAAACCGATTCCCTATGGATAGGACTCATATACCCGATAAAGTTACGACGATCTTGTACGCATACAAGTACACGATTTTAAAACACCTTTTAAAATCACATCAATAGGCAAAGTACAAGACCTTTGTATGTAAATAATCCTAACTTAAATTTTACTCCCAAGGACCAAATTGACATAACTTTAATTATATATGGACTAATTTAACATAATTAAATATTAAATAAATTAATTGGATGTGGTTGGAAAAACAGTTGGAAATTTCCGACCGATTTTGGACCGAAATCAACATATTTAATTTAATTTATTTTAAATTTAAAATATAAAATAAACGGTTGGAAATCAGTCGGAACTATCCAACAGCTTTAGTTGCGGTCGGAGATTTGGGACCGCAACATTATCAATTTGAAATTTTCCACCAATTTTGCGACCGAATTTAATTTAATTTTTTTACTTTTTTTTTTCAAAATTTAACGGTCGGAAAGCTGTCGGATATTTCTGACCGAAAACATGACGGTCGGAGATCGGTCGGACATTTCCAACCGATTTCCGACCTATTTATATATGGTCGGAAATGTCCGACCGAAGCAACTTCGGTCTGAAAAGCGGTTGAATTTTTCCGATTGAAATTGATTCGGTCGGAAAAAAGGTTCGAAATTACAATTTTTCTTGTAGTGGTAAAATGCATTCTATGGTATATCAAGTCCACCCTCGACCATGGTCTTGTCATCTCCCCTGCACGCACAGTCTCTGTCACTACCTATGCTGATGCTGACTGGGGTGGCTGCCCCGACACTCGCCGCTCCACCACGGGTTATGCGGTCTACCTAGGTCCCAACCTCATCTCCTAGAGAGCAAAGAAACAGGCCACCGTCTCCAAATCTACCACAAAGTCTAAATACAGGGCTGTAGTTCAAGCTGTTGCTTAAAGTGAGTGGATCCGATACCTAATGCATGACCTTGGCTTACGCCAGCCAAGACCGATCCTGATTTACTGTGACAACATCTCCGCCTCCTATCTTGCCGCCAACCTTTTTTCTAATGATCGCAGCAAACATGTTGATGTGGATTTTCACTACGTTTGCGAAAAGGTTCTCAAGGGTGACCTCCAAGTTCGCTACACTCCCACCACACAACAGGTCGCTGACATCCTCACCAAAGGTCTCCCGGCTGATAGGTTCTTTCAACACAAGTCCAATCTTCACGTGGTGCCACCCCGCTCAGATTGAGGAGGCGTATTAGAATATTCCCTAACATATCCCTAGGATATTGCACCTTCCTAATGGTAACTCTTGATTTATGCAATCGTCAAGGATATGATTCTCTTTACTTAATTGTTGTATGCCTATATAAAGGCTTGTAGCTCTCATTCTTAATTATTCAAATACACGATTGCTTAACATTCATAGATTTAAGCTTCAACCTGTATGATTATCAATTCAATTAGCGAGTATTATTCCATAGTTAATCTATCAATTGAGTTGCTTATTCAAAAGTAAAACTGAAATATTTGATCCACTAAATATAATTGTCGAATGGTCAATTGAACTAGTAAAAAGTTTGGTTACATATGTCTATAGTCCTTGTTTTCACTAAATTGGTTAACCAATTGAGTCGGAAATATACATTGAAGTAAGATTATGTCATTGTTAGAAATTGGTTCTTATATAGTCTAAACTATATTCCGGAACAAGGCATGAGATCTAAGTTATTAATGTTACAACTTGTATTTTGATTAAAAAAAAATAATTTGAACTGTTTTTTTAAATTAAGGTAAAATAAAATAAAATAAATTTTAAACTATAAAATTTGAATTTAAATAGAATATTTATTACTAGTTCAGCTTCTTGTACCCGTTGCTTTTATCAGCTCAACTTGGACACGTGTCGTGTCCTGACTTGTTGATTTTGGAGGCTCAAATTGAGCCGTTGATCTGGGCGGCAAGATTGAGGGCCCAGATTGCTTTTCTGTTTATCCTTTTTTTATTATTTAAGGGGGCTTTGAGGAGAGAGAGTGGGGTGTGCAGAAAGTTTTTGGTGGGTGTTTCTGAGTTCTTTTTCTCTCTCCTCCTCTCCTCTCTTCCAAAAGAAAAAAAAAAAAAAACTCCGGTCACTCTCCACCCTCTTAAGGTGTTTTTTTTGGGTTTTGCTTAGAGGGTCACTCTCCACTCTCCACCCTCTCCACCCCGGTAAGAAGTAGACTCGCTGGGAGCCGGAAACCACAAAGGCTAGTCCAGGTTGGACTTGGGGATCGTGAGACTCGCAGCCACCAGCTTGGAGTCGGTATAATCTCTTACTCTTTTCTCTTTCTTTACTGTTAGTTTGTAAAGATTGGTTGTAGAAAAAGGTTATAATTTAATAGCTTAGGTTATTGTTGGAAAGTGCCTTGTAATTTGTAATATGGTTTGTAAAGATTAATAAAATAGATCTCTCTAGTAGTAGGGGGCCGTGGAGTAGGTCAGTTAGGACCGAACCACGTTAAAAATCGTGTATACTCTCTATTTTTTGTTTATGCCTTCTATCGTCGTTTGTAATCTTAACTTAAATCTTAGAGCCACAGTTTAAAACCACCATTTTTCACCGATCTATTTATAAACTAAGTTAATGTTGAAGACAAAACCGGATTTGAAATTGATAACCTAAAATTTGTAAAGTTAAAACAACTGTTTTGGACTTAGGTTGATAATAGGTTCCGTTTTCTCTAAAGATCAACACTAATGGAAGTATTTTGAGAACTTAAATAAGATTAAAATCTGTTTTTGGACCCTCAAATCGCAACAGTCATAAATTAGATATTATAACTTAATGGATGAATATCATGAAGACTCTTTGAAATTTTAGTTTAGTCAAGGACTCATCAAACTCAATTAATTAACCAACCGAATTAAGTCAAGCATCTAGCATTACATCAAGGAAATTGGTACTCAGATACATCTTGACGTTTGCATTGTACGAAGGTTCAAGTCCTCCGTGTTCTTTCTTTATAATCAACCAATATACTCAACTGGTTTTCTTGATTGTTTGCAATATTTGCTTGTAATTAAGTGTGATGTGGTCGCCATAAATGCAAATGTAAACAAACGTATAAAAAGGGATTTACTTCGACTACGGATGAGCCTAAATTCGGAGGAAAGGAGGTGATATGGTGGTGTATGTAACTTCAGCTAATACATGAGTTCTACTTATGCTTCAATTAAGAAGACTTTTCCAATATTTTTTTCGTGGATTTCTTTTATAGATTTTTTGACAAAAAATTAAAGGGATTTGGATCTAACTTAGGTGGCAGTTATAGTGACAGAATAAGGCCCACAAGCACCTTTCCTCGTACACTTAAAAGTCGGGAATTGGGGTGGAGACAAACCCAAGAGCTCAGTAGTCCACTTATAAGCCCAAGTTTGCATATTTTTAGACTAGGCACCCTTGACTTATAATAACTCGAATGAGTTTGGAGTCTGACAAGATTTAGATGGAGCCGTATTTGGGCTACTGGATGAGAACCAACGCAATCAAGGTCATGCCTTAGCCATCAAAGCTCTTAAACAATGGCGTATACCTAAGTTCACATGACTTATTAAGAAGTCACAGTAGTGTTAAGACCAATGCAATCAAGGTCAAGTCTTGGCTGTCAAAGCATTAAACCAAAGCCTCAATTCTTAACTAGTTGATTTTGGGAACTTATTAAAATAAGAAGTTCATACGTGAAGCCCAAAGCATTGTACTACTAAAGAAGCAAGTACAGCTAGATATACTCTACGCTAAATTATGCTGCTCCTAAGTAAAAAACACAAGTATGCTGTAAAGAAAAACTTGATGAAGGTTTGTATGAGTGAGTATACTAGCTTGGACTACAATATGGTCTCTTATTTACCGCAAAAACTAAAGAAAGGCTGCCCCCTATTTTTGGGACATTTTCTTTCCATGTCAGGCCAATGGGTGAAGATCCAGAAATGGTTTTATGTCCTCTCATGCGAATGCCAATTGGACTTGAAGCGTGAATAATGCACGTGCTCACCTAATACCTTATGCTTAAATTATTTTAATATTAAAAGTGGGGACTACTCAGATTCAAATTCATGAGCTCTAAATCATCAATGCTCTGATACCATATCAAAAAATAACTATCCCACAATTTTAAACTAATGGGTGAAGATCCGGGGAGGGTTTTTTACTCTTAACACGATGCATGCAGAACTTGATTATTAAGCAGTTCGAGTTGGAGTTTCAAAAGAGCTGTGTGCAAGGAATCAGTGGTTAAGTATTCATATTGGCAAAAATTGGTATAGAGTTCTTCATTTCAAATAATGCAGTGTTAGTAATGCAGAACACAAGATTAGATTTAATGACTTTAGGAAATCTGTTAGTTTAAGTTATATTTTAGTCTTGTTAGAATTAGGGTGCAACACGGTGCTATTTGATCTGAGTGCAACACCGTGTTTGTCAAGGATCGTTTTACATAGGAAAGCATCTGGTTCTTCTGAAATCAAGCTAAGTTAAGTTTTATGTGGTGCAATTTGAAGGTTAACTCTATCCAATCTTCACCAACAAGATTTTAAGAAGAATTATCTTGAATATTATCGCTACTACCGTGATGGAAGATATCAGCTGTAAGTGAACCTGGTGTGGTTTGCAACTTCTGACTTACTAAGTCTCAAATTAGTTAAGTTTGTTTGCTTGTTTGTTTGGTTTATTGTTTTTTAGTTTCAATTCAGTGTAGCTGGTTGGATAATTTCTAACATGCAATTGGGTAAATAGACACCTTTGAAGACTCAAAGAGCAACCTAAGAATGGGGATGAATTAGGTTCTATCGCGATAAAATAAAAATTTAGACTTTAAGAATCAAAAATTAAGTTGAAAGATTAACAATGAATGCGAAATATAAAAAGGAAAAACAAGAAGAAAATGATACACAACGATTTTTATAGTGGGTCACTTTCAGCCCAGAAGCTAGTCCACTCCTCAAGTTTACAACCGGTCTTTTTTGTACGTAGGCTCATCCAACCTTTTACAATTGACCCTTTTGTAACAATGAGCTCAGGATCCAACTTTTACCAGAAAATGAATTAAAACAATGAAATTCTCACTCTTTCAAGAGTAAAATGACAATAAATCAAGCTTGGGTATGCCAAGTCAGCTCAAATAATTACAATAAAGAGAGCTAATGATGCTCAAGAAAAATTTAAAAAAAACCACCAAATTAAAACGTCAAAGCACAGTAACAGTACAAGAACAATATTTAGAGAGAATTGGATGATTAAACCAAATGATTTAAGCCCTATTTATAGGCTAGGAAATGCTTTGGAGCCATTTGAATCATTTTTGAGAAAATAAGAAAGAACTCAAATTCAGAAATAGCCATTTGACACAATTGCAAGGCTGTGTCGACATACAGCAACCTATTTTGGCTACAGCATGTCTGTGTGTCGACACTCAACATGCCCGGGTGGTTATTTGAACATTTTGGCCATTAGCTTGATCTGATTACTTTATTTAGCTTATTTTTTTGAATGAATAATTTCCTAATCTAGCTAAAATATCGTCGTAATAAAATTTTCTTGATCTCACTAGTTTGGACATGATTGCAATGCTGCCGATTTATAAAATATTCTTATTGAAATATTTAATTGTCTCGAACATGAATTGAGTGTTTTTCAAATGAGATTTAGAAATTAAATTTCAAAGTATTTTAAAAACCGATTTTGTTAGAGTATTACAACCCGATATTGAGATTTTGACTCAATCGATATATCCCGATCCCAAGTCCTAAAAAATAAAAACAAACGACTTGAAGCGTCTGGACTTAGATCTCATTGTCTTGATTTTGGATCAATATCTTCTCTTCGACTTTGATTATTTTCCTCTTGATCCATAGTCTTGGGAAGCTTGGTATCAACTTGGTTTTTCGAAGCTTTCTTATGAGTCATTTTCAAAATAAGATTAAAATAATTAAATAAATGAGTCACTAAATGATTGTTATCATCAAAATTACAATGTAAATAACCTTTGGAGCCAACAATCTTGTACGAATTGTTTCGGCCTCGTCTTTCTTCTCAAAAATGTGTTCCGTTTGTGCGTAGTATTTTGTTTGATAACGCTTCGGTTGGATGTCATGAAGTTGTTGGATTCTATTCGTCTTTTCCTTGACCCGCTTTGTAATTCAGTTATAAAAAAAGGGTTTGTGGATATGAACATATTGAAGTTGATTTTTTTTTTTCCCCCGTAGATGGCAAAGATATGAAGATTCGCATCAATAAAGTTTGATCATAAACTGAGTAATTGTATATGATGATAGTTCATCTCCTGGGTGTAAATGAGTTAAGCTTGCGAATCAACTTGTCATTTAGCTTAAAAGGGCCAACTCGTCCTTAAAGTTTGAGTTGGTCGATTTGGCTTGTTAGTGAGGCAACCCAATCATGGTAAAGCTTAGGCTTGCAAGCTTAGATGAGCTAATGTTGTGCAAATAATGAGTTTTTTTTTAATTTCGGGAACCATTTTTAAGTCTTGATGAGCTGAGCACATCGGCCTAACTTGTTTTTTGATTTGGTGATTTATCTTCTAGCCATCGATCCTTATTTTCAAAGCGACTGCTTTCTGTATGGAGTGTGGTTGGAGCCTCTTTGAGTACTGGATTTGTTGTCGTTGTAGTATGGACGGTGTCGGTGAGTTTTACGAAGTTGATGGATGGTCCAAGTTTCTTACATTGCAACTATGTTGTGTATTATTTCAAGGGAATTATCACTTATACATCATGGAGGCAAAGACAAAAATATCAGGGACTTCACAGGGCTTTCTCTCTCTCACAACGGCTAGCTACAGGACACCCACGCGCCACTAAGGTTCGGCGCATGAGGGCGCGTCACCCTGAGTCAGGGCGCCGGAGTTGCACCACCAAAATCGTCGTCTCCTCGCCATTCTGGTCGTACAAGCAATTTGTCCATCCATCATCATCAACCCCAACCTCTGCCACCGTCTACCCCATCAACTTCATCTTCTCCTCCGACTTCTCATTCCGGCCTCCGGCCTCCATCTACACCAACAAACGCCACAAATCGCCTCCAGTACTATGACTCTCCATAAAAAAACGCTTTACCCCTCATCATCCCTAATCACCCATTTTCTCTCTCCAGCACTCCGCCCCCCATCTCTCCTAACCAATAACAGACCACCACCAGTGCCACCGGTACCGACTCCCAGCACCGGACGTCCACCACGGCCACCGCCACCCATCACCTCTCCACTTATACTCCTCTTCATACAAACATTAACCCTATTCCTCCTCCTACTACCACCACCAACAGACCCACCACCCCCCTTCTCTTCCATCAATTTTTCATTTTAACCAGAAGACCAATGCCAATACCCCGAGAAACGGTGTCCATTTTCGTTGATGGCTTACCTGAGAGAACAACAAATTCCTGGCTCAAGTATGTCTTCCGTAATTTCAGGTCAGTTTATGATGTATTTGTTCCTGCTAAGAAGAGGCTACGGTCTAGATGCTCGTATGGTTTTGTCCTGTTTCATAATCCGAGGGAAGCTGCTAGAGCAATTTCAACTATGAATGGTAGATGGGTGGTGAAAGCTAAGCTTAGGGTTGAATGGGCTAACCCACCAAGAAGATCAACGGAGTCATCAGGCCGAAGCCAGTATCATTCTAGGGCCTTTTAGCAGAGCAGAGACACCGGCCGATTACATGTTCAGGATGTGACACCTCCTACTCAGACCAGAGACTATGTGGGTTCTGACATTCCAAGGATCGTGGTTTCAAACACCAACAAGAATGTGGAGGATTGGCTTCAGCGGTCTATTATTGCGCACACATCGGGTGAGGCGAGTCTGGATAGTATTCTCACCTTTATCACAGAGAACGACCTTCACGGCTTAACCCCTAAAGGGCTAAGCACCAACACATTCGTCCTGGTCTGTAATTCCGCTGAGACTGTGGAGCTCTACCTCGGCCCCCATCGAGAGGTTCTGCTTAGGAAATTCAGCAAGGTTTCTAAATACTCTGGCGAGAGCCTTGGCTCACTTAACAGAAGAGTATGGATTGAGGTTTTTGGTCTGCCTGTCCAATGTTGGACTAAGGAATGCTTTTCTGACCTCGCGGGATTATGGGGGAAGTTTATCAGGGCGGACTCGAGGATTTCATCCATGAGATGCATTGATGCTGCCAGATTTCTCATCGAAACATGCTCACCTTCACTGATTCATCAAATGGTGCAAGTCCATTTTAATGGGGTGACCCGATTGGCCCTGGTCAAGGAGGGCAGGAGAGAGCTGATTTCAGATTACTCTCCTAGTGCCGTTGCTTTAGCTACGTCGACCAGAATAGCGAGAGAACGGACCTCTTTGACTTGGGGTCCACAACCGGAACATCAATGCTCTACCCTAGTGCGCCCTGCCACACTGACACAACATTCCCATATTCATAGGATAAGAGTGTTGAGGGAAAGGGATCATGGAAGTCATAGTATCAGGCCAGTGTATGCCGATGTTAGCATTGATGAGCTGTCACGGGGTCAGCTGTCTATCTGCATTGAAGGGCAGTATATTGGTAGGTGGTCTGTGGAATGTAGCTGGCCGCATGCTTCTCCTCTCCATCCGCCATCTCAAAGTGGTGTCCATCCAGTTCAGATTGTGCCGGAAAACCAGCATATGCCTCCTTTGCTCCAATGGATGGAGAGTGACATAGCCAGTTCAGATCAATCTCACGCTCAGATATCGCATCTTGAGAATTTAGCTCGTGACTCCGCAAGTGAAGATGATTCCGTGTCATCAGGACCGGAATTTCCCCCAGGTTTTGAGCCATTTACCGTGTACATGTCAGAGTCTTGTGTGGAGAGATCCAGTGAAGATGGGATGAGAAAAGGAAAAGATTTACTGACAAAAAGGAACAGAAAGGCGTTGAAGCAAAAGAAAAAGTAGAGTGAAAAGCGGGAGCTACAGAAATTTCTTGAGGACATGTCACCTAGGAAAAGTACGCCGGAAAAGAACAAGGAATCAGGCAAATGAAATAAGGGGAAGCAGGTCAAATGGGGGAAATCGTCAAAGGCACCTCAGAGGAAGAAGAAACGAAATAGGGAGAATAGATACGATTTGATCTTGGAAGCAAAGTATGATAAGATGATCCTTCAAGCGGAGCGGGTAATTGACATGGGGAGAAGGATTGGATATAATTTCGATAGATTTGACCCTCCCATGGTGGCAGATTTGCTAGCTAAATGAGGCAGAAGTTTTTGTCGTTGCGGCTCGGTCTTGCTGTGGTCTCCTGTGTGGGTGGTTCGGTTCTTCTTCTTTTGGTTTCCCGGTTTTTGTTTGGGTTGTGCGTGTTTTGGGTTGCGTGTGCTCTTTGTCTGCCCTTTCGGGTTTTGGGTGTTTTGGCTTTGGTTTTTGTTGCCCTTCTTGTTCCTCCCTCCGTTTTCGGAGCGGCCTTGGCCTCATCTTTTTGAGGGCCGTCTGTTCTTCAGCTTTGCCGATAATTATCAAAAAAAAACACTTATACATCATGGAGTTTGACCATGTATCACTTAGGTACTATAATATTTCATGATATACTATCGAGTATCTGGAGTTTTGAATATTCTATTACCTAGTTACTCTGAACTTTTAAAATTTTATCAAATACCCTTGTATCAAAATCTAATAAAATTTTTGTTGAAAAATGCTAAAATTAAATAAGATTTTGACAATATATTAGTATATTCACTATAATTTGATGATTTTTTGCCCAAAATAAAATGACACATGATTGTGGCAAAGTTTAGATAGTTTACATTAACAATCAATAAATATCTTATCAAAATTCATTGAATTCTTCATGAAAACATCAAAATAAAATACATATATATTATTGTAATAACGTATTATATCAACATTTTTTGTATAAAGTTGGTTAGATTGTTACAAAAATTCAATAAATTCTGAAGAGTACTTAAGTGGAAAATGTTCAAATATTAAGTTATCTTAGTGATAATTTCCTCTAATTTTATTAGTATGCAAGAAATTATATGTTTCGCCCTCAAGCTTTTGATATGTTTGACCAACTTTTTAGATAAGAACAAACTCAATACGAATTAAACTAATATTAACACCATATGATATACATGGTACGGTTGTCACCATTACTAACCATTAGAAGCATCCTTAGTTAAATACGGTATAAGAACGACTAGGGGTATTCAAACAGAATATTCGATCAAAAATTTATTTACTTTTATATAGGTACATATAGGTGTCATAGTTACAGAAAATACATTCATATTGATCTAATTATAATTCTATATGAAAACACTATTACCAAATTTTACAACCATGCACACGATGGAAAGGGGGTTTGAAAGCAAAATCGAAAGATAATCCATGTAGAACACACCAACCGCCTAGTGTCTCAAAGAGGTTTCCACCGAGACAGACTGTTGGGAGAATAAGATTAATGCAGCTTTACTTCTTCAAGGTATTACTTTAAAGGGAGACTGTTTCCATGAATATCCATGTAGAATCAAATCAATTAATCAAATATTGGCTTTAAGGTGAGAAGGTAAGCTACTAGGTAAAAGGCTATTGGGCAAGGAAAAATGAGGTTTTAGACTTGTAAACAAGTGAACTGTTATAAAGCATCATAGAAAATGATAAATTGGAGGAATATAATTCTATCAATTTAACTTTTATTTGAGGTGTCGATCATAATAGTTATTGTTGGAAATATATCACATGGGTAAGGACAAAGTTCAGCTCAATAATGTTTAAGTTCAATGGATCACAAAATATCGACACCAAATTATCTATTAAATAAGGCTTTGGAATTGATCATTTGCTTTTTAAACAGGAAAAATACAAATACGTATTATAGAACATGTATTATAAGTCTAAAAGTGCATGTTGTATGATCGTGATTAATACGCATAGGTAGATGTTCAGTAAGGTCCTATTTGGTGTATGAAACTAGAACCTAAAATTAGGGTTGAAATTGAAATTTGTGCCCATATTTTCAATTTTATTGTTTAGTTTACGTGTTACAATTGAAATTATAATTTCGCAGTCCAAATTCTTATAGTTGAATTTAAATCAAAATCATACATTTCAATTCGTTGGGATCGGGGTTAGGGAATTGCAGTTTCGTATTAACTTTACTGACATTAAACTCAAAATGACCCCACTTGATTAATCAAAAAACTCAAGACAACTTGTTTTCGTAACAGTAATAGGGGTTCTTTATGGAAGGCGATAATACAGGCTCTTTATCTTTATTCAAATTTTTATTAATTATAAATATTTTTATTACAAGGATTTTTGATGGGGTACAAGAAAAGAAAAAAAAAAAAAAAAAAAAACGAGGGCGTTCCGCTACTCCTGGGGTCCTTCGGCCGAGTCCCGGAGGAAGGGTCGGGAGGACGTCCAAGAGTGGGAGTGAGTATGAAGGTAGGTGTGTCTCAAGTGTCGGGGCTAGGGCCCTATTTATAGGGTGGTAGGGCTTCGGAGAGCGGGTCTCCGAAGATGTGTCCGACGGGTCATTGGATGTGCGTCTGACGGAAACCACGTCCGGGGCTTCGGAAGTTGTAGCCAACAAGAGCCATGTCCAGGGCCTCGGAAGGCGTGTTTGTTTGTCTAACAAAAACCGTGTCAAAGGCTTTGAAAAGCGTGGCTAATAAGAGCCGTGTCTAGGGCCTCGAAAGGCGTGGCCAACAAGAGCCGTGTCCAGGGCCTCGGAAGGTGTTCCAGACGAGGGTTGCGTCCTTCGGAAAAGGTGTTCAGCAAGAGCTGTGTCTGGGACCCTCGGAAGAGGTGTTCCTCGGAAAAGGTTTCCTTCGGCAAGAGCTATGTCTGAGCATTGAGTCGTCGTCCACCCAAGTCGTGATGCCGTGTAGCCGTTATAGCTCAGCCGGCTCTCTCGGAGAGCATATCAGGATGAGATGTTGTGGTATCCGGGAGCCATGCGTCGGTCTATCAATGCGGTGCCCGGAGGCCACGTGTCATCCCTTCATTGTGGTTTATGGGGGCCACATGTCTGTTTTTTCAGGATGCGATTTTTTGGTCCTAACAGTTAGTCCCCCATCGGTACGCAAATGATTCTCGTTTACGATTCGGTTTGCAGAGATCTTCTCCCTTATAAGTATGGGGCCCAAGTCTTGCTTTACTCCCACCAAATGTTCTTCTCTCGCCTTCTAATTCCCGTATCATATTTCCGTCTTCGCTTCTATTCTTCGATAGTCTAATGGTTGATTCGGAAGACATTACTTACGACATTTTTTCACGTCTTCCAACCAAATCCCTTCTACGGTTCCAAACCCTGTCTCGGTTTCATGTCGAACTTATCAGCTCACGTCGCTTCATCAAGGCTGAGGCGTCCCACTCGTTGCCTCAGTTCATTGACGGCGTGTTGGTCCAGTCTCAGTGTTACGTGGACCTGGATGAAATTTTCATTTTTTCGGGTACACCTGGGACGGGGCAAGTGATTCCTCGGTTTTCGGTGGAGTTCCTCTCTGGTTACCAGCGGATACTTGAATGTAATGGGGGATTGATCCCGTGCCGTGAGTTTGACTCGCGTAGTCCTTCCCGTCTCTCTATGTTCAATCCGGCTACCCGTTTCTGGCTTCCGTTGGGTTCCCTAACCGAGGGTGTTCTGGCTCCGTCGTCCCAGTATCCTATGACGGCCATCATTGGATGTCGGGGCTTAAGCAAGTCATTCAGCTTTCGGGTGCACTTGCTAATCTACGATTCTGCCTTGGAGACCGACCGGAGAAGGTGGTCGAATTCCCATAAGGTTTTTACATGGGAAGACGACTGGGTCTACAAAGGTGAGCTTGACGCTCGGGGTTGAAACCTATTGTTCCACGTTCCTGTATGTATCAACGACTTGATTTTCTTGATGTCGGACTGGGGTTCTTATCTCTCAATCCGTTCCCCCTTCTACTATTCGTACGTAGTTCGTTGGAACAAAGCTACGAGTACGACGGCGTTCCTTTTCTTTCCACCGCAAGTTCACCGGAGCATTACAGAGTGTGAGGATGCGGGCCTATTTCGCTAGAATGGCCCTTCGACCGTCGGGACGTCGTTATGTCTAGTTTTGGTTGGTGGTTCTTCCTTTAGGATATGGTTGCTTCATGATCGGAGCGACTTTTCTTTCATGGTTTCTGTATTTGAATATCGAGTAATGGTTCTCGGGGTCCGGCGGGCTTGGTGGTTTCCGAGTTGCCGGGTTCTGCGTCTCAGGCCAGTATTTGATCATGGCCTGTGGTGGCGAACTTTACCATTGTCGTATGGATGGACTGGATCACGGGATGTTGGAGCTTCTGGGAGCCTTCCCATACCGTAATTTGCTTTTGTTGTTCCCATATGTGGGAACTCTTTTTCCCAAGCTGCTGAGAGCGGCTTACTAGTAATGTTGTTTTGCTGTCTTAGTGGCTTTTATTGTTGCTGTTGTAGTTGTTGTTTTTGCTTATGGAGGGGATGGTGTATGTGATGATGAAATTTTTAATGAACTCCGGTTTACGAGTTCTTTTGCTATTCTGGCGTTATTTTTTGTTGTTTTTGTTTTTAGTTATTTTTATTTTTATTACGTGGGCATATTTGTTCGAACCTGAGAGGGTTCTCGGTTTGAGTCAGTTGGTTTTATTTTATTTTTTTATGTATCATTTTTCATTACCGTGCCTGTGTTTGATTTATTGCTTTTTATGAGTGTCAGTCGTCCAAAAAACATTCGGACGTGGTTTATTTTCGATTCGTAAGCTTCTTTTCATGTTTGATGGGACTAGATGTGTCACATCAAACTTATGGTTCTTACTTCGAATTTTTTACCAAACTGATACTTCGAATTTTTTACCAAACTGACACGCTTTTAAAAAAAATTTACCAAAATAGTACAGTTTTAAAAATATTTACCAAATTGGCACACTTTACTGTAGCAGTATCAACGTACGCCGTTTTAAACGGCGTACGTTGATAAAAAAATTTTTTTTTTTTAAAATGGGGGGACGCCGTTTGAAATAGCGTCCCCCCATCCAATATGTTTTTCTTAATTTTAATATTATTAATATTTTTTATTTTTTAAAAATGGGTTAGATATGGGTACTCAAAATTTTTTTAAGTACTCTTACTTCTTTATAATGTGTTTCAACACATAAATTATGTATGTGGACACACACTTAACGTACTCAAAATTACTACTTAAGTACTCAAAATTCTTTTAGGTACTCTTACTTCTTTATGGTGTGTGTCGACACACAATTAACGTACTCAAAATTACCACAAATACTCAAAATCACTACCCAACTACTCAAGGTTTTTTTTTTGTTACTCTTATTTTCTTTATGGTGTGTGTCGACATATAAATTATGTGTGTTGACACACACTTCACGTACTCAAATTCACCACCAATGTACTTAAAATCACTACCTAAATACTTAAAATTCTTTTAGGTATTCGTATGTTTTTATGGTGTGTGTCGGCACATATTCAACATACTCAAATTCACCACCAATGTACTTAAAATCACTACCTAAGTACTCAAAATTCTTTTAGGTACTCTTATATTAGTGCTGAATTTGAGTACGTTAAATGTGTGTCAACACATATTATAAAAAAGTAAGAGTACATAAAGGAATTTTTAGTACTTAAATATTAATTTTAAATATCCTTATTTAATCTATCTAAAAAAATAAATAATGTTAAAATTATAAAAAAAAAAAAAAAAAGATTGGATGGGGGGACGCCGTTTCAAACGGCGTCCCCCAATTTGAAAAAAAAAATTTTTTTTTTATCAACGGCGTACGTTGATACTGCTACAGTAAAGTGTGCCAATTTGGTAAATATTTTTAAAATTGTGCCATTTTGGTAAATTTTTTTTGAAAGTGTGCCAGTTTGGTAATTTATTCTCTTACTTCTCCTTCTCTCCCTCACTCAACCCTTTTTTCTCTCTCCCTCAACCGTCCCTCTCCCTCTTTCTTGGCTCGGTTTTTTACGTTGCTTTGCAACGGTTTAAGCTCGGGTTTTGGGTGAGCTTGGTTCTAAAGTACGTTCTCCCTTACTTTGCCTTCTTTAGAGTTGAAACGAACTCGTTTTTTTTTTTTTCGGGGAAAGAAGGTGTGTTGTCCCGGGCACTCCCCTTGAGGAAGTATTATCGAGTTCTTGGTCCCATTACGGGCCCTTTTTTGAGGGGGCTCGAATTCCGGGTGCATGCATGGTGTTTGCATATACAAGTAGTCAAAAAAAAATTTTCCTGCTGGGCTGGAGGGGTGAGTAGAAGAGAGAGTGAGAGAGATACTCGTTTCTAGGCTTTCGTTCGTTTTTTGTATTACCTTAGTTTGTTAAAGATCTTTCAGTTTTGCAAGAAATTATATATATTTATTTTATTTATTTATTTATTTATTTATTATTATTATTATTATTATTATTATTATTATTATTTTGAACCGGGGGCAAGTTAAGCGCCGCTCCGGGCTTTGTCCGATTTTTGTTTCGTTTCTAAGTTTTTAGTTTTAGAAAGATTTTTTTTTATGGAGGGCGCGGGTCCCAAGTTGAGACGGAGCCCCATTTCCGTATTTGTAATATTTTTACTCTTTGGGCTTGAGTATCTGATTGGCATATCTTTGGCATTTAGGTGGCTTTTTTGGTGCGGTTTTTCTTTTACACTTCAGGTGAGTTTTCGGGTCACCGTGTTTAGTGTTTTGCGGGAGTGGGCCAAGGATAAGGTAGGTTTTCTCGTTTGTTCGGAATCCAGGCAAGTTGGATCGTAGCGGACGCGTCACCATCTTCCCCTTTCTCTTGACTATTAGTGAAAAGAAGACCAAGAGGGGAGACGTCGGACAAGTGTCACGATCCTAAGGTTTGTGACTTCAACTTGAACAAGAAATTAAGAGGAAATTCAGAAATTAAGATGAGAAGAGAACTAGAATAAAGATGAGAGAGAGAATTAAGAGAAGTTGGGACGAGAGAGATAAATAGAGATGGGAAAGTATAAGTGTTTGATTATTTTCTTTGATGATCAATACATTGCTATTGCTCTCCTATTTATAACATCTAAGTACAAGTATCAATTCAAATTGAATTCAAAATTATTTGAAAAATGGCGGGAATATAATAAGGGCAGGACAAGTAGTTGAAGAAGCTTATTCAATAAAAAGGCGGGAAAAATTTTCAATTCAAATATTAGCGAGAAGGGCTAAGCTTCTAGAATCTCCTATATTGAGAATCATGACATTACTCCCCCCTTTGAGATTCTTGTCCTCAAGAATCTTAGAGAGAAGTATAACTTGAAGTATCTTATTATATCTGACATTGCAACTCATGGAGGTAGCTTAAAGGCTTCTTGCAAACCAGAGTCCATAGCTTCCCATTCCCTGCAATAATCATGTGCAAACAACTGGCAAATATCCTTCCACTTGCATAGCTTCTTGAAGAAGACCTTATTGCTCCTGATCAGCACTGGGTTGCACATGAGGCTTCGATGCTTGAATTGTAATACCAATCATATCTTGAAAGTTCAATGCTTGCAGCTCATTAATATAGAAGCTAAATTGGTTGCGCGTATGAGTAGCTTCTTCATGAACCACATAGTTCAATGCTGCCTCATGAACTTGTTTTACTAACACAGCAGGATTGAGCTTCGGAATTTCGACCAAACTGAGCTGATTCTGAGACTCCGGGCCTTGTGTGATGTTAATGTTTCCATTTCCTGCAACAGCTTCCACATTACAACTGAATCTAGCCTCTTCAATTGAGCTTTGCACCATGTCATGGTCATGACACCATCGGTTTTCCTTTACTATGTCTAGATACTAGCAGGTGCCGTAGTCCGTGTTGGTCGCTGCCCAAGTTTGCTGCCTAGCTTGTCATGGTCGCTGCCCAGTTCGCGCACCAGCCTTGTCTTAGTTCGGGCCCGGTTCGCGCCCAGAGTTTGTCAGGACCGTGTCCAAGGTCGCACCCTAGTCCCTTGTCAAGCCCGCGTCTCCAGCTTTCCTTCCCAAGGCGGTGCCGCACCTGAGCCTGTGCCAGACGCTCCTCATGACCGTTGCAGGGACGCTCCCCTGGCCAGCCTGGACTAGCCGTTAGCCCCGCTCCTCATACTAGCCGTTGGATGGAATCTTCTCAAGATATTATTTTGATTTTATTGATGTATTTAGTATTTTCAAGTATTATTTAGTGATTCTTGTATTTTTTTATAAATAGGCATTTGTATTCATTTTGTATTCATCAATTGACAAATATATGAAATATCTCTTTCATTTTCTCATCTTATTCTCTATTCTCATCTAATTCTACTTCTTTCTCTCATCTAAACTCTATTCTCTTTCTGTTCTCATCTAACGTTTCTTTCATTTGGGCCCAAGTGTTATACTTTGGCCGTCACATCCACGAGGCTGTGACACACCACTTTCTGCTGAAAGGTTTGATGTTGCTGCTGACAATCAGCCATATGTTGTAAAGAGGATTACATCAAAAGCTTGAGTTTGCACTGAATCCTTTGCTACTGCAGCAATAACAGCCCCTTTCCCCACTGATCTAGCTATGTCACTCGAGATCTGCACGTCATGCTGCTGTACAGATTCAAACTTTGCTGCTCGAATTTTCATCTGCTTCGAATCATCTTCCTTATGCCGTAAAAGTGACACACAAGCTTGAAGAGAGGTTGTCTCTTCTCTCTTATGTTGTTGATCTTGCATATTTGAAGGTTCAATCACAACCTTGTGTTGATCTTGCTCAATTACAACCTCCTCCTCTCTTAGTTGTAGCATTACTTGCTTTGTGGCCAACAACCTTTCAAGAAGCTGCTCAATCTTCTGCCCAATTTGCTCAAGATTTTCTTCGTTTGCCCCTCCAATTTTCTTAAAAGGACTGAGAATTTGAATGTCCATCACACAACAATAGTCATAGATGTTTCTCCTATGTAATTGATTGCGTGTTCGTTCAGCATCTTGTCTTGAAGTATAGGTCACTTGAGCTTCAACTTCGAAGTTAGTCATTGAAGTAACCTCAATACTTTCAAGATAACCATATGGTCAAAAAACTTTGTAAAGAACATCCTTGGTGATGACATGCACAATTTTTACCAATAAGGTAGCATTGTTGGAGGCTTGGAGAGCTTGAGCATTCATGTTGAGCAAAGTGTTCTACAGCTATACAGAATCAATCAAGCCGATTCAATACGATATTTTAGCTCAACACTTCATCTCAATCAGCTGAATCTACTGCTTACGCAATCTTGTTGCATCAACTGATCGAAGCAACAGCTGAGCTAGACTTCATTGAGAAATATGCACACAAGAACAGCAAGCTAGCTCCACAAATCTTGATCCTGATCAAGTGCAATTCGATCACCAATTCTTGTTTTAAGTTCAGTTCAAATCTGAACAATTAGATCAATTGCAGTCCGGATGCAAATAGATGTCAATTAGCTTGATCGTTGCTGATTCAATTCGCCAGTAACAATTTAACAAGATCTTGATCACTTGAACTGGACTTGATCTTGCTTGATCACAAAGTTAGCAGCTAACTAGACTTGATTAAGTGTAATGTGAACACCTTAACTCCGACTTTGAACTGAATTGCTTTAGCAACTTCGAACTGAACAAAATCTTGATCTAATTTATTCTGAACAACAGAACTTAGATTTGTTATAGCACGATCAAGACTAAGAACCGCCTTGACAATCAAAACTTGAGATCAATGCGGCACTGTCTGAAAAATATCTGGACATTTACATTGTATATTGTTCCACGCAGATCTAAACAACAAAACTCTTAATATAACAAGATCATCTTAATTACCGTGGAGATTGTGATCATAAGATGGCTCTGATACCACTTTGTCACTATCCTAAGATTCGTGACTTCAACTTGAACAAGAAATTAAGAGGAAATTCAGAAATTAAGATGAGAAGAGAATTAAATTGAAGATGAGAGAGAGAATTAAGAGAAGTTGAGACAAGAGAGAGAAATAGAGATGGGAAAGTATAAGTGTTTGATTATTTTCTTTGATGACCAATATATTGCTATTGCTCTCCTATTTATAATATCTAAGTACAAGTATCAATTCAAATTGAATTCAAAATTATTTGAAAAATGGCGGGAACGTAATAAGGGCGGGAAAAGTAGTTGAAGTAGCTTATTCAATAAAAAGGCGGGAAAGAAGTTCAATTCAAATATTGGCGGGAAGGGCCAAACTTCTAGAATCTCCTATATTGAGAATCATGACAACAAGGTCCTTTTCTGGATTGGGCATGTTGCGGTAACCCGGGGGGGGGGGGGGCGGGAACGGGGAGTCCTTGGACATCGGGAACCCCTCCTCGGCAGCCGCGTCTACTCTAACCACCATTTGTCTCGATTTTTGGTATACGAGTAAGTCTGTAAATTGTTCTGTACGTATATTATTTTATTTTACTTACCTGTTACAGTTTTCCCTTTTTGATGGAATACGAGCGGAATTTTTTGGAGGCCTCAGCTTCAAAGGTTCTAAGCGAAGGCAGCTCGTCTCCCGAGGCTGAGGGTATAGCCGCGGAGCCGCGAACTTGGCATTCTCCGAACAAAAGTGCACCCTTACGGCTTATGCTTCCGGAGATTGCCCGAATCTGTCCATTAGGTTCATTTGTGTCTAGTGTTTTAGAGCGGTGTCTCTAAGATTCGCTCTAAGTACTATTTCCCAAAGGATTATGAGGTGTGGGGTCCTTGATCGGATGATTGTCTGTTGTTCCCTCATAAAGTGGATTGTTTTTGTATTTCTATAGATTCTATACATTCTTTAGGGCTATTCCTAACTTGCGCCCGGAAGGAGTAAAAAGAATTGCTTATTCGTTGTAATGTATGCCAGGGGCAAATTACCCATGACGAGTTTAGGAATGTGTATGGCTTTTTACTTTCGTGTATGTAAAGGGCTTTATTCATTCCTCGCTGGTTTTTGACATTCTTTTTAAGATTAGGTATTCTAGGCATATGGCCGGTTTTAAGAGTCGGAAGGGGTTTGTCTTTGTGAGGAATAGCCCTACTAACGTGAGGAACTGGAAGCGCAAATTCGTTTGGATTAAGCCTCCCTTGGCCCCGTCATTCTTAACGACATGGGGTATGCTGCAACATCCGCGTCTCGCAAAAGGGGGCGTCCTAACTTCCCACGAAAAATGGATTGTCTAATATTTTGACAAAGGCTCCGTAGGCGAGTGGTTCATAGCTTCGAAGGAGCTATTCAAGTTTGAAATAATGCTTGTTAAGGCCGGACTTCCGCAAAAGCCTTTCATAGGTATGCGGTTGACTGCCACAGCATTTTGTTTTTATTCTGTTTGTTGCTTACGTTTTTACGTATCTTCTGTATGTTTGGATCATCTTATTTTGACTTTGGGTATTATGATGGCTTAATTATCGCGTTTGGCACATTATACTAACCTTTCCCTTGTGCCTTGTTTTAGTAGACGAATTGATGAGTATCAATATGGATAGCATGTTTTCTCTGTTTCCTCCTTCCGAGAAGCTGAGTCCCCAGCCGGGTATGGCCGTGCTCGCCTTGCCGGCAGTTTCATTATTGGATCCATCCCGGGGATTAAGGAAGTCGGGGGGCCTATCGAATGGTTCGTCCACTTGTCGGGTCGCTAAGCTTCCTCGTGTGCGTCCCGAGAAAGAAGTCCCGAACTCGATTGATGGAGAGTCGATATTGGAGTCTGTCCTCCTGGTGGACGTGACCATGGCCGCGGGGGGACCTCCTGGTCCTGGTGAGACTGCGATGATGACAATGGCTGTTGAGGTCACAGGGTCTTCCAGCACGTGGGTGATGGAGCTTATGCCTCCTTCCTTTGGAGGCCCGGAAGTGCATTTTCCCGAGGCGAGGCACCCCGTTGGCGCTTTTCATGAATTGGAGGAGTCGTTGTCGCCTTCAATTCCTGGAGGGATGACAGCAGTGATTTCAGACCCATCATTAGGTGCTGGAGTCTTTGAGCCGTACGTACCGGGTCTCGAGAGAGCTGCCTCTCAGATGGCCCTTCACAAAGCTGCCGATTTAGGTGATGTCAAAGTAGGCTGGGAGACATGCTCACGGTTCCCTTCGCTTACCGACATAGCGTGTTTGACGGAGGTGACTATTGAGGATGTGCCGGTGACTTTTAAGGATGCGCCGGCCCTTCTATCTCAAGTTACTTACCGCATTTTTATCATTCTTTTGCGTTTACTTTGAGTCGCTTTTCTCGCTGCTTTTTTCTTCATACATTTTCGTTCTTTTCAGCTCGTCGCACGGTCAGCGTTAGGTACCTCAAGCTGGAGACGGAGCGAGCGGGAAACCAAGGAGCTTCGTAGGGCCAACTCGACACTGCAGGCCCCGATCATGGCGCAGGGTTCCCAGATCCGATAGTTAGGGCTTCATGTGTCGGAGCAGGATGCTATCATCTCCCGCCTTTCTGATCAAGTCGTCCAGGCAGTGGCCGAGTATAGAAAGGGTCCAGGGTTCTGGGACCATTCAAAGGCCAGCCCTGCCACTCCTTTTCAATGGGATCTTGTTCCGCTTTTGTGCCCTTAGTTCCTCGTTTTTGTTTTGGGTGGAGCTCCTGGATTAGGGTAGCTTTTGGAGCACTTGGTTGTCATTTTGCTTCGTTTGTCCCGTCCTTATCTTGGACAATCTTTTTGAATATAGGAAGAATGGTTGTGCCCGAGCTTTTTGATTAATGTAATGATCATCCGCCTTTTTGTTCTTCTTTCGGCCTCTCGCTTGTTTTTCGACTATGTACAGGTACTTGTTGTGCTTTGAAGAGGCTTGCGACTTGTGTTGATTTTTTCACGTCCCAAATAGGGGTGGGGGGGGGGGGGGGGGGGGGGGGGGGGTGCGAGTGGTTCCATACGTCAGCTCTTGCCTGCCTCGAGCGGGCTTACAGCTTGTGTGTCTTTTCTACTTCAAGCGGGTTCCTGTTTTCGAGCATGGGTGTGTCCCCTGTCAAAAAACGGGTTAGCTTGCCGTGGGCAGACCTGCAAGCTTTATGCCTATCACAGACAGATCCACGGATTAAGGTCTAGGTCTGCCGCGAATGGTCCACGGACTTTAGCTTGCCGTAGACGAATCTATGGACCTAGGGTCTGTTGCTGTGGACTAATCCACGGACTTTCGCCTACCATAGACGGATCTATGGACTTATGGTCTGTTGCCGCAAACGGATCAACGGACTTACGGTCTGTGTGCCTCAGACAGGTCTACGGACTTACGTTATGGTGCGTCCCTCGGCCTGAAGAGGACTTAAGAGGTAAAGCTTGCCACCCAGCCTGATGAGGGCTTATGGGATCATCATTTACTGCAGACGGATCTACGGACTTTAGCCTGCCGTAGACGGATCTTACAGACTTACGGTCTGTTGTCGTGAATGGATCCACGAGCTTTTTTCCAAATGGTGTACAGAGCCATCCGGACTTGTAGGCTTAGTGCCAGTGTACAGAGCCATCAAGACTTTAGCTTGCCGCGAACGGACCTACGGACATACTATCTGTGTGCCGAGGACTGGTCCTTGGGCTTTAAGGGGCCATGGGCAAGACCGGCGAGGTGCGCACACTCGATGTGGACCGCCTTCATGGCTTAATGTGCCGCGGACAGACCAATGGGATTATATTTTGACCCGCTTCGGAAAAGCACGTATAGTAGCCAAGCTATTTCGAAATCCAACCAAGTTCTGGTATGCCCGTGTCGGAAGAGCACATATTTTTGCCGCGGACGGACCAACGGGCTTAGAGTGCCATGGGTGGACCATGGGCTTAAGGTTGCGTGGGCCGACCACGGCCATAAGGGGCCTTGGACCAATAGGCATGATTTGCCGTGAGCGGCCCAGTAGGCTTAGTTTGTCATGAGCGTTCCCATGGGCTTTTTAGGGGTCATGAGTGAGTCCGGTGGGATTGTATGCTCGAAGCGGACCTGCCCTTACAGCTTAAGCGTATAGGAGCCTCCTTCTTTTTTAGTAGGACTTATAACGTAAACGCTTACGGACTTAGTGGGCTGTGAGCAAGACCGACGAGATGGGCTCGCTGCAGCCTGCCTTTATGGCTTAAGCGCTCGCGCCAATCTTTTTTTTTTTTTGGGAAAGTCTCATGGCACGAATGTTTTTATTCTTGGATTGTCGATTTGCATATATTGCTAATTATCATGTCTATATACATATATATATATCCTTTTTTTTTTTTTATCTTTAGTCTGATTTTTCTTAGGTATGATTTTTTGGTCATTTTTTCAAGTGCCTTATCATATGATTTTATCTTGCTTCAGGGAAAACGTTTTGGCAAAGTGTGGGGTGTTTTTTTTATTACCTCAACCAGTTATTCATACAAAATATTTTTTCAAGTCCAAAACATTCCACGTTCATGGGAGCGGGGTCCCATCTTGTTCTTGCAGGCGATATGCTCCTTCTCCGGTTGTCCGAGAGACTTGGTAAGACCCTTCCCAGTTAGTGGATAGCTTTCCGGGGTGGTGCCTGGCTGACATGGCCCGTAGTAGTACTAGCTCTTCGTCTTGAAAGGTTCTTCCCTGAACCTTGGAGTTGAAGTACTCTGCCACTTTATATTTTTGTGCGACCATCCTGATCAGTGCTTTCTCGCAGGTCTCTTCCATTTCGTCTAACAATTGCCTCAGTAATTCTTCATTGCGTGCTCGGTCATAACTTCGAACCCGGAGACTGGATTCTCCTATCTCCACCGGCAGTACTGCCTCTGTGCCATATACCAGGTTGTAAGGGGTCTCTCCTGTGGCGTTCCAGGTTGTTGTGTGGCCCACAATACGCTTGGCAATTCCTCAGCCCAATTCCCTTTGGCTTCATCCAAGCTTCGTTTCGGACTTGTCAGTATGTGCTTGTTTGCAGATTCTGCCTGTCTGTTACTTTGGGGGTGTGCTACAAAGGCATAACGTATCTTGATTCCCAAGCCCTCACAATGGTCACGGAAGCTTCGTGAGCTGAATTGAGTACCATTGTCCATGACTAGGACTTGAGGGATTCCGTATCGGGTGATGATCCCTTTCCAGAGGAAACGCTGGGCGGCTTGATCCGTGATCTGCGAGACGGGTTCTGCCTCTATCCATTTGTTGAAGTAGTCTACGGGTACTATGATATACCTCCGTTATCCGGTCGCTTGGGGATATAGTCCCTAGATGTCCATCCCCCATTGAGCGAAAGGAAAAGGACTAAGTATAGGTTGTAATAAAGTTGAGGGCATGTGGATTATCGGAGCATGTTTCTGGCACCTTTCGCACTTCGTGACAAGGTCTTGCGCGTCTTTCTTCGTGGTAGGCCAATAGTAACCCGATCGCAGGGCCTTGTTAGTTAAGGCTCGATGGCTAAGGTGTTGTCCGCAAATACCTTCATGAATTTCCCATAAGACGTACTTCCCTTCTTCCCCTCCAACGCACTTTAGCAGGGGGTGTACGAATGATCTTTTGTAGAAGTCTTCATCGATTATCATGAACCATGGTGCGCATCTTCAGATGTACTTTGCTTCCAGCTGGTCCTCGAGCAGAATTCCATTTTTTACAAACTCGATGATGGGTCACCGCCATCCATTCAGGGACTGGACTTAGGCAATCCTCGCGGGCTGAGGTAAGTGTCGGCATGGTGTCTGAATTTCCTCTCTCTGAACAGTAGGTTCCTATCCTGTCTCCTCCATTGTCGAAATGGCGATCTAACTTAGTTTGTAAGCTTTGACATTTTCGGCTCTCGGAATGAGGTGGATTCTGAAGAAAGAGAAGGCTTCCACTTCCTCTTTTACCACCTCCAAGTATTTCTTCAGGGCGGCGCTTTTCGCTCCGTAAATCCCTTACACCTGCTTGACAATTAACTGAGAGTCGTTGACTACATCCACTGGGCTTGTGCCTACCTTTCGGGCCATCCTTAATCCGTGAAAGAGTGCTTCGCATTCGGCCTCGTTGTACTAGTCCTAAACTTGAATCTTAAGGCATAGAGGAAGTGTTGCTTCTCAAGCGAGATCAATAGAATACAAGCCTCGCTTCCTTGGTCGTTGGAAGACCTGTCTACATACAGCTTCCATGATCCTTCCGGAGTACCTTGCGGTTCAGAGCTCGATGACGCCACAGTAGTGAATGGGCATTCCGCCAAGAAGTATGCTAGGGCCTATGCCTTAATCGCTGTCCATGACTCCAACAGGATGTCATACTCAAAAAGTTCAACCGCCCAAGATAGTATTCTTCCCAAACACTCCAGGAGTTGGAGGGATTTCTGCCAGGGCTGATTGGTACATATTCGAATACGGTGCGCCTGGAAGTAAGGTCGGAGCTTCCGTGCGGTGATGACGACGACATAGGCAAGTTTCTCGATGTGGGGGTACCACGTCTCGGCATCCTTCAATATGTGACTTACAAAGTAAATCCGCAGCTAGAGGCCTTCCCTCTCGGACATCAACATAGCACTCACGGTGTCATCCGATGCAGAGGCATAGAGAATTAGAATTCAAATAATAGCCCAATTCTAATTGAGTTTGAACCATGGTTGTTAAAATCGCGATTCGTACGATTCTACCTTAGTCCATCAATTCAAATCGCTTAAAAAATCACATTTAAGTAGAATCAGTCAAAAATCAGTAGAATCGCAATGGAATCGGTTGAATCGCGATTCTACCGATTCAAGCTATAAACCGAGAAAATCTTTACATATATTTATTGTGACACTACAAAAGCTTGTGCATCATTAGCCTGGTGGTGAGGGGCTTGGCTTGGGAATTGTAGCACGCGGGTTCGAATCCTAAACTAAGCAATCTAAGGTTCTTTTTTTGTATTTTAGTTTTAGAGCTTTATTTTTGTATTATATTTTAGCAAAAATTCTAAAACTTTACATATTTTCCCAATTCTACATAGATACAGGTGGCCGCGGGTCGGGTCGGGCCGGGCCGGGCGGGCCCGGGTTGGCCCGGTTCCTTCAAGCTAGAAAAAAAAAGTAAAATTTAAATAATGCAAAATCGTTTTGTACTAAAATTATTATAATTCATTGATAAATAATATGATATACGAATACATTTTTTTCAAGCACTAATAATGCAAAATATACATATTCAAAAAAAATAATACTAAATATATGTAATAAAATAAAATATACAATAAGTAATAGTAAATAATGGTAAATATCTTATCAAAAAAAATAATGGTAAATAAATAACGTAACAAGTACAAATACAATGCAATTGGAGCCTAATATTTAAAAGTACAAATTTATTTAGCAAAAAATACAAAATTTGACGTATGGGGGGTACGGTCGTCTTTTGATGTAAATATTTAAAAGTAAATAATTTGCATACAAAAGTATTGATATCAGTCGCATGGGGGGGGTTGCTGTGCCATCGTTTGACGTATCAGTGTAGTCGTCTTCTTCATCGCTCGATGAATCCAACTTCATTCTCTGTTGATCCCTTGCCTCAGCTAGCAGCCAATCTTTCAAGCACACGAACATCTCCAAGCTTAACAGCTGTAGCTTCGCCCTCTTCGTTCCAAGTAACCTGCCACCAATACTGAAAGCACACTCCCATGCTACTGAAGACATCGGACAACTTAGTATATCACGTGCCATGGTGGAAAGCACGGGATACTGGGCTTGGTTTGTGTTCCACCATTGTGAAAATATGGACCAACGGTGTCCGCAAATAATAATCTAGCTCGTCACATGACGTGGGGGCTACTATGGGCGTAAATTACTCCAACAGCTTCCACGAATATGACGTGTGTGAACTACTTCCACTAGATGTGGAAGATCCTACTGCAGCAGTATTAGGATATAGATTATTGGACGCTACTTTCTGGGAATATTGGAAAAATAAATTATGTAAGTCGTTATCGACTTCGACAATGAAAGTGTCGATATTGCGATTAGGATACAAATATTTTAAAAAATGTTGGCAAAACAAGTTTAAACCCCTGCGTTTACAACGAGGATCTAAAACAGTTGCTAAGCAGTATGTAAGAGGTAGTTTACAATAATATTTAGCAAACTTTTCTTTCATTGCCTTAATCGATTCGAACAAACTGGGATTGGATTCATTACCCGCCATCCAACTTACAATATCGAGCAATCTTGATATTGCTTGAGGCATGGTCGAATAGTAGCAACCCGAAAAAAATGACGTGGCCTCTTTAAACATGCAAAAAAATTTACAAATTTCATCTATTGTCTCCCAATGTATACCGTCCAGGTTGTAATCGCTCCATTCTGTACGATTGTCCTGTGCGAATTCTATCAGAATGTCTTTAAATGGTAGAATGCGCTCTAACATTTCTACCGTAGACGACCACCTAGTTTGGGAGTCTAATTTGAATTGTTTATATTCTATGCCATGCAACCTACATAAATTTCTAAATCTTTTTTTTCTAATGCCGGATGATTTAACAGATATATCATGGATCTTAAGGTGGTACGGGATGTGTTTACAAGCTCTAAACCATCCATTGCCATTAAATGCAAAATGTGACAAATGCAACAAATATGGAAACACTTCTCATCTAATATGGGTCTTGTGTGCCTAATTAAATGTGTAACGGATACAGTGTTGTTGGTAGCATTGTCGAACGTAATACTGAAGTCGTTCTATGCCCCAGTCGCGGACTGCCGACATAATCGCACCCGTAATTATCTCGGCAGTGTGGAGGCGATCTAAAATACCAAAATGAATTATTCTCTTTTGGAAGATGTAGGAGTCATCGATCCAGTGTGCCGTTATGCACATATAAGGTTGGCCAGGTTTCAACTTCCATATGTCCGATGTCAACGAGAACGTGCTCCTGTCCGTCGCAGAAAGTGTTAAGACCCCAGCTTTCATACTGTGGTACAACGTAAAAGCGTCCCGCTTTACGGTGTTTCCGAGGAACCCTCACAATGGCGAGGTTCACCCATTGTTGGAGGTAGTCGACGAAATATGGGTTTTCGTCGACATTGAAAAGCCTTTCACCCAAAACTATATATTTAGCTAACCCCTTTCGATTGTCCTCTTGAGAGAACCTAAAATTAGCAAGTGCACCGGTCACTTGTTGTACTAGACGTTGTTAGCTCTTATCTGGGCATTGCTCTGGGTGACACCTAAGTATATGTTTGCTTAATGTGCCTGTCCCACTGCCAGATTGATGGCTAAAAGTCCTAGGTGGGTCACATAATTTACAAGTTGCTTTATTAGTTGTCCTATTAAGGGTAAAGGGATTTCATACCCCACTAATTGTATGTCTACTAGTAGAGGTACTACTTTCAGGCTGGGCTTCAGTGGTGGGCATGGGTTCCTCATCAGTTTGTGAGTCTCCAACCTCACAACCCGACTCATGATAATCTTATTGTTGTGAAAAGTCCCAATCTATGCTATCATCAGTGCATGGGGATGATGGGTCTGGTTGTATAAAAGCTCGTTCTTCTGTATTAAGTATGACAATTCTACTCTTTTTAGGGATTATGGGTGGCCGAGAAGAGCTAGAAGTAGGACGACCGGCTCCAGAGGATGATGAAGAGTTGTGTACCATATTAGTATAAGTGATTAGTATTTATAAAATGCAAGTAGTAATGCAAATTAAAAAATTAAAAATACGAACCAAATAAAATTGCGACTCTAAAATTACCGAAACGAGAGAACAATGAAATTCGAACTTCAGCCAAACACTTTACAAACTTCGAACTTTAGAGTACAATTTTGCAATTAGAAAAGTTGAAGAAGATGGAAGATGATGAATGTATAGAGAGAGAAGAAAGGATTGAAGATTTGGTAAGAAAATGGGTTGGGGAGGAATAGGTATCTATAGAAAAAAAAAAATTATATATATTTTTAAATCAAAAGAGCCGTTGGGCCAACGGCCCTGTTCTTCGGGCCGGGGCCGGGCCCAGCAGCCATATATTTTTGGTCCGTGGCCCGGCCCGACCCAACCCGTTGGCCACCACTACCGATATCTATGTTGGAAAAACGATACAAGCACGCTAGGTTGTAATTAAAGGGGAAAATATAAAGCCAAATCCCATGTAGACAAAAGAGGGAAGGTTATTTTGGTTTACATATGTATTTGTTAAAACTACCCTTTGAATTAAGTTATGGATGAAAGAATGGAAACCACACAAGCGCACGTGCTGCCCGTCCACCGTGCTCGGACGTGGGTATAAGTGATCTTTTTTTCAACGGGTATATTTATTTTCTAGAAAAAAAAATTACCGTTTAAACATTTGATTTAGCAGCTGATTAGAGCCTTTACCCGTTTTAGAACGTTGGTTTTGACATTACTGCAAATGTTTTAACCTTGAGCCCATTGCATTTACCTGTTGCACACTTGTATAAATAGGGAATTGACATAGTGCTTAATCATCAGAAAGTAAAAAGAATTAACAGCTCTCCTTATCTTTCCTCTTTTCCCAACTTCGACTTCCCATCTCTCAAAATATATTTGCGCAAGGTTCTTGGGCTCTCCTACCCGACGTTTAATGAGTATACGTTAATAGTCGGACCATGTTAATCCTGAACAAGGGCCACCAATACAGCTTTTTGCACCGGAGCAATGGCTATACAACCTTTTAGAACAGTGGTATTTTCGCACGGCACGGTATCTTCAGTATTGTATTCAATCCCTCCGCCTTTTCGTATTATTTGATTGCTGTGTTCAGGTATTCCGCTGTGGCTTTTCCACTAGAATATTTGCTCAATCTTACCTCGTTTTAGTTGCAATATTACCTAGATTCTTTACAATATTTTACTGAATTTTTTGGAAATTTTACAGCATTTTACTAAGATTAAACGCAACATTTTTTTACTTTTTTTTTCTACAATTTACAGTTTTAATTTAACTACAATTTACAGTTTAATTTACAACAATTAACATATTATTTTACTGCATTATCGCTGCAAATTTCTACTATATTTTTGCTGTACTTTTTACAATATTTTCGCCGTATTTTTCGCCACGGTTGTTGTATTCTTATTATTATTATATCAATAACCACCATAATGACATGTATAAACCACACCGATAACATATATAATTATAGATTCGAATACATACACACTACTACATCATTGGACCCTTCATACAAATTTAGGTGAAAAACAACCCGAAAACAGACACTAAGACTTCATTCAGCATATGAAATTAAAATTAGACTGTAACATCATAATTCCAATTCAAAAACCTAGTAATCCCAACATTTAATACAGACCACACACAACAATCTTATTTCTGCAAGCCACAAACAAAGCATAAAATCACACCAAAATAAAAAGTAGTATTATTTCCAAAGCCAGTTTTGTTAACGTCAAAGTAATCATACTTTAGTTATTCATGTCATTGCTATGATATTAACAAAAAATGGCTAGGAATTAACAATACCCAAAGACCAAATTATGACAAAACACAGCAAATAACTGGTTATAAGAGTATTAGATTCACGCACAAACCTTTTCCTTGCATGAGCCAAACACCCTTAGAAGCATTGAGGTTGGAGGAGAACTCACTTTCGACAAGTCCTCTCTCAGACGAAGAACATGATGTTTTCGAGGGCTTCATGCAACTTACAGAAGCCATCAAACGATGCTCCTGAAGAAGACGACGACGAGGTTGTCCACAAAGAAGACGAGGTTGTCAATGAAGAAGACGAGGCGGTCGTCGACTGAGGCATCTGCCTTTCCTCCACTGCCTCATAGTACAACCTCCCTCGGTACGCCACAAGGTCAGCATAGTACACCGGCGGGACCAACGACACTGGTTTGGTGCTCCGGGCAAAAGTGAAACATAAGTTGTATATGAGCTTCTGAAGCACATCAGAGCTGAACCCATGCTCATCCCATAGTACATGGTAGTGGGTCGGCTTACTGGTACCAATGTTCCCATGGTGGCTGCACAGGTAGAAATCAAACTCCTTCGGGTGGACGATCACAGTGTCCACCACAGTTCCCGGTGGGACATTATACGTTCTTCCGCCTTCTTCGTTGAATAAGCGGGTCTGGTGTCGTTTCTGAGCAACAATAAGGGTAACGGTAGAGCAACAGCCTCTCTCTCTCATCACCCTCTTCAAATCCGCTAACTCTACATTCAGTGCCATATCAAATTGTCCATCACTAACGCCATCCCGAAATATAATGATCTTTCTTGGCCAGACTCTGTTGAATTTGAAGTAAGTTTCAATAAGGTCCATGCAAATGGAACCGAACCCGATAATTTCTTCTTTACGATGCGGCTGGCAGTGAATCCGAGCCACGTATTTGTTTGCAGCAGGCCAGTTTATGGACCCAACAACTGCAACAATTGAAGGACTCAACGCATCGCAGGCTCGAGGATGATTGACATCGGCACCAATAAGCATGACATGGTCTTCACCGTCAAATAGAGGGAGGCGGCTATCAAGTTCAACATTGCTACCCCCGAGTTTTGCATTGATTTTAAGGCCAAGATTCGCAAGGTACTCGTCACGACCCTTATTGGCCAATGGGGAAAGGAAACACTGGGTAATGATTCCCACCTTGGTCTCAGCAATCCATTTGATGGATTTGTAACCTGGGTCCTTCCTCGTCATCACGCATAAAAGAAGCTGAAGCTTACCATGGCTTTTCTTGTAGGCTTGTTCGTTAATGTGTACCATAAGTTGAGTGAGGACATCGGGATTACCTAAGGCACCCATTCCGACAGCCTCGTATGCCAAGAGTTCTCCCATACGGATCCCTAGGCGAAGGCAACGATCTCTTAGCTTTCCAACGAATTGCTGGTTTAACCTGTCCCTGGGTTCCCTGGCACTAAAGTCGAGCACAGCCCAACGCTCAACAGACTTGCCCTCCACAACAGATCTTCGAACAAGATTCCACTGACACTTTTCTTTATCCACGGTGATGGTATTGACCTTGCCGTTACTAGCTCCCAGCCTCAGCCTCGGAGGCTCAATAACTCGTCCATTCACACGTGACATGTTCATGTTAACTTGTAGCCCAAAATTTTGGCTGACCTCGCCCCTGCAAAACCAGGTAAAGTAAGTTCAGAATGACATGTGATGTGGAATCAACACAAACTTCCATAATTGAACAGAAAATGATTAAGTTAAGCAACATATTTTAGACTAACTACTACGAAATTGATTGTCATGTAACGGTTCTTCTACAACAGCCTCAAATGATATTGCTAGGGCAATTTTTAATCAAAAACTTTTGCAGACACAAACAGCTATATATTCTCTTAACATGCCAACATGTTTGCTAGGACCCATTAGGTAAACTAAATATGAAAATGTAGCAGTTCATGGATCAAGTTTTGAGGCCTCCCCATCCCATGCATTAGAATCATGTCACTATCATACGCTTCAATCTTAAATCAATGTCAAATCTCAAATATTAACAACATAGTCAAAATTATCGTTTCCCAATGGATTTAGAAAGCATTGATTTTTAAAGTAGACTTACAAATTCACAGCAACACCAGGGAGTACAGACACTCTTCTAGTTCGAACTAGTCAACACACCAAACTACTCTACGAAAGGACAACAATCTCTATAAACGATTTACAGACTATAAACCAGACTACAGCTTCAAGTGTCATGGAAGCAAGACATAGCAAATATTACAAATCGTATAATAGTTATTGCTGTACGTTTTCAAGTGCTAGCCTTACACTTGCAAAACTTTGAATGATTAATCATACAATCATTAATTTTTATACCTCTTGATAGTTTTTACATTGTAGATACATTAGCATGACACACGTTCCAACAATATTATGCCTACTGAATAGCTCAAAAGCCATTAGGTAGCAATAGATGATAAGGCGCATTAAGATGAAGAGTGATATATTCAGCTCATAACAACATCTTTTAGCAATTGACAGTTTAAAACTATAAAGACGAATGACTACACCAAAAAAGTTCGCAACACCAGGGGAATGTTATGTGATGCAGGTGTAACAGTTTTGCGATGGATGTTCAGGGACTAGTTGTACCGACCAACCACAAGGTCGAGATGTCCCCAAAAGCAATTAACCGTGATATCTTTTCAAGCCTATTTGCGAATCAAAATGGCATAAATTAAGATGACGGATTAGAAACTTGGAAAACAACAGTTGGATCAATAAATGTAGGTTGATCGTAGAGTTCATTATAGTTCTATGATTCAAGGCATCATTCTTATTACTTTCATATGGTCGATATCATGATTTGAGAGAGGAATAAAGCACCAAGAGGCAACAAACAGAATAAAATTGAGAGCAACAAATAGAACAGAGAAGGCATACGTAGTTATGCAAATATTTACATACCCGCAAGGTCCATCCTCAGCCCGCAACATGCCAAGGATTCTGCCCTTCCGCTCATGAGGCGGTGCAAGAGACATCTCTTTCAGAAAACCCGCAGCATTGCGGTCCAAATTCTCCTTAGGATATCTTTGACCTTCAACCAAGACACACAGCTCCATGGGCACGTAATTTGGTCTTCCGCCCTTTCCTAAATTCAAGCAAGGTATATCTGGATACTGAATCTCTCTCCCATACTTCTCCCTGAAGTAATCTACCAAACCAACTTCCCTTGGAGGGTTCTCGCCATTAGGATCTTCCATGATGAAGAATATGTCACGGGTACGCTGGTCAGTTAACCCAGCAATCACATATTTTTGCCGCGTAATACGATGGATAACGGTCACTTTAAGTCCTCTCAGAACATTCTGCACCTTATGCCGCATAGTGTGGAGTCCATGCAAACTGAACCCATGAATATGCTCCATTAGAAACTCAATTATTGGCATGCGTTTTCGAACTGCCAACACCGAGTAGTCCAGACACATTGCTAACCCTTGTGAAGTTGGCTTCAGGCTATGCTGAAAACCGAAAGATGCTGCAATGCCACGTCCAAGATCACAGTCTGGATCTCTAGGATGAAAGTTTCTGCCAATGCAAACCCTATGCTTTATTGGGTTATCTTTCATTACAATATCTAGCCCTTGTAAGACATCACGTGGAATTTGAAGTAGACTTCCAGTCAAGTACTCTCTCAACTTGTAAAGCTTCAACTCATTCACAAGGTTAATGGTGAAAATGTAGGAACGACACCTAATGTCATACTCATCGGTCAGCTCAACTTTGAATTTTCCAGTTGGCAACTCAACCGTGCTAAAAAGATTCTTCTCCCCATCATAGGCAGTCATAGCTGGAGGAAATCGAGTGGGGTCATCAGAGAACAACTTGTCCTTTATCAGAGACAAGTGGGCTTTTGGTATCTTCACAGGCCGTCCATTTGATACCTCTGGTTTGATGTCAATGTCATAGTGCCTAATTATAGTTTTAGGATCATACTTGACTGGGAAGTGATTCACAAGAAGATTGACCTTACGAATCTGGTTTCTACCACCAGCGTCAGGTCGCTTCATTGGCATGAGCGCCCCAGAATTCGTGCCAGAAGACGACGAACCCTGTTCTGATATGGTAAGTGACTGCATCTTAGCAACCGCAGCAACACCTGGGAATCATTTAATCCAAAAATTTCAAAATTATAAGATTGGGTTAAGAATTTGAGCAAATATTTGCAGGTAAAATTTGTTTCGCTAACAAGCTCAATAAGGAAGCTCTATCCCATGGCATACATTAAGGTTCCAGGGATTGGTAACTGGTCAAAGCGACTGATATGTCAGAGGTGAGTTTACCACTCAACATGCGAGTTTACTAAAAGGCACTCAATTAATTGGTTTAGTAAGCTACTCTTGGGGATGATAATTAGACACCCAAATCCATTGAATCCTTCCAATCCGACTCACATATGATGGGTTCGAACGTAAAACATGAATTTTAATATGAACCTCATACATACTAAACTATTGGCATAAATTAAGGGTATGAGGAACAACATTAGTAACATAGACTCACATGAAAAGGGAGTGTTATGAAGTCCTTATGCGAGACTAGTAACAAAGACAAACATCAAAATTGCAATAAAGCATAGATAAGCTTAATCTCATAGCTGCTTCATCTATAGCCAATTGATTTCAAAGCCAAATCTCATTTGAGCTCATATACGAGCCTCACATATACTACCTATTTACATTGTTGCTCCCTAAATTTTTTTCAAATTTGTTCAAATTAGTCCCTCATCTATTCTTTATTCAAAATGGTGCCTAATATTTTATTTTTGACAAAATTGGGTTCTTATCTTCTTAATTTTAATACATTTTGAACAAAAACCTAAGAAACTAATTTAAACAAATTTAAAAAATTAGAGGCCAACGGTGTAAATAAATCTATTAACCCAATAGGTTCCTTGTCCCAATGTTTTCTCCACCTTATTTTTACATTGCAAACGTGGCAGGGCATCTGAGAGGGCTCAACTAATCAATAGCAAATTTATGCAATTGTCTTGGGTAATGTTATTACCGAAGCAAAATTGTCATTATCTGAGCAAAATTGTAATTTTGAAGATAATTTTGTATCTTTCATTGTTTGTAAGTCATATTATTGCTCTGACCAAAACAATTTTTACCCTCTTTTTAATCTGAACACTCCTACACATTTACAAGAGTAACGCTGCTAAGCGTTGTCAAAAAATTTTGAAGCATATTAATGTCAACAAATCATGTACTCAGATATTGGCAAAAATATTTTTAAAATATGAAATTAATACTCAGATATACTACAAAAGGGAGTACTAGAAATGCATTTTCTCAACTTATAACAACTGAAGAAACAGAATCGAGAATCAAAACAATCATTTAGTTATTCACACCATCCTCAATGTTTTTAAGTCTGTTTAAATTGATCCCTCATATTTTTTTTATTTAAAATAATTCTTGATACTTTTAAATTTGTTCAAATTAGCTATTGATTGTTTCTTTCATTAATGAATCATATATTTTATTTTATGACAAAATTCATTCTCACTCTTTTAACTTTTATATAATTTTGATCTCTAAGTAAGTGACTAATTTTTTGGCAAAATAAAACATTAGAAAGAAAAAATCATGACCAATTTGAATCAGCCACCACTTTAAACAACACGGAAGATTAAACGTTAGGCTCTTGATACCACTTGTTAAAATGACCGACAAAATACACAAACCTTAAATTGAAATAATAATCGCACGAAGGGGAATTAGAGAGAACACTTGTTTTGTTTGGTTCAGCCGAAGCATACATCGACGTAGAGGAGCATAATAAACCCACCACACCATTGAAAGTTCACATGACACCTCTCAATTCTCAATCATTCTCTCAAACCTTACTCAAACTCCAATGATAACATATCCAATCCCTATATATATATAGAGCCATCACACTTAAAATTCTAGTTTGTCATTGGCCTAAACAAGATTGGCTCAATCTTATATCTTATAAGTAAGGCTCAATACAATTAAGCTTCACAAATAACTCAACAATAAATAATCAATTTAAATAAACTTGGCTATTCAAAAAACAAAATTTGAATAAACTTAACAACTGGATGAACTAACAGAGCAAATAACTGAAGAATCATCCCAAAAGCATACCTGGATCAGCTTGATTCGCAGTAGGAGGTGGCGATCGCACCATATTAGACCAGCTAATGCCGCCAGTAACACCACCCGCACCACTACCACCACCTCCTCCATGGCTGCTTTGACCACTGGATGACCCCTCGCCATAACTCCGACCACCACCACGGCCAGGATTCTGCCCGTAACCCCCCCAATTTCCGTAAAACTGCCCCGATTGAGGGTGAAACTGCGACGGCCGCTGCACTGGAGGCTGATTGTACAACTGCTGACCTTCGCCTCTTCCGCCGGTACCTCTTCCTCCACCGCCACCGCTGCGGCCTCTACCTCTCCCTCCTCTCTCTCTCTCATCCCTCCCTCTCCCACGACCTCCTCTTCCGTACCCTTCCATTGGCTTCCTTCTCTCTCTCTCTCTCTGTGCAAACTGCTAAATGAAGTGCAAATGGTGTGTGAGGGGAGCTAGCGAAGGAGAGTGCTATTTATACGTACGAAGAAAGAGGAGTGTGGGGGCTGTGAAATGACTATTATACCCCTTAGATTGCTGAGCAAGTAATCCTAGTTGATGAAATACCTGTGTATCTTAAGTATTAAACATAATATTTATATTTTGAAAAAAGCATTTACGAATAATCGATAATAATATATATTTTTTGATATTAGTTTTATAATATATGTTCGACAACACATATTCGTATTTTTAAAATAAAAGCAACATATTTATTGAAAATAATTGTTGTCACGCCAAAATTAAGTATTCATGTTCCATATTTTATAAAATTTGTCACTTTAACACTCTAATTATTAATGTGCACATTACTTTTACTGTTTATCATGTTTTATGATACCTTGTTAGAGGTAACACAATCAAAAAAAGTTAAAATTTATAAAATTACATTTCTTTTTTTTTTTTTTTACTTATAAGCATTTGACGAAAAATTGTTATAAATATAAATACATATATATATATATATATATATATATATAATTTTTATATAAATCATTGAGTTTTTCACCAAATTTATTTTATATAAAATTAAATAATACGCCAATGTATTAAGTTGTTTTAAATTTTCACACACTATATTTTAGGGAAAAGACCCATGGTGGAGTCGGGAGAGGGGGTTGGCTATGGATTCCAGATCTTTCTACGACCTACTGGACAAACAAAGTGGGCCCTTAAGTAAATTAAATTAATGTGAGTTATTATTATTATGCCAAAAATTTATATTAGTGGAGCAATTGCATAATTAACAAATAATGAAGACACAAAGCTACCTTGAAAAATATAATATTACTCTAGTAATAACAATATTTTTATACTGATAATAATAATATTACCCTAAACTAAGTGGTATTAAAGGTATAGATGAGGATTGGGTACGACATACAATCGAATGACTTAACTATAGAAGAATGTAGAACGCATATGAATTAAATTAAAGTAAATAAAATAGAGATGAATATGTAGAAATGTGATTATTTTATTAATGATTATCTTTTATAGAAAATCACCTATAAAACTAGTTATTGCTTATTTAACTACTCCAATTTTTATTTTTTAAAAAAAGCATTATATGCACAAAATTTCAAAAAAAAAAAAATAAATTAAATGAGATAATGCTATACAAATATAAAGATTTATATATCATCAAAAAAAAGGATTACAATCTTTATATACGTATATTGAGTACACATATTTAAAAATCATATGATTCGTTCTCCATGAAATTTAATGAATCCTTTATCAATGAGTTGGACCTAGAAACTTGAAAGAAATAGTGATTCTTTTATGCTCTATAAACATTTAAGAAAAAATTATTATAACTATAAATATATTATATATAATTTTTATATAAATTAACAAACTTTTGATCAAATATTTCATATATATATATATATATATATATATATATATATATATATATATATATATATATATATATATATATATATGTGTGTGTGTGTATTAAATTTTTTTAAATTTTCATTTCATATTTTACGAACTTTCTAAGTAACTCACACTGGGAATGGGGCGCAAGTAAAGTTAATTCTCACCTCATCGCGATATTTAAGAGGGAAGACTGATGGTGGACTCCTGGGGGGATTATGGATTCTAGAATTTTCTACGACCTACTAGACAAACAAAGCGGGCCCATACATAAATTAAACTAATGACAATTTTTATTGTTATAATAAAAATTATTATTCATAGAGTAATTATATGTGATTTATAGATAATTAAGGATGTAAAATTACCTTAAGAGTTACGCTCTTACTGGAAAAATAATAATTTTACCCTAATAATAATATTATTGTGAAGTGAGTAGTATTGGAGGTATTTATTCAATTGAAATAGTAGGATGTATAAAGTATACGACTTAAATTAAAGTAAATAAAATAGAGATGAATATGTAGAGATGTGATTATTATTATTGTATTAATGAAAAACCACATTCAAAATTAATTTTGCTGATTTAACTACTACAATTTTTAATTTTTTAAAATACCATTGTATGCACAAATTTTGAATAAAATAAATAAATGAGATGATGCTGCACAAACATAAATATTTGTATTTCATCATAAAAGTACGGGTACAATTTTAGTGTACATATATTAAGTACAAATATACGAAAAATCCCTAATTCAATCTCCACGAAATTTGACGAGTCCTTTGTCAATGACTTGGACCTAAAAACTTGAAAGAAGATAAGTGGCTTTATCTCTATCGAGTGATTCTTTTTTCAAAGTAGAGGACATATGATTTGATCTCTAACTTACAAGACGATTTGGGTTTGGAAGTTTAAATCAGGACACGAGACTTGATCTCTATCAAATAATTCTTCTTTAAAGTAGAGTGCACATGGCTTGAAAGATGATCTCGGGTTTGAAAGCATTAATGAGGGCACGTGGCTTAATCTTTATCAAGTTAATCTTCTTTAAAATAGAGAGCACGTAACTTGGTTCTGTAACTTAAAAGATGATTTGGTTTTGGAGGCTTGGATAGGAACATTTTGGAAGAATTCTAGTACTTCATCTTAGGCCTTTCTTTTTTTTTTGGGCTTTGTTATTTGGTTTTCCTGACTTTCTAAAATAATAAAGGAGACCTCCATTTATAGAGAGACCATCTAAGTTATAGGTCATGGACTTGCCTTAGTAAAACTTAGCCCGACTCACTTGTAAAGCTTCTTGGGCTAAGTTTGCTCTAATGCTTGAATTTTGACCATTGACTTGAAAATCATTGGGTCTTAGGTTCGACTTGAGAGTCATTTAGACTCATATTTGATTTGATGGTCATTTAGACTTTAAATTTGACTTGAGAATCATTCAAAGTTGGGGGACGTCATTTAGGTTTAAGTTTAACTTGAAAGTCATTTGGGTTGTAAATCTCACTTGAAAGACATTAAGTTTGACTTAAGAGTCATTCAGAGTTGGGTTCGACGTGTGAGCAATTTAGGTTTAAGTTTGACTTGGGAGTCATATCGAGCTTAGACTTCTTTTGTAGTCCTTCTGGGTCTTGAGCTTTTGACTGGATGCGGCTAGCCCTACAAGCTTTGGGCTCGACCCAACAGTTTTCATGGCACAGGCTTGACTTAATTATCTAGTTGCACTTGATTGTGGTTTTGGACTTTTAGCTTCCAGGATAAATTGAATCTGGTCAGCTATTAACTATCAGTTAACTTAATTATTTTTATTAACCCACTTAACATTTATAAAAGACAATTTTTATACCTGCAAACACAGTTAAAAATTTGAATATTGGTAAAAAATCACGTAATATAACACTGTTTGTAAGATATGAATTGAGAAAAAGAGCCCTTTGCTTTAGAGGGTTAAGAACACTACAAGTGGACAAAGAATTATTTTTCCTTTTTTTAGAATAATATAAATGTGGAGTGGGGCGCAAGAAATTTGATTATCACGATAATTTATGAATTTATCGCGATATTTTAGAGGGGAATCACATCTAGTTGACTCGGGGTCTTTTGCTTGACAGGGAAGCTAACAGAGTGATGGAGCTAGTTCTGAATTCTAGGATCTTCTATACAAGGGACAAATAAACTGGACGGATAAAACCTGTTATCTGCACGTATGGGTACAAGTGAGGTTGGGAGCCGGTACGGTAGTGGCAATATCAGCTATGAGTATGAATATAATGTTGTACCCGTTCTATTTTATATCGGTTTCAATTTGCATCTAATTAACTTTTAAATCAAAAAATATCTATTTAAATTTAATTACCTAAATAATCTATTAATGTTATAGCATAATACGATTTAATTCTGAAAATTTGTTTTAAATATTAATATGAGCAGGTATGGATATTTATATCATTTGGTACTCATATTAGAACTCCGAAATTAAGGGTGCTTAGGCGAAAGCAGTACCAGGATGGGTGACCTCCTGGAAAGTCTCCTCCCTCAGGTTGGGGGCACTCAAAAATAGTTTCTTTTCAGGGGTAATACCCTGAAGGGAGAAGGCTGCGTACATCCTCCCCTCCCCCAGACCCTACTTATGCGGGAGCTCTTGGGGCATTGGGGGTGTTGCTTTGGTACTCATATTAGGGCGGATATAGAATGGGTACGCGGTTGGTAATAGATTCCGTGGGTAATGGAGCAGGTATGTTATGGATTTGTACCCGCTAGGGTAAGTATAGGTATCTACTTCATACCAAGTAGGGGTATGGATATCGATTTAGGTGACGGGTGCAGGTATCCTTAAGTGCTTTTGAAGCTGACGTTAATCCTTTGTTATCTTTAGAACAGAATGGCGTCTCTCATATACCACCACTAGTTACATAGGTCATACCACAAGCAACTTCTAGAAAAATTAGGTTCTTCATTCCATTCTTCTTAATTTCTTTCCTTTGAATATGTCTTCCCAAAACAACTTCCAAATCTTGCTGATCGACTTTGAGGTCATCTGGCACCCTAGGTTGAAGGATACGAATGGGTGGTGTTTTCCCGAAAATACTCGGTCAAGTTCATGCGGCTGAATCCAATCTATTTTTCATATATCTGATTAACTTGGGCCTCCACTAAGTCAAGATATTTATATTTTGTTAAAAATTCGAAATCATGTTTCACTTTAACAATTTCTAACAAAAATCTAACAACTTCGGCATAAATTTTTTTCAAAATTTCACGCTACCTAAGTAATAAATTTTTATAACTCAAGATTACCCCATTGTAAATATTGAAACGTCAAAATATATAGATTATAATGGTCTCGGGGTGTTTAAATGATAATTTTCTTTAGTTATAATGTCTAGCTTATGACAATTATACCGATTGATTTGGTTAACCAAACAAAGAGTATCTTGGTGCTGTTAGTGTTTAGGTCTACTCTTACACTTGATTAGACATTTTTTGTTTTGGAGTCCTAGTTTTAGGCAACTACTTCATTAGGTGTTTTGGGTTCTTGTTATTTTTCTTTGGGCTATACTCTACACTTTTATGCTTTCTCAGACTTATATTCAAATTATCAAAAACAAAAAACACAGACTACAGTCGTATTTAAACAGAAAACAAAACCAACCCACAGTTACACTTTTATGCTTTCTTGGACTTAAGTTAGTTATATAATATACTTGGTATTTGGATTGATAATTACGTAGATTGAAGCCTAATCGTTTGTTTGGCAACTGAGTGAAGGGGATAAAGGTAAAAGGGGTAAGGATGCACCCTTGTTTGGCTAATTATCTAGAGAGGTAATGGCGAATACTGGGGGTAAGATTACCCTATTTTTGTAAACTCCTAATTTTGAAAAAAGAGGGATAGGGTATTTTTTTTTAAAAAGGGATAATTTTGCCCTTATTTGAACTATAATTCTCTTTACTCTTATTATTTTATTCAATTATCAAACAAGTGTAATTTATTTATTTCTCTTTACTCTTACCCCTATTCAGTAAACATGTTTAAACAAGTATGGATAATACGTTATCTTCCCTTTCTATACCCCTCTTTACCCTCTTCCTCTTTACGCCTCTTTATCCCCTTTACCTAGTTGCCAAACAAGACTGATATAGTATCCTGACGAATATCTAATTAAGAAAATGATTTCCCAATACTGTTTAGTAATTGAACTATGATAATTTGCTATACTAAAAGTCAAATAATAAAAGAAAATTAATCAACTAAAATACGGTGAAAAAGATATATCAATTCAATACTTCAATTAAGTGTATGCATAAGCCAAGTCGATTCCAAGCACCTCAAGCTCAAGGCTCGGCTCATTCTTATTTATCTTGGCTCGAAAATCATGAAACTTAGAAACTTCAAGCTCAAGTTCAACTTGGTTTCCATTAAATTTAACCGAGCCTTGTGTCCTAACCGTAGAGTTGACATATATGATGTTCATATATAAGCTCAAGTGAGGTATCATACCAAAACCAATTAGTATTAGGTGCAATAATTCAGTAGTCATATATATATTGATCTCTTCTCTCATAATTTCTATATGAGATTTTTACTAGACTTACTCACATATGGAGTCGCTAACAATTTCATTGACTTTGAAGCCAAACTTGCCTTTTTAGGCCCAATCTATCAAGGAACCAACAGTCTCAAAAGTTTAAGCTTACGGGTAAAGGCCTAAGATTGGTTTTATACTCTAACACGCCTCCTTACATAAATGAATTTTGGGTATGAAGCGTGGATATTGCACAGGTCCATCTCATACCTTGTGCTTAAATTATGTTAATATTGAAAGGGAGTTGCAGGGATTGGAACTCTTGACTTCTTGGTTAACAAGACTCTGATACCACGTCAAGGATCATCTTTCCGGAAAGCTTAAGATAATGGGTAAAGGCCTATGAATAGTTTTACACTCTAACATGTCCTCTCATGTGAATGTCAATTGGGCTTGAAGCGTGGATAATGCACATGCCCACCTTATACCTCGTGCTGGCACATCTAGACTTGTAATTCAATCACTTCAAGGTCCACTAGATTTTATAAGCTACACAAAAGTCAGCTCCACTCAACTTGAAAACGAGCTGAACCAGCTCTCTATTCGACTCGACTCGACTCGACTCGACTCAGTCACCCTAAGTATTCCAATTAGTTACACGTATCTCTCTGGGGGGGCCACTTTATTTTATTTTATTAATAATTTAAAGGTCAATAATTAATAAGGCATTATTACTAAAAAGAAAAAGCGCAACCTTTTCAATAGACAGACTCAGGTCATTTACCAAATTGAATCTGAGTTCGTTAGCAGTCACATCAAAGTGAGGACAAGCGAGGAGTCTAATTTTATCCATTACGCAAAGAATCCAAAACTTGACTCCCCCTGTCCCCACAAGAAGTCCACGTTTACCACAGTAAATATATAAAGTTATTTACATTTTATTATACCATATTTTTTAAAATAATAAAAAATTTATAATTTTTTTTGAATTAATAAAAAGATTTTTAAATTTTTGTTATTTTAATAAAAAGATTCATTTTGGGGTATGATAAGGCCTTTTTCTACTAATAAAACTGACATAACAATTTTTTTTTATTAATACTACAGTAAAATAGTAAAAGATTCTTTCAATACCCTTACTATTACTTTATGAGTACAAAATTCGAGATATATTGTGCAAACACTATTTATTTTTGCATTTTTAAAATATGGTTATTAAAAGATATTTTTATCATTTTATTGTAAATAATAAAAAAGTAGTTGTCACGTTCGCTTCGTCAACGAAAAATGATGTCATCATGTTGGAGAAAGATCTTTTTATTAATACGACAAAAATTTTGAGGCCTTTTCATTAAAACGGCAAAAACTTAGAGGTCTTTTCAATAATTCAAAAAAGTTAGAGTCTTTTTTTATTATTTCTAAAACGTCGGGTTATTAAAGTGTAAATAACCTTTTATTTAGCTATCATTTACTACTAGGGCCGATTTTGAAATTTTTAGGATTTCAAGCGAAAATTTAAACTAGGCCCTTTTTATGCAACGAATGATAAAAATTTTTATCATAAAACCTATTAATATTTGCAATTGATATTTTAAAAGCCACAACCTAAAATTTGGAGGCACCTAAAATTTGGCAGCCCCCAGTATGTTTGGCCCGGTGTGGTCGCAACTTTCTAACTTGCTAAATCTCATATTAGTTAAGTTTGCTTACATGTTTTTTAGTTTATTTTTTCGTAGTGTCAATTTAGTGTAGTTGGTTGGATAATCTAATATGCAACTATGTTATCGGACATCTTGTATGAATTGTTTCCATCTCATCTTTCAGCCTAGAAATGTGTTTTGTTTTGTGTGTAGTAGTTTGTTTGATAACAATTCGGTTGGATGTTTTGGGCGGGTCATTAGACTTTGTTCGTAATCTCTCTTATACATTTTGTAATGATGCAGAGCATCAACTTCAGCTATAAAAAAAAATTAGTTTGTAGGATATGAACATATTGAAGTTAGATTTTTTTTTTTCCCCCTTCGAAGGCAAAAATATGGAGATTTGCATCATTGATCATAAACCGAATAATTGTATATGATGATGGTTCACCTTGCAGGAGTAAATGAGTTTAGCTTGTTTTTTAGCTTAAAACAGCTGACTCGTCCTAAAAGTTTGAGTTGGTTGATTTGGCTCTTAGTGAGGCAACCCGACGTGGTTAGGGCTTAGGCTTGAAAGCTCGCAAGCTTAATGGATTAATATTGTACTAATAATGAGCTCTTTTGATCCTTGGAGCCATTTTTAAGTCTTGATGAGCTAAGCTCGTAAGCCTAACTATCTTTATTTCTTTTTTTGGATTCAATTGTTGTATCTTCTTGGCCATCGATCCTCATTTTCAAGGTGACTGTTTTTTGGCCCCTTATTGTGGATATTATATGAGTTTTGCAGTGTTTATACATGAAAGTAATTTTTTATAGTCGAAATAAACAATCAATCACATTGTATTAATGTTGTGTATTAACTTTATTATATAAAGAACTGATCTGATTGTCACTGAAAATGGTATGTTTGACTAATTTTTGAGATAGTTTAACTGATTAAAGTTTTATAGAACAAAATCAACTCGAATTAAACTATATTTAATACCATATGATACATGATATGATTGTCACCCCTGGTATCAATTAGATGCATCCCTAGTTAAATACAGTATAAGAACTATGAGTGATTTTGGGTTTTTTTTTTTTTTTTTTTTTAATATAACTAATGAGTAACCTAGCTATCCGATAAACCTCGGCTCATGTGGCAATCCACAAACTGGATGATTTAGTTAGGGATTCTTTGGGGAGAGGTTCAAGGGGGAATCGAACTCTAAACTTTTCGGCCTAAAACAATACTCTATCTCATTACTTATCTTCTACTACTGAGGTGAGGCCTGGTGGGTAACTACAAGTGGTATTCAACTGCACATTTGATCAGCATATTTAGGTGTCATAGCTACTAATCTTTCATTACAATTCCAGTGTCCGTTTTATAAAAATTGAGGAAGGGGACCATTAGCTAATTATCAAGGGAAATCACCTGGATTATCTTTAAAATAAAAATAGCTAACTTAATACTATTTAACTCACACATCTGACATGTAATTAACTTATTTTTTCAGTAAAAATGCACAACATAGGAAGAGGATTTGAAAGCAAAATGGAAAGAACATCCATATAGAATTAAAACAATTAATAAAGTGAAAAGATAAAAGTTATTAGGTAAGGAAAACTGAAGTTTGTGTCTCGTGAATAAAGAAACTATTATAAAGTATTGCAGAAGATGATAAAAGTTAGAGGGATATAACTCTATCAATCCATATCAATTCGACCTTTATTTGTTGATATCAATCATAAATAGTTATTGTTAGAAATATATCACATATGAGCAAAGTACATAGTTTAGCTCCACAGTCATAAGTTTAATGGATACAAAAAATCAACACCTCAAATCAATCACTTGCTTTTTGAATAAGACATATGATTGTGGTTAATACGCGTACACAGATTTTCACCCAAGGTCCTACTTTTCATATGAAAATAGAGCCTAAAATTGGAATTGAGAATAGAATTGATACCCAGAATTTCAATTTTATTGTTTCACCTGCTGAATTACAATTCCATAGCTTAATTCAATGCACAACAACAATTCCGGAGCCACAAAGGCTCTTGCAAGAGCAGGGTCTGAAGGGATGACATACACGTAACCTTACCCATTAAAATGCTACCCTAAAAAGAGATTGCGTCCAAGACTCCTTAACATAAAAAAATGTACATTTTTAATATTAACTGAAAATCACACATTTTAGTTCCTTGGAATGGGTAAAAGCCTTTAATTTTATTTTAATTTGGCTAACCTAGAGCCCAAAATAACCTTCCTTGAGTAACTCAAACCCAAGATAACTTAAAATCAAAAAACTTAGACACAACTTAAATTTCATCTAAACCTCGAAATTATCCAACTCGAGTCGCTAGAACTTCACGACACTCAAAGTTCAAACTGACTAACCCGACTGACCCAAAACAATAGTTGACTCAAATTAAAAAAATGAAAATACTTAAACTTGAATATAAAGTAACCAAGATAACCCCCAAAGTCCAAATAATCCGACCTATCTCACCTAAATTTAAACTGCTAAGAATGCAACCTATTTAACCCAAAACTAGTCAACGCAAACCTAACCATTATAGCCTAAATCACCAAAAACCATGACAACTTAAATCATTATAACATTATGATTTCAACTTCTAATTTCCTCAATTAACCAAACAATATTACAATTTCATCACATTCCACCAAAATTAAAATTAATTTATAATTTTACAGTCCAATTTCAATTTCATTTACCAACAGAGCATAAACAATATATGATTTGAAGCACGAGCAGGTTTCAGAGCTCCTCCAGCTAGAAATTTGATAAAATTGACATCTTTGAAAGAGTTGAAATACTCGAATGAAAAAGATAATGCGAATTTGGGTAGTCAATATTGCAGTAATACAGAGAAAAATCAGAGAGCATATTTTGATCCTACTATCAACTTTTGAGTGCTCAACACACTTATTATTTAATAAATACGAGGACAATTGACATATAAAAAGCACACTGATAACATATGATCATAGATTCAAATACGGAAATACTATTACATCACTGCATCACTGGGCCCTTCGAACAAACTCAGGTGAAAAAGAACCCGACAACAGACACTAAGACTCTATTTGAGATACAGAATTGGAATTAGACTGCTAAAATCATAATTCCAATTCGGAAACCAAATAGTCCAAACATTTAATACAACCCACATACAACAGTCTTATTTTCGCAAGCCACAATACAAAGCATAAAACCACACCCAAAATAACAGGCAGTGTTACTGCGGGAGCTAGTTTTGTTAACTGTCAAAGCAATCACACCTTAGATATTCATATCATTGCTCTGATATTAACAAAAAAAGCTCTGAAATTAACAATACCCAAAAAACACAAGACAAAACATAGCGGATAAAAGGTAATAAGAGTATTAGATTCACGCACAAACGATCTTTTACTTGCCTGAGCCAAACACCCTAAGAATCATTGAGGTCGGAGAACTCACCTCCGACAAGTCCCTCTCTCATATGAAGAACATGATGTTTTCGAGGGCTTCGTGCAACTTACAAAAGCGCTCATCAAACGATGCCCCTGAAGAGGATGACGAGGAGGTTGTCAATGAAGAAGACGAGGAGATCATCGACTGAGGTACCTGCCCTTCCATCACTGCCTCATAGTACAACCTCCCACGGTACGCCACAAGGTCAGCATAATAAACCGGTGGGACCAACGACACCGGTTTGGTGCTCCGGGCAAAGGTGAAGCATAAGTTGTATATGAGCTTCTGAAGCCCGTCCGAACTGAACCTGTGCTCATCCCACAGTACATGATAGTGGGTTGGCTTACTAGTACCAATGATCCCATGGTGGCTACACAAGTAGAAATCGAACTCCTTCGGGTGGACGATCACAGTGTCCACCACGGTTCCCGGCGGGACATTGTACGTTCTTCCGCCTTCTTCATTGAATAAGCGTGTTTGGTGTCGTTTCTGAGCAACAATAAAGGTAACAGTAGGACAATAGCCTCTCCCTCTCATCACTGTCTTCAAGTCCGCTAACTCTTCATTTAATGCCATATCGAATTGTCCTTCACTAACACCATCCCGGAAGATAACAATCTTCCTCGGCCAAACTTTGTTGAGTTTGAAGTATGTTTCAATAAGGTCCATGCAAATGGAACCAAACCCAATAATCTGTTCCTTAAGATGCGGCTGACAGTGAATCCGAGCAACATATTTGTTTGCAGCAGGCCAGTTTATGGACCCGACAACTGCAACAATTGATGGACTCGAGGCATCAGAGGCCCGAGGATGATTAACATCAGCACCGATAAGCATGACGTGGTCTTGACCGTCCAATAGAGGGAGGCGGCCATCAAGCTCAACATTGCTACCCCCAAGTTTTGCATTGATTTTTAGGCCAAGATTTGCAAGGTACTGGTCTTGACCTCTATTGGCCAATGTGGAAAGAAAACACTGAGTTACGATCCCGAGCTTGGTCTCAGCAATCCATTTGATGGATTTGTAACCTGGGTCCTTCCTCGTCATCACACACAGAAGAAGTTGAAGCTTACTGTGGGTTTTCTTGTAGACTTGTTCGTTAACGTGTTCCATAAGCTGAGTGAGGACATCGGTATTACCTAACGCGCCCATTCCGGCAGCTTCGTATGCCAAGGGTCCTTCCATTCGGATCCCCAGGCTAAAGCAACGATCTATGAGCTTTCCAATGAATTGATCGTTTAACCAGTTCCAACGTTCCCTTGCACTGAAGTCAAGCACAGCCCAACGCTCGATAGACGTGCCCTCCACAACAGATTTTTTAACAAGATTCCAGTGACACTTGTCTTTGTCCACGGTGATGGTACTGATCCTGCCATTAAAAGCTCCCAGCCTCAGCTTTGGTGGCTCAATAACTCGTCCTTTCACAGGTGTCATACTCATGTTAACTTGTAACCCAAAATTTTGGCCAACATCGCCGCTGCAAAATCAAGTAGAGTAAATTCAGAATGATATGTACTGTGGAATCAACTCAAAACTTCCATAATGGAACATAAAACAATTAAGTTAAGCAATAGATTTTAAGCTAATTGTTATGAAATTGACTGTCATGTAATGCTACTTTACAACAGCCTTAAATGTTGTATTTTATGTATTAGATTATTCATACATGTATTGGCATCATAAAAAACAGCAATTGTTATTGGGAGGGCAATTTTGGTTCATGTCAAGGCAATTACGCACACTTTAGGATTTTTCTCACGTTGAGATCGCCCGAATATTAACAAAAATTGTTGTAGCAATAGCACTAAGCGTACCAAAATCAATGATTATGCATCCACCCAATCAAACTTTTGCAAACACAAACAGCTATATATTCACTTGACATCTGAACATGTTTGCTAGGACCCATTATGTAGCACCTACAACACCTTCTACAACAATACAATCACTGCCGAGCGCGACTTGCTTCCATTCTACATAACTTAAAATCAATTTCGTTACCCAGGGGACCGAGACGACTGATATTAGTTGGGCAATGCAACAAATATCAAAATATAACAGTTCACGGGATCAAGTTTTAAGGCTTCCCCATCCCATGCAGCACAATCATGTCACTATCAATTTCAAATATTAACAAGGTCAAAATCATTGTTTCCCAATTGATTCAGATGCATTGATTTTTAGAGTATGATTTACAGATTCATTGCAACACTAGGGAGTACAGACACTCTTCTAGTTCAAAATAGTCAACACCGCAAACTACTCTACGAAAGGACAACAATCTCTATAAACGTTTTGTTGACCACAAACCAGACTACGGCTTCAAGTATCATGGAAGCAGGATATCGCAGATATTACAAATCGTATAATAGTCATTGCCCTACGTTTTCAAGTGCTAGCCTAGCACTTGCAAAATTTTGAATGATTAATCATACAATCATTAATTTTTATACCTCTTGATAGTTTTTTTACATTGTAGATACATTAGCATGGCATACATTCCAAAACATTGTTCTTAATGAATAGCTCAAAATCCATTAACTAATAGTATTTTAGCCAGGAAACAAAATACCAGGCAGCAATAGATGATAAGGGGCATTAAGATGAAGAGTGATGTAGGAATATTCAACTCATAACGACATCTTTTAGCAATTAACAGTTTAAAACTATAAATACGAATGACTCAACCCAAAAAGTTTGCAACACCAAGGGAATGTTATGTCATGCAGGTGTTAAACAGTTTTGCAATGGTCCACAAATTAGTTGTACCTACCAATCACAAGGTTTGAGACGACCCCAAAAGCAATTGACCATGATAACTTTTCAAGCCTATTTGCGACTCAAAATGGCATAATTTAAGATCAGGGATTAGAAACTTAAAAACAACGGTTGGGTTCAAAATGACATAAATTAAGACCAGGGATTAGAAACTTAAAAAACAATGGTTGGGTCAATAAATGTAGGTTAATCATATATTTCATTATAGTTCTATGATTCAAGGCATCATTCCTATTACTTTCATAAGGTCCATATCATGATTTGAGAGGGGAATAAAGCACTAGGAGGCAACAAATAGAACAGAATAAAGCACTAAGATGCAACAAATAGAACAGAGAAGGTATACGAAGTTATGTAAATATTTACATACCCACAAGGTCCATCCTCAGCCCGTAACATGTCAAGGATTTTGTTCTTTCGCTCATGGGGCGGTGCAAGAGACATCTGCTTCAGAAAACCCGCAGCATTGCTGTCCAAATTGTCCTTCGGATACCTCTGACCTTCAACCATGACACATAGTTCCATGGGAACGTAATTTGGTCTTCCGCCCTTCCCTAAATTCAAGCAAGGTATATCTGGGTACTGAATATCTCTCCCATACTTCTCCCTGAAGTAATCCGTCAAACTAACTTCTCTTGGAGGGTTCTCGCCCTCGGGATCTTCCATCGTGAAGAATATGTCACAGGTGCGCCGGTCAGTTAACCCAGCAATCACATATTTTTGCCGTGTAACACGATGGATAACAGTCACTTTAAGCCCTCTCAGAGCATTCTCCACCTGACGCTGCATAGCGTGGAGTTCGTTCAAACTAAAATTATCTATATGCTCCGTTAGAAACTCAATTACTCGCATGCGTTTCCGAACTGCCAAAACCGAGTAGTCCAAACACAATGCTAGCCCCTGTGAAGTTGGCTTCAGGCTATGCTGAAACCCGAAAGATGCTGCAATGCCATGTCCAAGATCCCTATCTGGTTCTCTGGGATGAAAGCTTCTGCCAATGCAAACCCTATGCGTTGTTGGGTTCTCTTTCATTACAATATCTAGGCCTTGCAAGACATCACGCGGAATTTGAAGTAGACTTCCAGTCAAGTACTCTTTCAACTTGCAAAGCTTCAACTCATTCACAAGGTTAATGGTGAAAATGTAGGAACGACACCTAATGTCATAGTCATCAGTCAGCTCAACTTTGAATTTTCCAGTAGGTAACTCAACCGGGCTGAAAATATTCTTCTCCCCGTCATAGGCAGTCATAGCTGGAGGGAATCGAGTGGGGTGATCAGAGAACAGCTTGTCCTTTATCAATGACAGGTGGGCTTTTGGTATCTTCACAGGCCGTCCATTTGATACTTCTGGTTTGATGTCAATGTCATAGTGTCTTATTATAGTATTGGGATTATACTTGACTGGGAAGTGATTGACAAGAATATTGACCTTACGAATCTGGTTTGCACCACCAGTGTCAGGTCGTTTCATCGGCGCAAGTGCCCCAGAAGGCATGCTATACGATGGTGAACCCCGTTCTGATATGGTAAGTGACTGCATCTTCACAGTAGCAACACCTGTGAATCATTTTATCCGAAAATTTCAAAATTATAAGGTTGGGTAAGGAATTTGAGCAAATATCTGCAAGGAAAATTTGTCTGGCTGACAAGCTCAATAAGGAAGCTCCAACCCATGGCATACATTAAGGTTCGAGGAATCGGTAACCGGTCAAAGCGACTAATATGTCAGAGTTGAGTTTACAACTTAACATGCAGAGTCTAGCAACAAAGTCCATCAGTGGAATTATGTTACTAAGAAACACTCTAATAAATAGGTTTAGTAAGCCACTCTTGGGAATGCAACTAGACACCGGACTCCATCGGATGCATCCAATCCGACTCACTTATGATAGATTTGGATGTAAAAAATGAATTTTAAGATGAACCTCACACATACTAAATTATTGGCATTAATTCAGGGTCTCAAGAACATCAGCAGAATAGACTCGCATGAAAAGAGTGTTATGAACTTCATATACGAGACTATTAACAAGACAAACATCAAAATTGCAAAATATAAGCTTAATTTCATAGCTACTCCATTCCAAATCTCACTTTGAGCTCATATGTGAGCCTCACGTATACTAGTTATTTACACTGTTTGTCGCTAGTTTTTTTTACATTTATTCAAATTAATCCATCATCTTTTCTTTGTTCAAAATGGTCCCTAATGTTAATCACCTATTTTTTGACAAAACTGGACCCTTATCTTTTTAATTTTTATGCCATTTGGTCATCAGGTGGGGACCGATTCTGTCACAAAAGATAGGGGACAATTTCATCATAAAATTAAACATTTAGGGGCCATTTTGAATAAAAGAATAGTTGAGATACTAAAATAAACAAAGTTACAAAACTTAGAGACCATTTTATAACAAAAAAAAGGTCAATTTGAACAAATTTAAAGACATTAAGGGTCAATGTTTTCTCCACCATATTTTGACATCGCAAAACGGAGAATAGCATCTGAGAGGGCTCAACTAATAAATAACAAATTTATGCAATTGTCTTGGGTCGTCTTATAGCCAAGATAAAATTATTCTTGTCAGAATAAGATCATAGTGTCCAAGGCAATTTTGTGGCTTTCATTGTGTTGAATACTAGTATTTTGTATGTATTTATTCTTGTAATTGTATTATTCCTAAAATATTCTTGTATTTAGCATTGAATAGGTTAGCGTTAAGTTTTCTCTTCCTCCTCCTCCTCCTCTCCCATAACCGGCCATCAATGGCCTCTTTAGTATGTTTTTTATTGTTTCGTAACTTGTAAGTGGAAGGTCATTAGGTGTGACTCTTCCTTAGTTTTTAGGTTGTATAAATTGCTTGTATTGTTCTTGATTAATCATCCAACAAAGTTATTTCTTCCATTGCTTTTCTTATTTCCTTTGAGTATTTTAATTTTTACACATTGTTCGAAAATCACATTATTGCTTTGACAATAACAATTTTTATTCTGACAATAACAATTTCTTTGTCTTGATACCTTTTTCTGTCTTTTCTTCTCTTAATCACTTTACTCTTTTTAATTTGAAGACGATGATGACAGAGAGAGGCTATAGTCCTACCACCAACAACAAAAAAAACCCAATGCCTCAAGGGCTCTCGCTAATGCAGGGTCTGGGGTGATATGCACGCAGCCTTATCCTTTCAGGATACTACCCTAAAGGGAGGCTATGTGCCAGGACTCCTAGCCTCAACAAAGAGCAAAACTAGTAAAAAGCAAACATATGCAAACTGAGTAAAACACCAAGGCTCCGTTTATTTAGGGGAAAAAATAGATTCAAGAAATTGGCTTTTCCGTTTTGCGTTATTTAGCATGCATTCTTCGATGAAAGAGATTCTCCGAAGGAAAATGTTCTCCCCGAAAGGATGGAAAATTGACTTCCCTTGTAAATGGGAAAAGTTATCATTGCAAAGCCTCAAGGTATTTATTGGTCCGAATTTCGATCACATGGAGTCTATGTTGGCTACCAAAAGATACTTTCTTGTGAAATAAACAAACTAACAGCATAGGATAAGAACAAGCTTTTTTGTTGAAACAAATGGCAGAAACCTAAAGTGGCATGGAAAAACTTTAAAAGAACTCCTCTAAAAGGTGCCTAATTGTTCTACTTTTTCCCAAAAAAAAAAAAATTCTCGAAATGGGTGGAAAAGGGGAGCAAAACCTAAAAAACTTAGTCAACAACTAAGAAAAGCTAGAAAAACTAATAAGTAACCAAACAATTGAAAACGAGTGATTATTGATGCATACTTAAATAAGTTATCTGGATATATAATATTAGGATAGTCCAATACATAGTATAGTAGGTCCCGCAAAGAAAGGGGTTATTCTATAAATATAAGATGAGTCATTGTATCAAAACAATCAATGAAATCAAGACATTTTTCTCTCTTTATCTCATTAATTTTTAATATTTTAATGCTTTTCTTTAGGGTTTTTTTTTGTCTACCTTGATTTAGTTTCGTGTCATCTCCCTAATTATGTTTATCCTAGTTTCCCTATTTTTAGGTGGCAGAGATGAGGATGTTGCGCTGGATGTGTGGCCACACAAGGAAGGATAGGATTAGGAATGATGTGATACGAGGTAAGCTGGGGGTAGCCTCGATCGAGGATAAATTGAGGGAGCACCGCCTAAGATGGATTGGACATGTTAGCAGAAGACCGACTACAGCCCCAGTCAGGAGGTGTGAACAGCTTCACATGGCGATAAGCAGAAGAGGGAGGGGCAGACCAAAGAAGAGTTGGCTGGAGACGATTCGTCAAGACCTAACCCACCTAAACCTAAGAGAGGAGATGGCCTTAGATAGGGCACGTTGGAGGGCTAGCATAAGGGTAGAGGAGGTGGCAGAGTAGAGTAGTGCGGGGAGTGGCTGGTAGTTTAAGATCCTTAGGCAGGCATAACCTCAAGGGTAGCACTAATAGGCTAGCTTAGTCTCTGACCATGCTTTTTATTCTTATCCTTCTTCTTCTTCTTCTTCTCCTTCTTCCTTTCTTCTCCTTTTTTCCTCAAAATGCTTTGGTAATTGATTGGTGGTTTATCTGCAGGCACCAAACTACTTCAGGTTGGGGGCCCCCCGGAAACAGTATCCTTTCCAGCCGGAAGGAGTAAGGCTGCGTACATCACCCCCCCCGGACCCTACTTCTTGCGGGAGCCGCGAGGCACTGGGACTGTTGTTGTTGTTGTCTAGTTTCCCTATTTTTGCTTTTTTCAACGACTGAAAACAAGCAGTTTTTTGACAAAAGTCCCCTTATGATCACTAAAGTGACAAAAAATGGTCAGCTTAGACTCTAAACTCAAATTTTGGAAATTTAGTTACCCAACTCCTATTAAAAATCCCTTTTAGTCACTAAAGTCATTTAAAATGGACAAGTTACTTCTATAAATCGACAAGGCACTAAACAAAGAGTTACTTCAAATTCTTACATTGCAAATGCGGCAGGGCATCTGAGAGTGCTCAACTAATAAATAGCAATAAAATTATTATGGTCAAAGTAAGATCATAGTGTCCAAGGCAATTTTGTGGCTTTCATTATTTGAAAGTCACATCATTACTCTTGTAATAATAATTTTTACTCTGACAATAACAATTTCCTTGTCTTGATGCCTTTTTTGCGTTTTCTTCTCTTAATCACTTTACTCTTTTTAATTTGAACTCTACTACACATTTGCAAGAGTAACGCTGCTAAAAAAATGTCAAAATTTTTTCAAGTGTATTAACTTCAACAAATCATATACTCAGATATTGTCAAAATATTTTCAAAATATGAAATAGATACTCAGATATACTACAGCAAGGAGTACTATATATGTATTTTCTCAACTTATAACAACTGAAGAAACAGAATCGAGAAATCAAAACAATCATCTAGTTATTTACACCATCCTCAATGTTTTTAAGTTTGTTTAAATTAAAAAATAGAAAAGATAAAAGGGACCAGTTTGAATCCGCCACCAGTTTGAACAAATCAGTAGATGAGGAACCAATTTAAACAAATTTTAACAACATTATCCCTAAAACATACCTGGATCGGCTTGATTTGCAGCGGACGGTGACGATCGCACCATATTAGACCAGCTACCGCCACCGGAAACACCGCCAGCACCACCACGGCTACTTCCTCCTCCATAGCTTCGTTGACCACCAGATGACCCCTCGCCATAACTCCGACCACCACCGCGGCCCGGATTCGGCCCGTAACCGCCCCGATTTCCGTAAAACTGCCCCGATTGAGGCTGAAATTGCGACGGCCGCTGAGGTGGAGGCTGATTGTACAACTGCTGACCTCCGCCTCTTCCACCGCCACCACCGCTGCGGCCGCGGCCTCTGCCTCTACCTCTCTCTCTCTCATCCCTCCCTCTCCCACGACCTCCTCTTCCGTACCCTTCCATTGGCTTCCTTCTCTCTCTCTCTCTCTCTCTCTCTCTGCAAACTGCTCAATGAAATGCAAATAGTGTGTGTGTGAGAGAAGGGTGAGAGGCGAAGGGGGTGGGTAAATTGACGATACTCATGGCTTCCAGAATTTTCCACAACCTACTGGACAAACAAAGTGGACCCACGCCTAAATTAAATTCCAGAGAGATTAAGATTTGCTAATTGAAACAGACACAGTGGATAAAAAGATAACGTGAGATATTAAATTAGCATTTAAATAATCTGACATTTTAAAATATATAATTGAGTATTTTAAGTTTTAAATTTTTTATTTACGCATCCAAAAGTTTAAAATTTTACTCATGGATAATTAATATAAAAATAACCTAACTATATGTTAACATATCAAAAATAATTTTATTTTATTTTCTAATAAAAAATAACTCAACTAACTTTTCTATCAAAAAATAATCCAACTCTAACTTTTTTACCAAAAAAATAATCCAACTCTAATTTTTCTACCAAAAAATAATCAAAATCTAAAATTAATTTAAAAAATATGGAATTGGTGGTTAAGCATGACTTATGGTATGTGTAAGAAAAAACTGGAACAAACTTAATATGCTTTGATATCAATTTGTTAAGAATCTAGACAAATCTGATATTCTATAATACTAATTTGTAAAGGAAACAATATCTTCCTAATGCGGAACTTAACACCCCAAGAACGGGATTCGATTTAAATACTATAACACACAAGAGAAGTAAATAACAGGATAAAAGAGAATAGACGAATGAGACAGTGATTTACATGGAAACCCCTCTTCAATGGAGAGGGGAAAAAAAACCACGGGTGGAGATGGAGAATCTTTATTAATCAAAATAATGGAAGAATTACAAAGACACTTCCTTTGCACAAGATCTGTGGAAGAATTACAATAGCTGGTCTCTCCCTCTCAACTCTTAATGACGGCGCTCTCTCTTGATTGGATATCTAAAACATAAACATTACGTTATATTTATATTAGCGGAACAAGGGTTCCGTGCATTGGAGTCCCGATCGATCGAGGCCCTTCCTGGAGGCATCATGCTTCTGCGTACTTTCCCGATCAATCGGTATCTGCCGATCGATCGGGGCCCTTCCTGGACGCGTCATGCTTCCGCGTACTTTCCCGATCGATCGGCTTGCTTGCAGCCTTCTCCATAAAGCCAAGGAATTTGAGACATATCCTAACAAATCTCCACCTCGGCTCAAATTTCAAATAAAAAAACTTCTTCACCTTCTCCACAGTACACTCCACACGGGGTTATCTCAACAAAATAGAAAACCTAACCGAGTCCGAGCAGTGCTTGAACTTTCTGCTAGGTAACCCTTTAGTTAGCATATTTGTGAAGTTATCAGCAAAGCCAGTCTTCTTCTTCTCTGAATTAGCCCTTGACACAGCTATAAGAGTACAAGCAGTGACTTCTTCACAAGCTTGTCTCTCTTGTCTTTCACTAGCAACTGAATATTGATCCACCTGCTGAACAGTTTCAGCCTCTTTATTTCTTTAGAAATCTGTACTGGAGGTGACTGAATGCTATCTGTGAAAGCTGACTGACGTTGAACTGTGTTACTTAACTGTAACTGAACTGCCTATGGCCTAATCACCTGACCTGAATCACAAACAACAAATGACGTCTCCTATGGCTGCAACAACGAAGACTCATCAAGCGTGACATCTCTACTCGTCAGGAATTGCTTGAAGTAAATTCTTTTCTACGTCCCATAAATGCCATGTTCATCTGACTCTGACATAGATGCTGTAGAAACAGTCACTGATCCTGTCACAGTGGAACCATCAAGTTCATACAGAGTTCCAACCCTTCTACCTTTCATCACAACTAGAACACTCTTATTGACCTTCAAAACTCTACCTTGAGCTGTGTACTTGTACCCGAGAGAATCAAGGATACCTAAAGATATGAGATTCTTATTCAAATCAAGAACATGACGAACATCACTCAAAATCCTAGTAGTGCCATCAAACATCTTAACACGAATTGTTCCTATACCCAAAACTTTGCATGCAACATCATTGCCCATCAAAGTAACTTCACCTTGAATTGACTCATACATGAAAAGCCAATCTTTATTTGGACAAACATGATAGGAGCAACCCAAATCCAGAATCCAATTTTCTCTGAATCTGGACTGTGGTTAAGACACTTACAGAATATCATCATTCTTATCTTTAACTACACTAGCTTCTGCAGGTTGATTATTTCTCTTCTAATCGGACCTATTATCAGCTTCTAGTTTCCTCTTAAGCTTGTAACAGTCTCTCTTAATGTGCCCGTTCTTATGACAGTAATTACAAGATAAATCTTTATATGTAGACTTAGACCTAGATGAGTTTCCATCATAATCTGATCCTCTATTCTCAGTTCTTCCTCTCACAAATAGAGCACTTCCTGAGTTATTTACAGAATCAGACAATTCATTATCTACTATTTCTTTACTCAGTAAGTTTCTCTTAACCTCATCAACAGAGATGGTTTTTCTACCACCATAAACCATGCTTTCAACGAAGCCTTTATAAGAGGTAGAGAGTGAACATAATACCAACATAGCCTGACTTCATCCTTAGGAGAATCATCAAGCTCCTTTAATTCTTAAATGATAGAATTAAACTCATTAACATGATTCTTAAGTGACATACCTTCTGACATACGAAAGGTGAACAACTAACGCTTAACTGCGAGTTTATTGGAGACTAACTTGAAACAGAACATATCCTACAATTTCTCCCACAATTCATTAGTTGTATTCACTTCCAAAATTTCTGTCAAAACATCATCTGTAAGACACATCTGAATAGCAATGAGAGTCCTTTCGTTTAACTCCTCCCATTGTTCTTCTGACAAACTCTCTAGTTTCTTCTCTTTTCCTTCTAAGGCTTTCTTCAAGCCGTTCTGAGTCAAAAGGCCCTAAACACGAACTTGCCATAAACTAAAACTCCCTTGACCACCAAACTTCTAATATTCAGATTTAACTACAGATGTCATAGTACCAAATCGAATAAACAGGGCTCTGATACCAATTGTAAGAAAAAACTGGAACAAACTTAATATGCTCTAACATCAATTTGTTAGGAATCTAAACAAATCTGATGTTCTATGATACCAATTTGTAATGAAAGTGATATCTTCCTAATGCGGAACTTAACACCCCAAGAACAGGATTCGATTCAAATACTATAACACATAAGAGAAGTAAATAACAGGATAAAAGAGAATAGACGAATGAGACAATGATTTACATGGAAACCCCTCTTCAATTGAGTGGGGGAAAAACCACGGGTGGAGATGGAGAATCTTTATTGATCAAAATAATGGAAGAATTACAAAGACACTTCCTTTGCACATGATCTATGAAAGAATTACAATAGCTTGTCTCTCCCTCTCAACTCTTAATGAAGATGCTTGCTCTTGATTGGATACCTAAAACATAAACATTACGTTATATTTATATTTACCGAACAAGGGTTCTGTGTTTTGGAGTCCCGATCGGTATCTGCCTATTGATCGGCCTCCCGATCGATCGGGGCCCTTCCTGGACGCGTCATGCTTCTGCGTACTTTCCCGAGCGATCGGCTTGCTCGCGGCCTTCTCCATAAATCCAAGGAATTTGAGACATATCCTAACAAATCTCCAACTCGGCTCAAATTTCAAATAAAAGAACTTCTCCACCTTCTCCACAAAACACCCCACACGGGGTTATCTCAACAAAATAGAAAACCTAATCGAGTCCGAGCAATGCTTGAACTTTCTGCTAGGTAGCACTTCAATAAGCATATCTATGAGGTTATCAGCAAAGCCAATCTTCTTCTTCTCTGAATTAGCCCTTAATACAGCTATAAGTGTTAGGAACAGTGTCCTGAAATCCAGATTTATTCTAGACATATTATTTTAATTAATAAATAAGATTGAAGTCCTAGTCGTTTCCTAATTAAATTTGTGTATTTGAGCATTTATACTGCATGTGATTTTCTTTTGGGAAATATCCATGAGATGGATGTAGTCCTCAGACTACAATTTACATGTTTGTTCTAAGTGGTTTATGAGACTAAGACATAGATAGACTTGGAACAAATGGTATGGATTGTTGTTTGAAATACTCGTAGTCGAAAACAAGTTTGGACCACTTGTATGTTAAGACTATAACGTGACACTTTAGATGACTTGTCTTGGTCATGTGGATGGAGATCTAAAAGTGATAGGTTAGTGTGTTTAATAAGATTGACACACTGAGTTAGACCATGTGGGTTACTTATTTCCAGACTACTATCGGAGATGAGTGATTCACGTTGTACTGTATGAACGACGACTCTAAATTCCGAGGGTATTGCGGACTTATGCATGGAGCATTAGTTACTTTGGTGTACTCTAAGTAAGGTCTAAATGAATGATTGAAATTCCACGTACACTAGGTTGCGGCGTGAAGTGTGACAAGGATCAGATATTCAATAGGGAATCTACAGTCTCTTATGAGATACAGATGTCCCCTTAGTGGATTCCCAAATATTTGAATGGTTCAGAAACTTTGGCCAAAGTATTCCAAGTGTTTGACATTTGGAATTTATACTGTAAATATGTTCAAGTATAAGTGAATTATTCAGTGAAGGGTGAGTCAATAGCTAATGGAGAAGCTGTAAGAAGGATAATGGTAGTGGTTATATTTATCCTTTGTCATGGACATCTAGTAGAGGGGTTGTTGTCATCAATCCAGTCTATTAGGGAGATATCGAATAAATAATTTAAGTCTGGAGCGCAGTGAGATTTGTTTAGTAGAATTAAGTCTCATTAAATGGTAATTAGATTAATATCATGAGATGATTTAATTTAACCCATTTGGAACTATATTTAAATTGTCCCTGAGGTCCCTGCACAAGCCTCTGTATTTATTGCCATTGGAAAAATACTAAAGAATTCATGAGATGAATTATGTATCCATAAGATGGGTAAATTAATTTTGCCAAACATTATTCATGAAATGAATAAATATTAAAAATTATAAAATAAAATAATTTTTGAAAATTAAAATTCATAAGATGAATTTTTATATGTGGGAAACAAAACAAAACAAAAAAAAACAAAATCACATTTAAAACAATCGCTATCTGCTTATTCGCGAATTGGCCAACCGGTGTGCGACACAGAAACAACGGGAGATCCAAGTGCACCCGTATCAGCCAATCAGGGCGCGACAGGTGGCACGCGGTGACAGGCTCCCACAGGCGGTTTGCACTGTTACAAAACGCAGTGTTTTGAGCTATATTTTAAATGAAACGCTGCGTTTTGATGTTAACTGCCGAATCCCACTTCGATTAAAATTAGATTTTTCGCTCCGGTATATTCCTATAAATAGAGGGGCTTATTCCGAGGCTTGGCATTGAAGTGGAAATATTTTCTTAGGGTTTCTGAAATTGTTTCGGAGATCTAATTGGAGAGAAAAAATTTTGTTAAAATGCCCAGTGCCACAAGGGCTCCCACGTGAGCAGGGTCTGGGAGGGGTAGGATGTACGCAGTCTTACCCCATCAGGGGGATACCCTAATAAGAGGTTGTTTCTGCCGGAACAAATAACAGAAAACGTTAATCAGAATTTGTTTTTCCTTGAAAAACTTTTTCCTAAAGAAAATGTTTTCCCTGAGGAAAAGTACTTCTCCCAAAATAAATGAAGCCTTAAGTTTGATTTGAAAGTCATTTGGATTATAGATCTCACTTAAGAGTTAATTAGGCTTTAGGTTTGACTTAAGAGTCATTTAGAGTTGTGTTCAACATGTAAGTTATTTAGATTTAAGTTTGACTTGGGAGTCATATAAAACCTCAGGATACTTTATTTTATATTGATACATACCAAATATTATCTAGCTAATATCAATTGAAATCACAACTCAAGTATATATTTATTGATGGATAACTCCAATAATAGAGGATTACAAGGGGAAAAGGGGGAAGATATAGAAGAAGGGGGAGAAATCTAGAGAAATAGGGGTGAGAGATAGAGATTGAGCTTCATATCCATACATTGCTAATCATACCTAATCTATGAGGGGAATACAACACCACAACACAACAGTCCCAATGCCTCAAGGACTCCCGTTTACACAGGGTCTGCCGGGGGGGGGGGAGGGACGTAGACCCTGACGAGAGACTGTTTTCAAAGACCTCCAAACTAAACTATGGGGGGAATAACACTTATTTATAGTAGGGGAAGGCTAAATTAGGGCTGAGGTGGTAGTAAGAGTTGCCAAGTATGTGGGTATGGGTCCAGCTTGGCGAGTAGGGCCAAATTTGGCGGGTAGGCCAGGGGTCCATCTGTAACAATACCGCCCCATTGAAAAGATCCTCATTGTTACATATCGAAGGAAGTTTTATCCTAAAATCAATTGATAATGGGTGGAGTAGCTCCCCTAGTATACAAATTTGTATTTTTTGGGTGATCCCACCGATGTGGGACACCTTTGGGTTGTAACATACCACCACATTCCGCAACCGTCATCCTCGACGGCTTCACTCTAGATAGCTTCACTCTGAGTAGGTAACCCTTTTCTCTATACGGCTTCATTCTACTCTAGGTAACCCTCTCCTAGGTAGCCCTTTCCGAAACTTAGGCTCATTATAAGTGGTTTGTCCAGCACGGTCCGTCCCATATCGGACAGAGCATGACTCCGGAACAGGGTCCGTCCCATACCAACCCGAGCTCTTTGGAATCGATCCGAGAATTGACGACTCTGATACCATTGTTACTTACCAAAGGAAGTTCCATCCCAAAACCAATTGGCAATGGGTGGAATAGCTTCCTTTGTATATAAATTGGTATTTTTTGGGTGATCCCACCGATGTAGGACACCTTTGGGCTGTAACACTCGTCCTCGAGGATCAGAAGTAAGGGCACCGCCATATCTGCGTTAGCTTAAGGTGCGGTTGGTGGTTGATGATCTAGTGGAAAGAAACCCAGGCGGGTGGGGGCTAATAAGATGGCGTCCTTCTATACGTCTAATCCCATTCTGGCTTGTATCACTTCTTTCCCCTCCAAAGACCCTTGCCTCAAAGGGTCATGAACAACGAGCCGGCTCTGAAAGGTAGATGATCCTCCCAGGTTGCATACCAACTTTTGGAACTTCAGTAGGATATGGGCCGTGAACTCAATCGGGTTGCTAAAGTCCATGAAGTGTACCCAGTAGGCGAGGAGTCGGTGGGTGAAAGAGCGTTTAGCGGTAATTGGGAAAGCATCCTCAAATACAACTAACGGCACCTTGTAAGATGAAGAAAACTAGAATGAAAAATACCTTGAACAATATTGAGAGAATTGAATTGGATGATTCTCATTAACAAAACAACCTCCTACTTATACAAATCCTAAGGACAAGTGAAGAGTCTACTTGCAAAAGGGAATCCTAAGCTAGTTAATTACATGACCAATGAAAGTAAATAAAGAAATAAAGACAAAGCAAAACTCCCCCTCTCCCTCTTGATGTCAAAAGGGCCGGTTACCATGGGGAAGTAATGGGGCAAATTTAATTGATGTCTACCCTAATAAATACGTAGAATACTAAATACAATACTAAATATAAGAAAATACAAGTAAAATACTATGTAATAATTTCAACACCCCCCCTCAAGTTGGAGCGTGTAAATTTATAATGCCCAACTCATAAAGGAGAGAAGAAAAGGATGGAGAAGAAAGCCCTTTAGTGAAGATATCGGCCACTGGTCCTGATGAGCGCACGAAAGATGTCGAGATCTCTTTGGTCATTAGCTTTTCTCGAACAAAATGACAGTCGATCTCTATATGTTTGGTCCTTTTGCGGGAAAACTGGATTCGAGGCTATGTGAAGTGCCACTTGGTTGTCACATAAATAGCGGGCTCTCGAACATCAACTGCAAGATTGACAAGTAAACGTCTCAACCAAACTAGTTCGCTTGTAACAGTGGCCATTGCACTGTATTTTGCTTCGGCGGAAGAACGGGAAACAACTGACTGTTTCTTAGAACGCCATGATATGGGAGCTCCTCCCAAGAATACAACGAACCCTGTAGTAGATTGTCTGCTAGTAGGACAACCTGCCCAATCAGCATCGCAATACGCACAAATGTTAAAATCAGAGTTATGTGGAAGGAAAATTCCTTGATCCCATGTCCCCTTGATATATCGAAGTACTTGGAAGGTGGCTTTGAGATGCGGAACTCGGGGATTATGCATAAACTGACTAAGTATGCTAACGGCATAACAAATGTCAGGACATGTAATGGTGAGATAAAGAAGTCTACCTATGAGTCTTCTGTATTGACCTGGATCCTTAACTAACTCCCCCTCTTCATCACTCAAATGGTGATTTTGAACAATTAGTGTACTAACCGGTTTCGTACCTATTAGCCCGGTTTCACTCAAGATGTCGAGTGCATACTTTCGTTGACTCAATATTAACCCCTTTGGAGAGCGTGCCACTTCTATTCCAAGGAAATACTTGACAGAACCTAAATTCTTAATGCCAAATTTGACATTAAGGTTTGACTTTACTTCTTCAATATGACTGAGACTGTTCCCGACAATTACAACATCGTCAACATACACTAGGATAGCGGTATATACGGTCCCCTTGGTATAAGTGAAAAGCGAATAATCGGACTTAGATTGGACAAAACCCATTTCAATAAGCGAGTTAGTGAATTTCAGATTCCAATTACGTGAGGCTTGTTTTAAACCATATAGCGATTTTCGTAAACGACAAACTTTACTAGCATTTTGTCTTTCAAAACCTTGCGGTAATTTCATGTAGACCTCCTCATCGAGGCCACCATGAAGGAAGGCATTATTCACATCTAATTGGTGCATTATCCAATTCCTTGCTGCCGCAACTGCAAGTACACAACGAACGGTAACCAATTTAGCAACTGGAGCAAAAGTATCATGATAATCTATGCCTCTACCTGGGTATAACTTTTGGCAACTAGCCTTGCTTTATACCTCTCAACGCTTCCGCTAGATTTGTATTTGATTTTATAGACCCATTTCGAGTCTATTGCTCACTTTCTCGGGGGCAATTCCTCTAATGTCCAAGTCTTGTTTTGTTCTAATGCCGAAATTTCCTTTTCCGTTGCTTCTCTCCAATAAGGTGACTCGACCGCTTGTGCAAAGTTATTTGGCTCATCACACGATGTGATGGCTTGTAGCAAATTAGAGTGTGAGTCAGTAAATTGTGCATTAGAAATATAATTTGATATAGGATAAACCGTACCTGAGTTAGTCGATGAAGGGATATCACGAGGATGGGCTATTGAAGGCGGAACATCAATCACATAGTCTTGATATTTTGTGGGCATGGTATGAACAGGGATCGGCCTCCCCGCTTCACCAATGACGTCCTCCCTCTCCCTGGGCTGACCGAGCACTGTTCGGTCACTGTGCTAACCGAACAGTGTTCGGTCAGTCTCTGCAGCACCGTCACCTGACGGTGCTGCTGGGCCCCGTACGGTTTCCATCCCCCGTCTGTGTATCATACTCCCCTCGTCAACATAACGTATGAAATCAAAAACATCGTCATGTGAGCTTTTGTCCTTCGTCTCTTCAACATATGGGAAGACATTTTCGTGAAAAATTACATCACGTGAAATCACAATCCTTTTATTGTCTAAGTCATACACTTTGTACCCCTTTTTGCCATGAGGATAACCAACAAAAACACCACGAATCGCTCAACTTCGGAACTTATCTTTGCTACGATCCTTATTATGAACATAACATAGGGAATCAAAAACACATAAATGTGTATATGAAGGAATTTTACCAAGTAGTGCTTCATACGGGCTCTTGTTTTGTAGACGGGGAGTGGGCATGAGATTGATGAGATAGGCCGCTGTCAACACGCATTCTCCCCAAAACTGAATGGGAAGACCTGCTTCAAATCTAAGGGCTCGAGCCACTTCGAGAAGATGATGATGCTTTCTCTCTGCTACCCCATTCTGTTGAGGTGTATCATTGCAAGAATTTTGCACTTGTATGCCCCTTCCTGCATAAAAGTCAAGTAACGGTCCAAAAAGAAACTCCACACCATTATCACTACGAACTTGTTTAATCCGCGAATTGTACTGAGTTTGTACCATTTCACAAAAATTCATGAGCATATTGTGTAACTGAGACTTGTCACGCATCAAATAGACCCAGGTACATCTACTATAATCATCAACGATAGTGAGGAAAAAACGGGCTCCTGTCATTGACATTGTTCGGTATGGACCCCAAATGTCAACATGAAGCAAATCAAAACAAGCAACAGATCTACTAACCGAAATAGGGAAAGGCAACCGAGTTTGTTTAGCTCGATGACACGAGTCACAAACATTATCCAAAACAACACCAATGTTCAAACCGGAAAGACTAGACAATTTATTAAACGGAACATGACCCAACCAACGATGCCACAATACACTCTTATTAGCACTCCCAGCAACTTGTGCGAACTTCGGAACAACACTGCCTTCCATCATGTATAGCCCATCTCGTTCTTTACCCGCTCCAATCAGCTTCCTCGATGGAAGGTCCTGTATTACACAAAAAGTTTTGAAAAATGTTAATGCACATTTTATATCTCTAGTTAACTTACTCACTGATGGCAAATTGCGATGAAAACCCGGAATTTGTAATACGTTCTCAAGTGTGATGTCGTCCGTGACCTTGGCGCGCCTGACTTGTGTGACTGGTAAACAAGTGCTGTTAGGTAATTTAACGGGACGAATGTCGATATTAACCCTTCTATCAAGTAAAAGAAAATCGGATGACACCATATGGTCCGTCGCACCCGTATCAATAATCCAACAATTATTACCAAACGAACACTGACCTGTCAAGTTAACGCAAGGGGCACTACTTCCTGTGTTGAGTAGACCTAACAATTGTTGATATTGTGTTGCTGAAAGACCCACTATCGGGCTTGCGTCACGGCCTCCGGCCTGCTGGTCGACCGGTGCTGGCAGCAGCAGCAGCTGCTGCCGATCTGTTGGGTCGGAAGCCTGCTGCTCTACAGCCGCAGCGGGCTTTCCGTTACTGCGGCGTGGCTGCGTCCATCCCGGTGGGTACCCAATTAGCTCAAAGCACCTGTCTCGTGCATGTCCCTGCTTCTTACAATAAGAACAAACTGGGCGATTATTGCGTTTGGGTTGTGGTCCTTTTACTGATGACGAACCACCCCCAAAATTCATATTAGTCCCTTTAGCAACAAGGGCAGCAGCCTCGGGTATGACAACGCTACCGGATGCAACACTTTGTTGTTTTTCTTCTTGACAAAGTGTTGAATAGGCACTAGCTACCGAGGGTAAGGGTTTGGAATTCATCAACTGAGATCTCATAGTAGAAAAAGATGGGTCTAAACCCATTAGAAAATCAAGTAACCTCTCCATGTCCCGTATGGCCGCAAAAGCCTGACCCGATCCACACGTACACGGAGGAATGGCCACTAGTGTATAAAGCTCATCCCATAGAGCCCTCAATTTTGTAAAATAGTCGAAAATTGACTTATTTTCTTGCTTTAAAAGTGAAATTTCGCGTTTGATTTCATAGATACGAGGAGTGTTCCCTTGAGAGAAACGCTCATTTAGATCTAACCAAATGTAGCGCGAGGTTTCAAAATACGCTATGCTAGCATTGATTTCCTTAGATACAGAATTGGTGAGCCACGAAGAGACCATGGAGTCACAAGCGCTCCAATTTTCGAAATCCGGTGAAGACTCATCCGGTTTGACAATGGTTCCATCGAGAAACCCGAGTTTTCTTTTACCCTTAAAAACTTTAAAAATAGAACACCTCCAGGCCGGAAAATTAGGACCCGTTAGAATGTCTTGCACAAAAACGAGACCTGGATGGTCCGAAGGGTGTAAGTAACAAGGTGAGTTCACATCTGGAACACCCCTTGATTCAACACTCGGTGCAACGATTTGATTAGCATTTTCTTCCGCCATTATGAATTAATCACGAAAAACACAAGTAAAAACAAGAAAATAAGTAGAAACTCACAAGGGGAGGCACGGCTGGGGTGCACGGCTGAAGAGGAAAAAAACTTTGATGATCCCGATTCAAACCCGCTCTGATACCATGAAGAAAAATCAGAATGAAAAATACCTTGAACAATATTGAGAGAATTGAATTGGATAATTCTCATTAACCAAACAACCTCCTACTTATACAAATCCTAAGGACAAGTGAAGAGTCTACTTGCAAAAGAGAATCCTAAGCTAGTTAATTACATGAACAATGAAAGTAAATAAAGAAATAAAGACAAAGCAAAACTCCCCCTCTCCCTCTTGATGTCAAAAGGGCCGGTTACCATGGGGAAGTAACGGGGCAAATTTAATTGATGTCTACCCTAATAAATACGTAGAATACTAAATACAATACTAAATACAAGAAAATACAAGTAAAATACTATGCAATAATTTCAACATAAGATATGAAGGACCACATCTCAAAGCACTGTATTATATATATATTAAAATGTTAAGTAGTTAGATTATAAAGGACCTAATATAACGCGGTTTGTAACATATGAAATGTTCGTTCGAAACAAAACAAACAAAAAAAAAAAAAAAGGGAGTAAAGATATGAAATGATAAAAGGAGCCCCTTGCTTTACAGCAAATACTAGCGGACAAGGAGTAGTTTTTCCTCCTTTTTTTTATTTTTTATTTTTAATAAATGATATAAATGAGGAGTGGGGCGCAAGAAAGTTAATTATCACGATAAGTTTTGAATCTATCGCAATATTTAATTCTAAAATATAGTTTTTAATATTAATAAGGAGCATTTATAGTATAGGATATAAGTTTGTACCCATCGAAGTAGATATGAGTTTTTATTTTATTCCAGTGGTAGATAACAAGGAAGGTATGGAAATGTATTTATATGGGAGGGTACAGTTTTGAGGGAGGCATCCCTAATTCCCAACCCGCTCTACTGCCATCCTGAAAGACTATTAGGTGTAACTAATCAAAATTCGGAGTTAAATGAGCCAAGTTGACCAACGAGAAGGTTTTGCTTTTTTTGAGCTCAAGTGGTACTGAGCTATTTTGCTTATGGATCAAATTAAGTCTATTGAAGCTCAAATTCTTAGGTTATAAGTCTAACCGAGTCTAAATTGAGTTTAAATGAGTTTGAATAAGGCAAGTTTAGTTGGGAACTAAACTAAACCAAATCAAACTTGAGCTTGAAGTTTCTAAGCTCGATGAGTTTTGAGCCGGGCTAAATATTGATCAGCCGAAACTTGAGCTTAAAGTGTCCGGGATTATTATTTTTCAAATACCAAGTATATGTTGTAGGCAATCCATTGATTGAGGTATTTATTAAAACTAAGGCTCTCTAAGTCTATTGAAGCTCAATTAATTCTGTTTTTTCATTGTTTGTTGTGTATTTGTTGAAGGAAAATACTTTCCAACGTAAAAGGTTTTCCACTCATTGGTGGAAAAGGACTTCTCTTGTAAAATGGAAAAAGTCATAATTTCAAGTGACGTAAAAACCTTCATAGTAATCTTCATGAGGATCTTGATCGAACCGAAATAAACCAAATTGGAGTATAAACTTTTAATGTTACAGCGTCCGATGAAAACTGGAATGAACAATCAAATGGGGAAAGTTTGTCCTTATTTCAATCGAACAATATAATTGTCAATTGGTCAATTGAGCCAGTAATAAGTTTTGGTTAAATATGATTATAGCCTTTGTTTTTACTAAATTGGCAAACCAAGTAAATTGGTAAATATATATTAAAGTAAAATTATTGTCATAGATTAGATATTATAACTAAATGAATAAATAACATAGAGACCCTCGAATTTTTAATTTCATTAAATACACTACCAAACTATTAGTCAAAATCAATGTTTAAAAGTGTTCTAAAACTGCCTGCGAGATCTTCGTAGCTTAATCGAGTATACAAGTGTCGGATCCTCAGGGAATCGATATAAAGTTGGTTCATTTATTAAAGAGTGATTCGGTTATGGGTTTTTGGTTGGTTGTTTGAACAATTAATGAATGAAAGCAGTAAAAAGTTAATACAAAGATGTCAATTCAATTGAGATTAGTTCAGGAAATGAATTCAGAGTAGCTTTACTCATATCCCGTCATTATATTTTACTATAACAATGATTTAGTAAACGTAGGCCACAAGCATTAAGTCTAGGCTAAAATCTAAATTAGGGCCTAGGGAAATGACTTAGTCGAAAGGCATAACTTATTTTGTCACCCTAATTGTAGCATAGATTATCTCATTAGTATCACTTAATTCCTTTCTCGCTCTTAATTCAATATTTACTCATCTAAAAGATTGTGTTAAGGGTTGGGTATAACCTCATTCCTGACCACGCATGAAAACCTGTTATGTTCTGGTCTAGGTTACAAGCTCATAGATAAAATACAATTTAATCAGAATCTAAACATGGCTACAAATATATGCGAAGAAAACTAATTAACATGAATAATTCCTCACATGGGTGCAAAATTAACATAACTCAATCATCGTCAAAAGTACAATATAAATATGGGATACGGACGACTACCCGTCCTTTGTCCCTAATCTAAAATTCTACTCCTCTATAGGAGTTTTAAACATCATAAAATTTAAAAAGAAAAAACAATGAACATAACTCAAGTGAAGACTCCCTCAATGAACAGAGACATTGATCCGTGCTTTGATCCCCCAGCACTCCAATCACCTACGCTTCGGCATTTGAGAAGGCTAAGATCTCGTAGTGGCTTCGGGAGGGGGAGAAGGAGATGATAAGAGGCGGAGATGATAAGAGGCAAAAATGAAGAGAAAGGATGTCCCCCCCCCCCCCCCCCCCCCCCCCCCCGCTATGACCTAGGATCAACAATAAGCTATTGTTGCCTGTCGATCGGTTGGCTCTTCATGCCGATTGATCAATTAGTTCCTGAAACCTTACTAGATCTATTTGGGCTACCGCCTTCTTTAACACACCAAGTCAAGTTTCTCAACGTAGTCTTCAAATATGCCTAATTATACTTGTTTTCTTCACTTTTCAACTGTTGTTTACTTCGATGCATTCCAAAGCTAAATATACCTAGATTGCAAAAAAAAAAAAAAAACAAAATACATATGTAATAGCCGATATGTCAAAAAAATAAGATATAAAATATATAAAAATAAGACACATCAGACCCCAACTTCGAATTTCATCTAAAACATGCCCCAACTATTGGAGAAAAGCAATATGACTCCCTTGACTTCAAATTTTATGAGAGACGCATGGAACTATTAAAAAATTTAGAAAAAATTTTGTTTAGCTATTTTGTGGTTTTGCTAATATTTTCCAAGGGCCTTGAGATTTTAAAATATTTTTGTAGTATCCTAATTTTAGTAACTTTTTTTTAAAAGTATTTTCCTATAACTTCATTAGCATTTTGTGATGTGGTACATACAAAAATACCTAAAGCATAATTTAACTAAGGTCTTATTTAGAGTATGGAATTGAAGCCTGAAAATGGTGTGAGACTGGAATTGGGGCATAGAGTTCTAATTCTGTTATTTGTTCACCTGCTAAAATTAAAATTACAACTTCACTACCCAATTCAATGGAATTGGATTTTAATTGAATGGGGGTAATGTAATACAACAACAACAATAGTCCCAGTGTCATAGGAGCTCCCGCACAAAGCAGGGTCAGGGGGATGGATGTACGCAGCCTTCCCTCTTTCGGGTGAAAGAGAGGCTGTTTCTGAGGACCCCCATCCTGAAGATTGAGTCGTCATGATAACATTGTAATCTAGAGACCAAGAAAGCCACAAAGCATCAGCTTAAGACAACGCGTTAAACTAGCAGTATACAATATACCCCACAAAAGACAACTACAAGGCACATAGTAAAGCAAATAGTACATGGCCAATAGGTGAATAAATCGAGAAGCAACTAAACAACAGATAAGTGTATTACATGGGGTTATGACTACCTAGAGATCTTAAACTACCAGTCACTCACCGCACTACTCTATTCTACCACATCCGCTACCCCTATGCTAGCCCTCCATCGCGCTCTATCTAAGGCCTTCTCCTCCCTTAGGTTTACGTGGGTTAGGTCGTGTCAGATCGTCTTCAGCCAACTCCTCTTTGGCCTGCCCCTCCCTCTTCTGCCCAGTGTAGTATGTAACTGTTCACACCTCCTGACTGGAGCTGTGGTTGGTCTCCTGCTAACATGTCCAATGGGGGTAATGTAATGCAATTCTATATTACCTCAACTACCTTGACACCCAAAATAACCCCACTTGATTAACTCAAACCCAAGGCAACTCAAAATCAAAAGATTTAGACATAACCTAAAATTTAATTGGAACCTTCAAATCACCCAACTTAAATAACTTGAACTTAAAATGATCAAAATCAATATAATTCAAAGTGCGAAATGACACAACCCAATCGATTAGGGATTCGAGATGACTCAAATTCAAAATAATGAAATAACACGACTTGAATGTGATGTAAACAAGCTAATCCAAATTAAAAATGACCCAATTAAATTGACCTAAAATAAAATATGACCTCACTCATCTCAAACTCAGCCTAAGAAGACCTCAAATATGAAATGATATAACATGTTTGTTCGAAAACTAAAATGACTTTGGCTCGAAATAGCCTAAATTAACTCAAACCCAATTGCTTCTAGCTTGAATTCCGAAAAACCTAATCCAATTAATTAGAATCCGATATAACTTGAACACCAAATGATCCAATGCGATACTCGACCCGATTTAACTCGAAACTTGAATAACTAGAACTAAAAGTAAATTGCTCCAACCATAATAACTCGAATGCATGTGAACTGCTCCAACCCAAATCCAATCATATCTGATTTAAAACTAGAAATATTCCAAATCAATTGACCCTTGAATTATTATGGAATTATAACTCCGATTTCCAATTCCTTTGGTGAACTAAACCATGGAATTTCAATTCTATCAGAATTTTAATTCCACCATAATTAAAATTGGTATTGCAATTCTACAATCCAATTCTAATTTTATGTGCCAGAGAGAGCCTAAGAGTAAAAATATTATTTATATTCAAAAACAATTTCAAATATTTAAAAAGTAGAAATATAATAATCCTAACACTCCCACAGGGGCTGCCCAAGGGGAGAGAGAGGGGGGGGGGGGGGGGGGGGGGGGGGGGGGGGGGGGGGGGGGGGGGGGGGGGGGGGGGGGGGGCGCGCTCCTAATGTCTTCTTGGCTAGAGTTTAGTGAGTGAGGGGTGGCTTTGTGCTTACAATGTCTCTCCAGTTGAGGCTTTGTGGCGCATTGCTTTGGATCATTGTATGTTGGTAGTTAGAGGGCTAAAGGAATGTTGGCCTTGTCAGCTTCTTTTCAAGTTCTTTAATTTTTGATTTGACAACAAAACGTACCTTCCTACAATTTGTCGGGTTGGGATACATGCATTGGAGGGTTTGCCTATGTTTTAGCTAACCTAGAAGATGAAGCAGCTGAAGGGTCATCTTGAGTCGCTTAATACTAGGAACTTTAGTCATACATCTGCTTGAATGGAAGCAACAAGGGATGGCAATGTCGTGGGGCACAATACATTTGATTTGGACTATGAGCATCGGCTGTCTAGGAGCATTAGAGGCTTCAAAATGAAAAGGAGGCTTTCTTCCGTTAGAGGCCTTGGATTCAATGTATTTCATAGAGCAATTAAAGCACTTACTTCTTTCATCGGTCTATCATTTATAGGACCATGAACCACTCTATTTTATTATGGGAACTAATAAGGCCAAGACTTATGATGAGAATAAGACATCTAGAGTTTTCCTAATTTTGGGAGCTACTCAAGGAGCCGAGTGGCCCACTTCGGGAGGATGTCTACATGTATTTGACGGCGAGGATTAGGCTCGTTCTTTGGTCGGCTGATCTTAGATTCTGAGGTGCAAGAGGCATTATTCTTTATTTAAGATGATCAAGCCCTAGGGTCAGATGGTTGCACATCTCTCTTTATCAAATGAGGATTGAAGGAAATGTATTGTCCTTTAGAGCCAAACTCCTAGGATTGAGAATTATATTATGTCCTATGAACTCATAAATTAAGAATATTTAATGAATTTTATATATACATAAAAAACATTCTTGATTTTTAATTTCATTAACATGGTAAAACCCATAGGATTTATGCAATGGGATTGCTACTGCAGTTAGTCGTAATAAGAAGAGCTCATATCTTGATAGTATTGTCCTTAAATGTTCTTGGTTGTAGGATCAGTGACAATGTGCTTCTACGGATTTGGAAAGACCAACACATAGTGTGACCGACTGTATTTGATAGAGGGAAATTAATCTCAATAATTGGACATGTGGAGATACCAAGGCACAGTGTAGGTGCAAAACGAAGATATGTCCATTGAACAGAGACACTTGATAAGATTGACCAAACTATATTATCAATAGGTAGTTCCTATGATGATACTAGTGGAAGTAGGTTCCCTAGACCTAAGTTTACCATAATGACTTGTGAGAAACTCGCCATATTTTGACTTTTGAACTTCTTGCTCTCAAAGGACATGCATAACTAAGATTGGATATAGTCAAGTGCTTATGAAGTCATTAAAGTGAAGTTTGAGGGTTCTATCACTTCTAGTGGTAAGACAGATGCTATGTGAATCATTCATGCAAGCTCTCAAAGACCTTGGCCAAGGCAAATGGACAATGGGAAAAAAGTACCTTGATTGTTACTTAGAGAGAAGTTACGATGGTATCATTCACAAGCGTAACCTATTAAGGATTTAACAGTAATGCATACCCTAGCATTTACTAGAACATGTTGTAATAGATTGAACAATCTTGCATGGTAATTGCTAAATTATGCTGAGATGGGCATAGTCCTTAATAGCATATCAATATTTGATAAGTTTCATATTGAGATTGGAACTTATCTGAGAGAATTAAGACTAGATTTAGCTAAAGAAACTAAAGCAAGCACACTTCATTCATAATCCTTCCTCACCACAACATACACTTATTTATACTAGTATAGCAGTAAAGTATAGAAAAATATCTATAGATACTCTAAATACCTTTGGAACTTTCTAGACTCTTCTCTCGTGGTAGCTCGATCAAGTGTAAAGTTTATTGGGGTTTTAATTGAGTTTCTAGAATTTAAAAGAGATGGAGGTCATGTGCTACGAACTTGCCCCACATGGTCTCGGTTATCACTTGAGGATCCCAAGCCTTCATTGGCCCGTGTCGACCTTTCTTGACCTAAAGAAGTAATGAGCCTTTCTTGGGTCATAGTAGAAATAATGGCCATGTCGTATTGGCTCACAGCAGTGCCGGTTATATCCTAGCACAAAGCAACATCATGCTCAACCTAGGTCTATGGCCCTAATGTCTCATTTTTCTCCTGGTCATGGGAACGTGGGCTAGGCACTGGAGTGCACTAGGTCCATTAACGTGAAAAACATCATTTGGGCTATTTGTGGCCCGATCCATTTGGGCACGTATCAATACTTTCCCATTTGAAAGACCCTTATCCTCAAGGGTCATCTATTTTATCATCAGTTGTGTATTACGATTCACTCCTCCTGGGTCAAATACAATAGGGACGAATTTTACCAAACTAAGTTGGGTACAACTAATAAAGAGACCATATATTTTTCTTCTAAAAAGTTTCGGTAAGTGGCAATTTGATAATTATAATAAACTAGAGGGCCGGACTTGTAATTTTCCCAAAATATTAACCCCATGGTGACATGACCCCTTCTTTTCATCTTTTGAACCAAAGCTGCAGCCCTAGCTCCGATATCTCCGGCGGAACTTCTTTACTGATGACAAGCAGCACTTTGCCCAGATGTTGAGGCGATGGCGCGAAGCACTGTCATCGGCCTTCTCGCCCTCCATGACCACCTTGCTTTCACCACCAACAAAGGTGGTGGCGCCTTTCCCTCTCCGATGATATGTGGCAGCATTGTTGGTGGTGCCGCCTCAGAGGGATGGTGTTGGACGATCTGCTTGCGGTGGAAAATTTTCTCACTCCGTACGAAGTTATCTTTGACCTTGTCAGTCTTCGTTCTGCCTTCCCAAATGCTCACCTTCTTCTTTACCTTTACCAACGTTCATGCCTCAATTGGTGTTCTTGGCCACTGTGCTCTAGAGATGGACAACAAGGACGGTGACTTGTGTGCTCTCCCTGGTGAAGTGCGGTGCCAATGATGGAGGTGATGCCTGGTCTTGAGTTCGGTCAGATGAAGCATCTCAGGCGACTGCTTGATCATCCTCATCTTAGTCTTAGTTGGTGATGGTAGTTCCAATGTCTCCGTAGAACCATCCATTTTTGATACCAGTAAGGCATTGCTGGAAACCGCCATCTCTACATTTCACCGCTATTGACGAGGTAATTTGCATTGCTTTACTCTGATTTTTATGTCCTTCTTCAATCTTGTCAAAATTTTCCAATACTTTGGATATGGATTTTTGTAGTTTGGCGATTGCAAATGGATTGATCGCCATAGTAATTAGAGGTCCGAGGATGGACTAGCTCTGATACCAATGATAAGTTCCGATTGAGAATGGAAAATATTTGAGAGAATTAAGGCTAAATTTAGCTAAAGAAAGTAAAGCAAGCAAACTTCATTCATGATCCTTTCTCACCACAACTTACACTTTTTTATACTACCACAACAACAAAATACAAAAGAAATTATCTCTAGAATACTCTAGATATCTCTAAAACTTCTACACTCTTCTCCCATGGCAGCTCGATCAAGTGTGAAGTTTGTTGGGGATGTTGTTGCGTTTTTGGAATTTAAAAGAGACGAAGGTCACGTGCTACACACGTGTCCCACATAGTCTTGGTTATCACCGAAGAAGCCCAAGCCTTCATGGATTGTGTTGCCCTTTCTTGGCCCAAAGAAGTAATGGGCCTTTCTTGGCCCATGTAGAAATAATGACCACGTTGTCTTTGCCCATAGCAATGCCGGCTGTAGCCTGGCCCAAAACTACAACATGCTCAACCTGGGCCTATGGGCCCAATGTCTCATTTTCTTCTAGTCTTGGGAGCATGGGCTAGGCACCGGATCAAACTGGGTCTGTTAATGTGAAAACCGTCATTTGGGCTATGTGTGGCCTGTTCCATTTGGGCACGTATCAATATTTGATTCAAGTAGATAATAAGACTAGGCCAGAAATAGACCTAGATCAAGAAAATGATATGTTGATAAAAATAAGTTCGTAGTTGGTGACGAGTTTAAACTACTCATATGTTAAGACTATAATATCATATGTAAGATGACTTCTCTTAGTCATGGAGATAGAGATATAAAAGATTGGAACACTAAATATGACCACTTCAATTGTTTATTTCTCGACTACAATTAGAGATAATTAATTCGTTTTATACTATTAAGCGATTACTCTAAATCGTAAGAGTGTCTTGAACTTGCGCATGTAGTGTATGCCACTTGGACATACCCAAAAGTGAAGTTTTTTTGCGTGTTCAATATTGGATGGAACTGATAGCATAAAATGTCGTGGAAGCAAATATTATACATGGAATTTGTAGACGATTGTTAAGATATTTTTGGTATCCCCTTAAATGGAATGGCATGTGACCGGAAAAGTTCTGAAATTTTGGTGAAAATATTTGAAGTGAATGCCACTGAAATTAATATAACTTAATATGTTTTTTATCTTAAAATTTTTGAAAAAGAGAAAATTGGAAACTTATGGAGAAGCTATGATAAATTATTATGGTGATAGTTGAAGTTATTTTCACATGGACATTTAATAAAATGATTGGTCATTTGTACGATGTCAATATGAGATCTTGAATATATATATATTTAATTTTAAAATGCAACAATTTTTTTTATTTAGAATTAAATACTATAATAGTAATCAAATGTTACCATGTGACAATAATTAAATTTGACCCATTTAGAGTCAAAATTAAATTGTCTCTAAGTGTTTTTCTGAAGCCTCAATATATATACAATTTGAAAAAATTTAAGTTGAATTTATGAGATAAATTATTTGTTTATTAGATGAACAAGTTAGCTACTACATAATACATGAGATAAATATATAAAAGCGTTAGAAGGGCGAATTCTGGACCTCCATTATAATGGACAACCAAAATTTGTTAGATATTAAAAAAAAATAATTTTACGATTAAAATTTGTTAAGTATTGAAAAAGGTAAAAATAATTTTCTTTCCTTACCATTTCTTTTATGATTAACAAGAAAGGGGCACTATTTAAATCTAATTTGAATTCATGATAATTCTTATGCCTTTTAAAAAGGCGGCAACTCTTTTATATATATATATATATTTTTTTTTTTAATTTTTATATTTTTTTTGGTACAATCTCACTTGTATCTAAATTTGGTTTCTACCCAAAGACACTATATAAATAGGGTCCCAAGTATTGAATTTAGTATTCAATTTTCTTAAAATTTTCCTCAACTTAATATTTTCGAAGCGTACACCCCTCTTGTAAACGAGACTATTGTGAAGAAGATTGTAGTAGTCGCAAGGGGTTTGACGAGCATAATTTGGTCTTTTCTTCAGGTAAGTTTTTCATTGCTTTTCTTATTATGTTTTGCGTTGTTTTCTACTTTCCTATATGGTAGGCAGAGCATTGATATTAATTGAATATTTCTTCGTTTATTATATTAACTTAGTATAACAAATAATGAAATACAATGTGGTATTCAAGCTAAATTAAAATATCTAATGATAATAGTAATACTAATACCAATACCCTAAAATACCAACTTGATGAAGTTAATTCGGTATTAATAGATAGGGTGTTTATCATTGGAAAAGATGATAGTTTTGTAGCTTTTTTCCTGCCTATTTGCAATTCCGTTAATCTTTAATTATAAGGAAATTATTTACATACTTTAACATTTGAACATTTATTATTTAAATATCATGCATCTAAACATATACAATAAGGTCCCTTTATTATCTAGGGACCATATGATGAAATTTGATAAATTCTTGAAAGAATTTCACTATTTTATATAGAAAATATTAATCCATTGCCTGATGACAATAATAAATACAAGCCATATAAGCAAAAGCAAACCAAATTAAGATAAAAGCTATTTGAATTATGATGAAAATTGCTTATATATCACATGAGTCACATGCCAAGATGGCGTTTTAGAAATTATATTCTAATAAAGATACTTGTATATATTTGGTGATTGATAATCATGTGGATTGAAGTCTAACTCTTTGTTTAGCAACCGAGTGAAAGAGATAGGGGTAAGGACGTACGTACCCTTGTTTGGCTAATTATCTAGAAAGCTAATGGGGGATGATGGGGTAAGATTACCCCCTTTTTTTTATTTTTTATAATTGAGCCATCATTGAAATTTTATAGATAAGAACTGAAAGATACAATTTTCAGACTCACGGCATAAAATTCTAAGCATACATCCCGAACACGAAAACACCAAAAAACAAAACGCCACTAGAAAACACCGAAAAACACCAAAACCCCAAAGAAACCCGCCAGGAAACACCAAACACAAACATGTAATGCAGAACAATCACAAGACACAGGACGAGAAAAAAAATACACCAATCAATTACAAACGGAGGCTGCAACCCGATCCCTGGCCATTCAGCAGGGACCCTTGATAGGGCTGCACTCCGCACGGCCGCATCGGTAAAAGGCAATCGGCGTCAAGGGAAGGCACCCAATGCAAGAAGGGGTCGATCATTTCTGAAGCAGGAGCCCGGTGACACTGAACAGGAGAGAGACCATGACGGCCAGCGGCAGGGAGGAAGTGGCAGCGAAGGTAGGACTCAGCGGAGGAGCAGGAACCAAGACCCAAGACCCAAGTGCTGTGGGAAGCGAAGACACCGACAAAAAGACAAACACCAGCAACATCCGACGCTTCCACATCAGACAGAGGCCCAAACCCGACTCCAGCCCAGACCCCAACACCCGAACGACTCCTTACCCACACCAAGCACGACCGAGCAAAAGGGTATTCAAAGACAGGGAACCTCAACGGCGGAGAAGGACACACACCTCGAAACACAGCAACAAGGCACGCCGTAGAGACCCCTTACCCTTAGACCCTTTACCCGAGCGGCTCCTAAACAACACCCATCACCCAAACCCCAACCCAGATCCCAGAACGACCCTACCCAGAGGAAACAAGCCAGAACCCAATACCTAAGATCAACCATCACCAGAAGCGGCCGGTTCCAAGGGGGCGAAAGCTGGGGAGGTGACGGCAAAACAGGGGTGAAGCGCAAAATGGGTCAGACCCTAGATCACGGTGAATCTGTACAGATCTCATCGGCGAGGGATGGTGGAGGAAAAGAAAGATTACCCTATTTCTGTTAATCCTCAATTTTTAGTAAAGAGTGAGAGGACAATTTTTAATAAATTTGGATAATTTTGCTTTTATTTGAAAAATAACTCTCTTTACTTTGACCGTTTTATCCAATTATAAATCAAGTATAATTTATTTATCCCTCTTTATTTTTACTCTTATTCATTAAATATATTCAAATAAGGGTGAGATAATACCTTATCTTCCCTTTCTATACCTCTCTTTTCCTCCCCCTCGCCTCTTTATCATTGTTACCCATTTGCTGAACGAGGCTGATATAGTATCCTACCGAATATCAAAAAACGATTTCCTAATACTGTTTAGTAATTGAATTATGATAATTTGTTATACTGAATGTTCAATAATAAAAGAAAATTAATCAACTAAAATACGGTGAAAAAAATATATCAATTCAATATTTCAATTAGAGATAGCCAAGCCAATTTCGAGCTCGTCAAGTTCAAGGGCTCGGCTTATTCTTATTTATCTCAACTCAAAACTCACCAAGCTTAGAAACTTTAAGTTCAAGCTCAAGCTCAAGCTCAAACTCAAGCTCAACTTGGTTTTTGTTAAATTTCACCAGGGCTTGGGCCAAACCCATGGAGTAGGCATATATGTGGTCCACATATGAGTTCAAGTGAGGTTCCATACTAAAATTAATTAGTATTAGGTGCAATAATCTACTAGATATAGTTATTAATATCTTTTTTTATCACAATTCTTATGTGAATCTTTACGAGACTCACACTTGGAGTCCTTAATAGTTTTACTGAGTTCAAACCTAAACTTGCCTTATTATGCCTATTCAAACTCGTTTAGACTCATTTAGGGTTGTGGCTTATAATGAGGGTTGGCCACTCGAGCTCAAAATGATCCTTATCTACTCACTGATCGACTTGACTCATTCATTCACCTTTAGAATTTCAATTAGTTACATGTCTCTCAAGAGCCCACTTTACTTTATTTATTAATAATTAAAGAATTAAAATTTTAAGACACTATTTCTAATAAAAATAAGCTGAACCTTTTTCTCCTGTTTGGCAATGGGGCAAATGGGGTAAAGGGGGTAAATTCTTAATTTAGTTTGACAAATTTTTTTAAAGGTAATGGAGATTGCCCTTCTTCATGGTAGAGGGGGGTAAGGGTAAAATTTTAAAAGATTTTGGATAATTCTGCCCTTATTTTAACTATAATTCTCTTTATTCTTACTCTTTATCCAATTGTCGAAGAAGGGTAACTTGTTTACCCCTTTTTACCTTTACGCCTCTTAATTTGACATATCCAAATAAAAATAGAATATTATCTTACCATCCTTCTCTTTGCTTTTCTTTACCTTCCTTGACCGTATTGCAAAACAAGTCTTTACCTTCAGAATTCGAGTCGGTTAACAGTCACATCAAAGTGGGGACAAAGGAGGAGTGCCAATTTTATCCATTACGCAAAGAATCCAAAACTAACTCCCTTGTCCCCACAAAGAGTCCTAGGTTCAGATCTTCCCTCTTTTTTTTTTAATAAATTGCGACAAAATCGCTAAACAAGCTGATCACTCGCTAGGCGAGGCCAAAGTTCGACCGCAACAAAACGAGGACCAAAAATATCCAACACAAAACAAGAAAACCGGAACAAAAAACGCTCGCTACAAAACACAACACAACAGACTCCGAGCAAAGGACCAAAAAAAGACACGGAGACAAGAAACAATAGCACACGCAACCAGCACAAACAGGGATCATAGCAAGAAAAGAAACAGAAGGCCAGCACAAGAACCGAGAGTAGGACTGAAGCCGCAACCCAATACCCACACCATATCATTGAGCAATAAGGTCTGCCACCATAGTTGGGTCCAAACCATCAAAGGTGAAGCCCACCTTTTCTTCTAACTCTATTACCCGCTCCGCATTGAGGATCCTCTCATCATACTCTTCTTTCGTGGTCTTGTTGATTTGATTTCGCCTATTCAATTTCTTCCTCTTCCCGGCTATCTTAGTCGATTTTTCAGCATTACTTCAGATCTTCCCTCTACAATAACGAAAATAAAAAATAGAATATTATCATGATAAAAAATATTAATATTATCGTAAATTTATAAAAACTTGTAGCTATTGTGTATTACAAGTTAAATTATTAATCTGTTATTAATAACCTTTTTGTCATGGCAATACAATACTCAAAAATATATTAATTTCATATTTTAATTAGAGGTGTGTATGAGGCGAATTAATCTTTAGCAGATCAATTTTGAGGCCTAGTTTGTTTGCAGTTAGCTTGGCTCGAATCTACTCGAGCTTGGAAACTTTGAGTTCAAATTGGCTCGAATTTTGCTATTTGACCTAATAAAAGCAAAAAGATAATATTTCAATTTTATTTCAATTGGAATTGGATTGCAGAATTGGAATTGTAATGGAATTGAAATTCTGATAGAATTGAAATTTCATTTTTTGGTTTATGAAATGAATTGGGGGTCGGTATTAGAATTCCATAATGATTCGAGTTATCACGGGTTTTTGGTCAATCGAGTTGGAGTATTTTGAGTTTTAGATCAATTATGATTGAATTTTTGTTGAAGCAATTCACATTGCATTCGAGTTATTATGATTGGAGTGATTCGCTTAGAGTTTAAGTTTTACGAGTTTCGAGTCAAATCGGATCAGGTATCGTGTTGGATCATTTGATCTTCTAGTTATCTCAAATTTTCAGTTAATCAGTAGGCCAGAATCGATGGGTTTTAGCTGACTTAGGTTATTTAGAGCTCGAGTCATCTTAATTTTGGGACAAACGGGTTGTATCATTTCAAATTATCATCTTAGGCTGAGTTTGAGATCAGTGGAGTCATTTTATGTTTGCGTCATATTAAGTTGTGGTTCAAGGGCTCGGCTTATTCTTATTTGTCTTAACTCGAAACTCATCAAGCTTAGAAACTTCAAGCTCAAGCTCAACTTAGTTTTTGTTAAATTTCACTGGGGCTTGTGCCCAACCAACTGAGTAGGCATATATGTGGTCCACATATGAGTTCAAGTGAGTTTCTATACTAAAACCAATTAGTATTAGGTGCAATAGTCTACTAGATATAGTTATTAATCTCTTTTTTTAATCACAATTCTTATATGAATCTTTACTAGACTCACACTTAGAGTCCTTAATGGTTTTACTGAGTTCAAACCTAAACTTGTCTTATTATGCCTATTCAAACTTGTTTAGGCTCATTTAGGGTTGTGGCCTATAATAAAGGTCGGTCACTGGAGCTCAAAATGATCCTAATCTACTCACTGATCGACTCAACTCATTCATTCATCCCTAGAATTTCAATTAGTTACACATGTCTCTCAAGAGCCCACTTTGTTTTATTTATTAATAATTAAAGAATTAAAATTTTAAGACACTATTTCTAATAAAAATGAGCTGAACCTTTTTACCCCTGTTTGGCAATGGGGCAAACAGGGTAAAGGGGGTAAATTCTTAATTTAATTTGACAAATTTTTTTAAAGGTAATGGAGATTACCCTCCTTTATGGTAAAGGGGGGTAAGGGTAAAATTTTAAAAGATTTTGGATAATTCTGTCCTTATTTTAACTATAATTCTCTTTATCCTTACCCTTTACTCAATTGCCAAGCAAGGATAACTTATTTATCTCTTTTTACCTTTACGCCTCTTAATTTGACATATCCAAATAAGAATAGAATATTACCTTACTCCTCTCCTCCTTACTTTTCTTTACCCTCCTTTACCGTATTGCAAAACAAGTCTTTACCATCAGAATTCGAGTTAGTTAACAGTCACATCAAAGTGGGGACAAAGGAGGAGTGCCAATTTTATCCATTCCGCAAAGAATCCAAAGCTAACTCCCTCGTTCCCACAGAGTCCTTCGTTCAGATCTTCCCTCTACAATAACGAAAATAAAAAATAGAATATTATCATGATAAAAAATATTAATATTATGGTAAGTTTATAAAAACTTGTAGCTATTGTGTATTACGAGTTAAATTATTAATCTGTTATTAATTTTTGTCATGGCAATACAATACTGAAAAATATATTAATTCCATATTTTAATTAGAGGTGTGTATGAGGCTAATTAATCTTTAGCAGATCAATTTTGAGGCTTAGTTTGTTTGCATTTAGCTTGGCTCGAATCTGCTCGAGCTTGGAAACTTTGAGTTCAAATTGGCTCAAATTTTGCTATTTGACCCAATAAAAGCAAAGAGATAATATTTTAATTTTATTTCAATTGGAATTGGATTGCAGAATTGGAATTGTAATGGAATTGAAATTCTGATAGAATTGAAATTTTATTTTTTGGTTTATGAAATGAATTGGGGGTCGGTATTATAATTCCATAATGATTCGAGTTATCACGTGTTTTTGGCCAATCGAGTTGGAGTGTTTAAGTTTTAGATCAATTATGATTGAATTTTTGTCGAAGCAATTCATATTGCATTCGAGTTATTATGATTGGAGCGATTCGCTTAGAGTTTAAGTTTCTCAAGTTTCGAGTCAAATCGGATCACGTATCGTGTTAGATCATTTGATGTTCTAGTTATCTCGAATTTTCAATTAATCAGTAGGCCAGAATCGATGGGTTTTAGCTGACTTAGGTTATTAGGAGCTCGAGTCATCTTAATTTTGGGACAAACATGCCGTATCATTTCAAATTTTGAATCATTTTAGGCTAAGTTTGAGAGCAGTGGAGTCATTTTATGTTTGTGTCATATTAAGTTGTGACTCAATTTGGTCGGGTCATTTTCACTTCGGCTCAGCTTGTTTACATCACATTCAAGTCGAGTATTTTCATTTTTTGGATTTGAGTCGTCCCGAGTTTCGAGTCAATTGCGCTGGGTCACTTTGGACTTTGAGTCAACTTGATTTTGGTCATTTCAAGTTCAAAATTATTTGAGTTGGTGGTTTTGAGGTTCGGGTCAAATTTTAGGCTGTGTCTAAGGCCTCGTTGTTAACTTAAGAAGGTACCAACACGCAAGCATCGGATCTCATTAGAACTCCGAAGTCAAGCGTGCTTGGGCGAGAGTAATACCAAGATGGGTGACCTCTTGGAAAGTCCCGTGTTGCACCCCTTAGGTTGGAGGTTCTCGACCCTGAAGGGGGAAGGCTGTGTACATCCACCTCCCCCATACGCTGCTTAGATGGGAGCTCTTCGGGCACTGGGAATGTTGTTTTATTTTTTTCCCTCTAAGGTCTCGTTTGGTATGCGAGAAGTAGATGAGAGAAGTAGGAATTCACGAGAAATATAGATTTTGGCTCTTGTTAGATTGACAGGAAGTACATAGAATGCAGGAATTAAAAATTGCTAAGCAATTTTCAATTTCTTCAAAATGCAAGATGTAACTTATCTAACCCCTTTGATAAGTTCTAATTCCTTCGTTTTTAACTAGCTTCACGAAGGAAATTTTATTTTCCATCATGGCAACTAAACATGTTTTACCTGCTTCCTGGGTAATTGATAAAGGAAATGAATTTCTTGAAAATCCAACTTCTCACATGAATTCAATTCATGTGACAACCAAACGAGGCCCAAGTCTTTTGAATTTGAGTTATCTTGAGTTTGAGTTAATTAAATAGGGTCATTTTGAGTTTCATGTCAATGAAATTAATATGACATTGTAATTCGTTACCCCCACCTTAAGAAATTGGAAAGTATGACTTTTAGTTAAAATCAAATTCCATAGAATTGGATGGAATTGTAATTCCTATTTCAACGGGGTGAACCAACAATAAAATTAGATTATATATTCAAGTTTTCACTCCAATTCTATACTTCTACAATACTTTAGATAAAAACTGATGCAGCGCGATAGCGGGAAATTAAGGGGGACGGGAAGGAAACGACGGCCTTCGCTTTAATTTATGAAACTCGGGGAAAGATAAATTCGACTCTTTTCCTCACTCTTGAGAATAGAACGAACAAATAATTCATAAAATAAATCTAAGAAATTGGCTCCCTAAACCCTTGCTATCCCTCTCCTTATATAGGGGAGGGCTTTAACTCTAATTCAAATTTTAAATCTAATCAACGGTCGAGATTACAATCCACGTGATACGAATCAATGGCTGAGATCGCAATCCGTGTGCTCTATTTAAAACAAATAAATAAATAAATAAAATAAAGATTTTAATCTGAATTTAAACTAATCCTAATCCTAATCAAACTTTATCTAAAATAACTAACAGCCGTGATCTTGTTTAGCCACGTCATGGGTGCCGCCAAGATGGTGACGGCTGGTGCTTCTTTAGTCGAGATGGTGGCTACATCATCCTCTCCCTGTTGGAGAGAATTTGCCCTCGAATTCGCCTCTACGTCTTCTCGGCTACTTCAGTCACGCCAAGTCTAAAATCTTCATTGGCCAAGCACATGATTCCAGTAAACCTCCCAGTATGAGGTAGCGCCAGGAAGGGTCTGACTAAGGTACTCGTGTTCTTCTTCCTCAGCCAAGCTATGCGCCATAATCGGATGCTCGGTAGCTTCTTCTCGCTTAGCCAACCCAATTCCGCTTCCGCCCCTGTACTCGTGTCCTCTTCCCCCACTGATCTACCAATGCCAACCATTCCTAAACCATGGTGCCGCCAAGCAATCCGCCAATCACGCATCACGGATTGCCTCTTCCCAATCATGCTTGGCGTCCGATTCTTGTTCTTTCTGGACACTTTTGGTTTCCTCGGCTTGACCCACCAAGGCCTATTTGGTGGCTTCATCATTCTCTCCGGCTTGGAGAGAATTCGTTCTAGAATTCAGCAAGGGATCTTTCGGATTGCCTTCACCATGTAAAGCTTGCTTGCTGCTCCGCCAAGCCTCTTGGATTCCAGTGCATGTGTCTAACCGCCAACCCCTGCCTCCGACAGTGACAATGTAGCCATGCAATCCGCTATAGGAGGCGGGGTTGCATCATCCTCTCTTGGATGGAGAGAATTCGCCCTCGAATTTGTGGACGAAGCATAGGGATCAATTTTACCCAGCCATATGTATTCACGCCTAGACTTCATCTCGCCTTCCTTGTTAAGACATCCGCCAAAGGTGGGGAAGACTCTTGGTATCTGGTTACTCTGGTAATGGAGCTGCAGCCAACATCTTCACGTTTTAATTCATCCAGTTTAGATGACAAAATTGGGACGGGCTCTACTTGGTAATGGAGTTGACCCAATAATTCTTCACCCGGTACTTGACCCTTCCACTGTAGATTTGTGCTTACCGTCAATGAAGCACCTGTAATCTTTTCCGGCCAAGTTCCATCCTTGGTTGGTGTTAGTATAGCCGATCCGCTTTTCTGCCTCACCCGGATGTAGATCATCACAAGTAACTTCCACATTAGGCGTCTAATGTGCTCCGCAAGGCTTGTTCGGTATGGCATCCTATTTCTTGGTAATGGTTCCCAATTTGTTCGGCTCTATTCTTCCATTGTTGGTGGTATGTAAGATGCCAACCCCTCTAGATGAGCCTTCCTCGATTGACTCCCTACCTCATCCGATTCTTCCTCCTCATCAAAGATGGGCTCATCATACCTGGGCTCATCAACTATGGGTGGAGAGGATAAGTCTACATGTGATGCATCATCAATGATAGGTTCTCCCTGGGTAATGCCTATTAGTGTAGACGCCAACATGGTCTCACCAACTACGTTGGTGTTCACAACTTTCTCTTCTAGCTCTGGTTCTTTGTTCCTTGACACACATGACGCCTCGACCTTCTTGGGCAACAAGATTATCTTTGTTCCCTCAAAGATGAAGCTATATGTGTTACGTCGCCCATCGTGGATGCCGCCTCTGCCATATACCATGGCCTTCCCAACAACAAGTGGCAAGCATCCATGGTTACCACGTCGCACCAAACCACTTCCTGATACGTTTCCCCAATTGAGAAATTGACCAAGCAATGCCTTGATATGGTTACCTGATCGTCTTTCTCGAGCTAAGACACCGTGCAAGGATTCGGAAGTTCCTCCATCTTCAACTCTAGTCTTTGAACGGCTTCTTCGGAGATGGTGTTCTCACAACTCCTCGAATCAATGACCATACGACATACCCTGCCGCCAATGGTACAAGTGGTCTGGAAGATGTCATGGCACCTGCAATCTTCTCCTTTTGCTTCTTCATATGAGAAGCCAGCTCGCCTGACTAATAGCAAGCGACCTTCGTCACCCACTAATTCCTTCTCGCCAAGTGAAGGTAGCGCATCTTGAGTTTCTTCCAACACAATGGCGCCATCTTCTTCAAAATCCGAAATTTCTTCACAGAGGTCGCTGTCCACCCTTCGTTCTTTGATGTTGGCGGTCCCGATAAAGAGCCGATGCTGCCTCGACTCAAGGTCCGGTAGATTAGGAACCAATGCCGGATTCTTGATCTTGTCCTTCACCTTTTGTTTTCACCCGGTGTTAATGGGCATTGGGGCTGGGTTCCTAGCTCTAAGTCAGGATTTGCCCCCAATTGAATCAAGCAACGCTCAATTTGCCTAAGTTTCTTCTCAACTCCGTCTAATCTCCGTTCGGTTTGAGCGTGTCGGTCTCGGTTAGGAATGTCCTTGATGGTAGAATACCTTTGACATCTTGGGACCATCGTTTAGGAAGTGTTCTGTGCTCTGATACCAACTGGTACAACGCGACAGCGGGAAATTAAGGGGGACGGGAAGGAAACGATGGCCTTCCCTTTAATTTTATTAAACTCTAATAAAAATTATAGCGGAAAGATAAATTCGACTTTCATGCTCACTTTTGAGAATAGAATGAACAAATAATTCATAAAATAAATCTAAAAAATTGGCTCCCTAAACCCTTGCTACCCCTCTCCTTATACAGGGGAGGGCTCTAACTCTAATTCAAATTTTAAATCTAATCAACAGTCGAGATCGCAATCCGTGTAAAATGAATCAACGGTTGAGATCGCAACCCGTGTGCTCTATTTAAAACAAACAAATAAATAAATAAAATAAAGATTTAAATCTAAATTTAAACTAATCCTAATCCTAATCAAACTCCATCTAAAATAACTAACAGCCGTGATCTTGTTTAGCCACGTCATGGGTGCCGCCAAGATGGTGACTGCTGATGCTTCTTTAGTCGAGATGGTGGCTGCATCAAAAACGGTAATAAAATACTTGTAGAAAGTTAAAAAAAAAAAAAATTTTTTTACAACTTGATTTTCCCTGTAAAATATCCCATTTAAAATTACAAAATTATCATGAGAATTGCATTCCTTGCCCCTCACTCTGATACATGCCAAATGGACCCGGTGAGGTCCAAGTCTCGGCCCAGGTTCATAGGGCAAGAAGAAATGTTGTGTGGGCCCAATGGCCCAAAAGCAGTAGAATAAGCAGCCCTTGTCAGCTGCTGCAGGCCCAAATACGGGAATTCGGCCAGGTAATTTTTTTTAATCCAAAAATTATATAGTTTAAATTAATTAATTTTTAATATTTTTTAAAATTAAGTTACAATAAAATTTATAAAAGTAATTTAGATTTAAAAAAAAATAAAGTAAGTAGGTCATATATTATAAAAACAACTGTACAATACATTTATATTGTATTTTTTAAGAAAGTAATATAAAAGAAGCTAAACTCTATAACTTTTCAAAAGTTACCTTGAATAACTTTTCAAAAACTACTTTCTAAACACTAACTTAAAATTATTTACCAAACAAAACTCTTCATTGTTTGACTAGTCAAGCATCTAAAAGCTATTTAAAACGCTGTAAAAAAGGTGTTACTAAAGATAGCTTTAGCATGCAAGTTACTAACCTGCAATCCAAGGGGCATAACCGTCATATCCCCTCCCACCACCCCCTCCTCTTTATCCTCAACACAAGTTATTTATACCATTGGTCCTTTATCTTTTTTAATTTATTTAAATTAATCTCTTATCTTTTATTTTGTTCAAAATAGTCCCTCATCTTTATAATTTTGTACAAATTGGTCCTTCAACTTTTAAAGTTTGTTTAAATTAGTCCCTTATCTTTTCTTTATTCAAAATGATCCATCATATTTTATTCTATGACAAAACTAATTCTCTATATTGTGACTAAAATTAGGTAAAAATTAAAAATATGAGGGACCAATTTTGTCATTAAACGAAATATGAGGGACTATTTTGAACAAAAAAAGATAAGAGAGTAATTTTAATAAATTTAAAAAAATAAAAAATTAATTTAGATAAAATAAAAAATAAAGGACTAATTTGAATAAAAAAAAAAAAAATGAGGACCAACGCGGTAAATAACGATCCTCTGCAGGTATAAACAGCACCCTCCCCCCACGCGCGGTCACACGATTTGCATTTGCAGGTTAATTCAAAATCCCTTTTTGCGGGGTTGCAGAGCGGGAAAGAAGCCATGGAAGAGTACCGCGGGAGAGGTCATGCTAGAGCCAGTGAAGAGAGAGAAAGAGGAGAGAGAGGCAGAGATCATCACTACAACCACCCTCCTCCTCACGGATCTCCCCAATTTCACCCTCATTCGCTGCACTCTTACGGCAATCGCGGTGGTTATGGGCAGAGTCCGCACCGTGGCGGGTTTGATTTCCGGTCTGGTGGTTCACACGGTGGTCGGAGTTATGGAAGCGGAGGCAGCAGTGCCGGTGATGTTTCTGGCGGCGGTTGCTCGTCTAACGCCGTGCGATCGCCACCGTCGGCTGAGAATCAAGCTTATCCAGGTATGTTTTGAGGGATTGATGGTTTTGATGTCTTGATTTTGTTGTTTTATGTTGTTCTAGGGTTTAGGTTAAGTGAAAAATTGAATACAAAACAATACAGTGATTTATGTGAAAATCGACTATGCGAAAAGAGACCCAAACGGGTGCCTTGTTGGTTATGAAACCCTAAACCCCACCTCATAACTTTCTACCCAAATATGACTATTGCACGATAAGCCTCCAACTCTCTTCAATATAGCTTTGGGTAGTGTTCAAATTAAAAAGAACAATAACAACAACAACAAACCCAGTGCCTCTAAGGGCTCCCGCATAAGCAGGGTCTGGGGGTAGATGTACGCAGCCTTCCCTTTTCAGGGGGCTACCCTGAAGAGAGGCTGTTTCCGAGGACCCCCAACCTGAGAAGCTAGTCCGCAGCAATGAGCAAAAGACTTGGCAGCAGGAGAACATCAAAACATAAGTAGGGCAAAACACACGGCGAGCAAAACAACAGATCAAAGCAAGCCACATCAGGCACAAATCAACAGATAAGATAAAGATAAAGATAGAGATAGGGATAGAGGATAGAGATAGAGATAGAGATAGAGATAAAGATAAGTAGGTAAGTAGCAAGTATCAGCTCATGAGAGCTAGAACACAGCCTACGTGCGCCAAGAGGATCTAGCACTAGTAAGTTGGACTACCCTACTCCAACCGGAGCATCAAATACCCCTATGCTAGCCCTCCATTGGGCCCTATCTAAGGCCATCTCCTCCCGAAGGTTTAGGTGGGTGAGGTCTTGTTGGATCGTCTCAAGCCATCTCTTCTTTGGCCTGCCTCTGCCTCTTCTGCCTAGTGTAGCAAGGGGCTATTCACGTCTCCTTACTGGAGCGTTGTCTGGTCTCCTTCTAACATGCCCGAACCACCTTAGACGTTGCTCCTTCAATTTATCTTCAATGGAGGCTACGCCCAATTTGCCTCTTATGATGTCGTTTTTGATCCTATCCTTCCTTGTGTGTCCGCACATCCACCTCAGCATTCGCATCTCCGCCACCTTCATCTTCTGTGGGTGCTGTTGTTTCATCGCCCTACACTCTGCCCCATACGTCATGGCTGGCCTCACAACCGTCTTATAGTATCTTCCCTTTAGCTTCAAGGGGAACTTTCTGTTACAAAGTACTAGGGAGGCCATCCTCCACTTATGCCATCCCGCTTTAATCAGGTTGCTGACATCCTCGTCCACTTCGTCGTTGTGCTGTATCATGGACCCCAAGTATCTGAATCTCTCCTTCTTCGATATGGCCTCAGATCCAATCTTGACTTATTCCCGGCTAGGCGTGGTAGAGGGATCGAACTTGAGTTCCACGTGCTCGGTCTTGGCTCTGCTTAGTCGTAAACCCTTCGACTCTAGAACCCCTCTCCGCAGTTTCAGCTTCTCATTTATCTCTTCCCGCTACTCCCCCACCAATACTATGTCATCTGCAAAAAGCATGCACCAAGGTACACATCCCTGGATGTGCCTAGTGAGGTTCAAATTAAAAAGAACAGAGCATTAAAAGAAGAAAAAGAAGAACACTGCATCAAGATGACAATGTCAATAACAAACCCAGTGCCACAAGGGCTTCTGCCAAAGCAAGGTCTGGAGGGGTGAGATTTACGCAACTGAGGGCTCCCTGCTCTAAAAGCAAAAACGAAACAATAAAGTAACAATAAAGCAATAATATAGCTGGTATAAAACAATGGTACAATGTAGGGATGGCAAAATCTGGCATGAAATGAAGATCGCAGGTATGGGTCGGGGTTTTTGAAGTCATGTTGAATTTGAGTTGACTTATTTTACCTGCTTAGGTATTTGGGTGGAATTTTGGTTGGACTTGTTTAACCTATTGTCCACACGCTTGAGACGGTTATATAGCTATATTAGGTATTTGAGGGGCATACTGCTGTTATTACCTGTATTTTTCGTAGCTTATCTCGCATAAGATAATTTGAGCTATATTTAGTGGCGTAATTTGATTGTTTATTTAAACAGTTATACAAAAAATCACATATTTGTTGCTAGTATTAATTATGTCGTATGTTATTGATATGTTTGTTAGTTGACAAATTAGCATTTAATAAAAAAAGTCACTCATATAATTAAATGGGCTTACCAGTTTAATAATTGGGTTGAATTAGGGTTGAGGGTTCATAACTTGTTTAATAAATGAGTTGGTTTTGGTTGACTCCATTTTTAAGACCCCTAGCATTACACGTATATGAACACGGTACGACAAGACATATTTGCTGGTCCTAGTACAAAGGAACCTACTGGGTTAATGCTGGAGTTGCTTTATATATAGCAGCAGCATATGCAGAATCAGTGAGGGTTTCGTAAAATTCCATCAGGCTGCAACTTAGTCTATGGAATTAGTATATGTCAGGTTCACGTATGAGCTCAAATCATATCTGGTTCTAAACCCAATTGATAATAGATGGAGTAGCTATGAGATTAAGCCAATTTGTAACTATATAATTTTGATGTTTGTATTTGTTACTAGTTTTACACATATGGAGTTCTTAACACTCCTTTTTCATGTGAATCTATTCTTCTGAAGTCAAAATGAATTTACATGAGGTGAAGTAGCTTGCAAGATTTATCAATTGAGTGCTTTTTAATAACAACTCCAAAGTTGGACTTTGTTGCTAGACTCACATGTTGAGCTATAAACACATCTCACATATCAGTCGCTTTGACCAGTTACCAATCTCTCTAGCCAAACAAATTTTACTTGCAGATATTGCTCAAATTCTTACCCCAAACCTGGTGCTAATTTGGGGGCTTGTTTAGTGCAACAAATTATAATTTCGGATCTTTTGGATTAAATGATTCGCAGGTGCTGCTGTTGCGAAGATGCAGTCACCTACCTTATTGGAACGGGGTTCACTGTCTTCTAGTGTGAGATCTGGGGCTCTTGTGCCGATGATATGACCTGACACTGGTGGCAGAAGCCATATTCGTTCGGTCAATCTTCTTGTCAATCACTTCCCAGTCAAGTATAATCCCAATACTATAATTAGGCACTATGGCATTGACATCAAACCCGAAGTATCAACTGGGCGGCCTGTGAAGATACCAAAATCCCACTTGTCTTTGATAAAGGACAAGTTGTTCTCTGATTATCCCACTGAATTTCCTCTAACTATGACTGCCTATGATGGGGAGAAGAATATTTTCAGCGCGGTTGAGTTGCCTACTGGAAAATTTGAAGTCAAGCTTACTGACAAGGATGACTTTAGGTGTTGTTCCTACATTTTAACCATTAATCTTGTGAATGAGTTGAAACTTTGCAAGTTGAAGGACTACCTGACGAGAAATCTCCTTCAAATTCCGTGCGATGTTTTGCAAGGGCTAGATATTGTAATGAAGGAGAACCCATCAAAGCATAGGATTTGCATTGGCAGAAGCTTTCACCCCAGAGATACAGATTGTGATCTTGGACGTGGCCTTACAGGATCTTTCGGGTTTCCGCTTAGTGTGTAGCCAACTTCACAGGGATTAGCAATGTGTCTGGACTACTCCATTTTGGCGGTTCGGAAACGCGTGCCAGTAATTCAGTTTCTAACAGAGCATATAGATGGGTTCAGTTTGAATAGACTCCACGCTATACGATATAAGGTGGAGAATGCTCTAAGAGGGCTTAAAGTGACCGTTACCCATTGTGTTACACGACAAAAATATGCGATTTAAGGATTAACTGACCGGTGTACCCGTGATATTTTCTTCACCATGGAAGATCCTCATGGCGAGAACCCTCCAAGAAAAGTTGGTCTAATTGACTATTTCAGGGGAAAGTACAGGAGAGACATTCAGTATATAGATATACCTTGCTTGAACTTAGGAAAAGGGGGAAGACCAAACTACGTGCCCATGGAACTATGTGTCTTGGTTGAAGGTCAGAGGTATCCGAAGGAGAATTTGGACCGCAATGCTGTGGGTTTTCTGAAGCAGACGTCGCTTGCACCACCCCATGAGCGGAAGAACAAAATCCTTGGCATGTTGCAGGCAGAGGATGGACCTTGTGGGTACATAATTTTGCACATAACTACTTTGTTGTTCTTTTTCTATTCTATATGTTGCGTCTTAGTGTTCTATTTTTCTCTTATATCAAGCTATGGCCCTTATGGAAATAAACTGTTGCAACTGCATGACATAAAATTCCCAAGTATTGCAAATTTTTTGGGTTTAATCATTCGTATTTCAAAGTTTTCTCTTAATTGCTGAAAAAAACTTGGTCATTACAAGCTGAATTTAGCTAACATCATTGCATCTTAATAACCCCTGTTCATCTTTAGCCGCCTGAAATTCTGTTCCCTGGCAAAAATTCCCCTTAGTATTTGGTGGATTTTGAGTAATTTATTAAACGTTACTTTTGGTGTAGACGCCATATAGATGTATTTGCAAATTATAAACTATCAAAAGCACTAAAATTTAATGATTGTATCATTCATCATTCGAAGGTTTGCAGACTTAAGGCGCGCACATGTATTCCCTAAAAAAAAAAATTATAGAATTATGTCCTTTTGTAGAGTAGTTTGTGGTGTTGACTAGTCTAAACATGAGTAACCGTGCACTCTAGTATTGTAGCAGATCTGTTAATCATATGATTCAACATGTCCCGAATCATTTGGCGGAAAAAAATAATTTTGAACTTGTTAATTTTTGAGATTGACATTTATTTTAAAATTGGATCATGTAATAGTTACGTGGTTGTGGTGCATGGGATGGGGAGGCCTCAAAGCCTGAGGCCATGAATTGCTAATATTGTGATACTTGTTGCATGCCGCTAATAGCAACTGATATCAATTGTCTCGGTCACCATGGTAACAAAATTGAATTAATTTATCCGGAATGGAAGCGAATCACGCTTGGCAGTGATTCTAGTGTTGTGGAAACCGGTGTCACAACCATTGCATAATAGGTTCGAAAATCACATTGAGAATTTAAGAGAGTATATATTGTTGCCTTGTATTCACAAAAATATGATTATATAGACATACAATTATTGATTTTTCTACCTCTTTCATATCTTTCATCATGTACAGCTCTGTAAATACTAAAATACATCAAATTGAGGCTGCTACAGAATTCAGTAAAAAAAAATGAGGCTGTTATAGACATATCATTGCATAACATTCAATTATTTAATAGTTAACAAAAAATCGGTAGCTTAACATAATGGCCTTTTGTTCAATTATATGGTCCTCATGTAATGGTAATACAAGTTGATTTCGCATCATTTGTGAGTTTGAATTTACTCTACTTGATTTGTAGGGGCAATGTCAGCCAGAATTTCGGACTACAAGTTAAGATGGGCATGACACGTGGGGTGGAAGAGTTATTGAGCCACCGAAGCTGAGGCTGGGAGCTCGTAACGGCAAGATCAATACCATCACCGTGGATAAAGACAAGTGTCACTGGAATCTTGTTAAGAAAGCTGTTGTGGAAGGCACAACTATCAAGCGTTGGGCTGTGCTCGACTTTAGTGCCAAGGAACCCATGGACAGGTTAAACCGTTACTTCATTGGAAAGCTCATAGATCGTTGTTTTAGCCTAGGGATCCAAATGGGTGAACCCTTGGCATACGAATTTGCTGGAATGGGCACGTTAGGTAATCTCGATGTCCTAACACGACTTATGGAACATGTTAACGAACAAGTGTACAAAAAAAGCCATGGCGGTAAGCTTCAACTTCTTTTGTGTGTGATGACGAGGAAGGACCCGGGTTACAAATCCATCAAATGGATTGCTGAGACCAAGCTCGGAATCATTACCCAATGTTGCCTTTCCCCGACGGCCAATAAAGGTCAAGATCAGTACCTTGCCAGCCTCGGTCTCAAAATCAATGCAAAACTCGGGGGTTGCAATGTTGAGCTTGATGGTTGCCTCCTATCTAACGGCCAAAATCACGTCATGCTTATTGGCGCTGATGTCAATCATCCTCAGGCTTCGGATGTCTCAAGCCCATCAGTTGTTGCAGTTCTCGGGTCCGTAAACTGGCCTGCTGCAAACAAGTACATCACTCGGATTCGCTTCCAACAGCATCGTAAAGAACAAATTATGGATTTCGGTTCCATTTGCATGGACCTCATCAAAGCTTATGTGAAGCTCAACAAAGTCTGGCCCCAAAAGATTGTTATATTCCCAGATGGAGTCAGTGAAGGACAGTTTGGTACGGTACTAAATGAAGAGTTAATGGACTTGAAGAGGGCGATGAGAGAGAGAGGCTATGACCCTACCATTACCCTTATTGTCGCCCAAAAACGACACCAGACGCGTTTGCTCAATGAAGAAGGCGGCAGAATTGTTAATGTGCCACCATGAACTGTGGTGGACACTGTAATAATCCACCCCAAGGAGTTTGATTTCTATCTATGTAGCCACCACGGGATCATCGGCACTAGTAAGCCGACCCACTACCATGTACTGTGGGACGAACACAGGTTCAACTCTGATGCGCTGCAGAAGCTCATATACAATTTATGCTTCACCTTCGTCCGGAGCACCAAACCAGTGTATTTGGTCCCTCCTGTGTACTATGCTGACCTTGTCGCATACCGAGGGTGGTTGTACTGTGAGGTGGTAATGGAAGGGCAGATGCCTCGGTCAACGACCTCCTCGTCTTCTTCCTTGACACCATCATTGTCGCCCTCTTCAGGAGCATCGTTTGACAAGCGCTTCTGTAAGTTGCATGAAGACCTCGAGAACATCATGTTCTTCGTATGAGAGGACTTGTTGGAGGTGAGTTCTCCTTCAACCTCAATGCTTCTAAGGGTGTTCCGCTCATGCAAGTAAAAGGTCGTTTGTGCGTGAATCTAATACGCTGTTATTTGCTATGTTTTGTCGTGTTTTTTGGGGTACTGTTAGTATGATTGCTTTGACGTTAACAAAACTTGTTTTTGGAGATAACACGGCCTTTTCTGGGTGTGCTTTATGTTTTGTCTTGTGGCTTGTAGAAAATAAGACTGCTATGTGTGATTTGGGTTAGTTATTGGAACTATTAGGTTCTCAAATTGAAACTACTGTTGAATTTTAATTGCATGTGTCAAACTGAGTCATAGTGTCTGTTATTGGGGCTCTCATCTCAGTTTGTATGAAGGGGCTGAATGATGTAGTGCTCTTTCTATGTTAGAATTTATGATTATATGTTATCGGGTATGGTTTATTTATGTCGTCATCGTTTTGGTTTCAATTATTAACTGCTCAAAATATGAGTGTTCATTAGTTCGAGTTTGGAATAGACTGATCATGGTGGTCATTGTTGTGTGGTTTTTAAAATCTATCTAGATTTTATTATTGTTTGGTGTCACAATTAGGCTTTCGTTTCTTTTGAGGGAAGTAATCTTTTCTCGGAAATATTTTCCTTTAGAAAATGTTTTTCTTGGAAAATGAGATTTTTATTGAGGTTTTTCGTTGTTTGTTCCAACAAAAAATATATTCTGGCCTTACGATATTTATTGTTTGTTTTAAAGGAAAATATCTTTTACTAATCATCTTTTACCTAGTCATCGGACAATGTAAATAGTAATATAATATATTCGAAATTATCTAAGAAAATTATTACTAAGGTACCTCGAGTTTTAAGCATTTATCACATATAATGATATTTCAATATATATAATAAGGTACTTTGATGTTTGTTGTTCAAAAAGGTACTTTTTAGGGTTCTCTCTAAAACAAGGGCAACACTGAAGGCTTAGACTTTATTTTATTTTATTTTTTTAATCTAAAGAAGTATCTGCAATCATAATGTAGTCTAGATTTCAGTTTCTTTGCAACTGTTTAATTTGCACATCAAATTATAATTATTATAATTTATTTTATTTTAGTTGTGCACTCATGTCATATTGTGTTAATAATTTAAGGACGGTGTTATTGCTAGAGTAAAATTGTTATTATTAGAATAAAAATATAATTTTTAAAGTAATTTTGTAGCTCTTTTTATTTGTAAATCACATAATTGCTTTGACAACAAAATTTTTATTTTGACAATAATAATTTCCTAATTTATTTCATATAATTTGCGTGTAGAAGAAAATTTTTTTCCATATGTAACTAACATGTCGCATTTTGCTTTCCTCTTTCCCTTCTTCAAAACATTGATTAACGATTACCCCTTTGAAAATTAAACAACCAAACAAGGTGAAATAAATTTTTTCCGTAAAGTAATAGTTTCTAGGGGTGTGCACGGTCCGATTTTCATGAAAACCGCATTAAAACCGGATCAAACCGTTACAATACGGTTTGAAAAATTTTTCAAACCAAACCAAACTATTTTATATTTTAAACCATGCGGTTTGGTCCGGTTTGGTTACGGTTAAACCATAATATTAAGTAGGTTATTTTTTTTCAATAAAATGTGTTGGAACCAAATGAAAATAATAATAAAAAAAACATATAAAGTAGAAGGATATCACCTGAAACACTAGAAATGACGAAGTACCAATAAAGTAACAGTTGAGCTAGACGAGGATCACGCTCTCTATAAGATGGTTTTGCTCCCCTCTCGGATCTGAGCCGGTGCAGCAGGTATCGACGCGCTGCCTCCAGGATACAACGCCCAACTAATGTTGATACTTTCTCAGTCTGCACAACCTCAAAAGCCAGAACCTCCACAACACCTTACTTAGCCAAAAATTACAAACTTTTTTCAAAATCATACGCACATATTTATTTTTTATTATATATAAATAATTTTAGTAGTTTTTTTTTTCCCTTGCAACTGCTTTTGCATTGCTTTCAAAAACTAATATATATATATATATATATATATATATAAGCTTTTAAGTGCTAAATTAATTTGTAAAATTCATTGCCACCAACCGCTTTGTCTAATTGTTTTAAAGACCAATTGTAACGGATCCTCCATTGTATTATTGCAAGCATTTAGGACGTAAATTAATTACAATTTTAATTTGAATAGACTTATATTTTATGAATACATAAAGGAGGATATAATTGTCGGTATTAAATAGAAATTTACTAATTATTTAAAGGAGATAAATAATATCATCAACATCATATTAAATTTTTAAATCATGACTAAAGACATATTTTTATTAAAATATCCAACAATCCCCCACTTATTTTAATAAAAATGAAAAGGAACAGTTTTTAAAAAGAAACATATCTTTGGCTAAGTGAAGATCCCGTGCATCATGAGAGTGGCAATGCCTTTAAACCCTCACTTAGTGTTTCAGCAGCTTCCATACTAGAACCACAGTGGACTTAGCCTTTAAACCTTGGTTGCTTGTGGGCATGTAGAGTGCTTCACACACATGGTATCCAAGGTGCCCCCATAGGCTCTCTAAAGCGTGCACATTATGACCCTGTGCATTATCCTGGATTCATGAGCGCTTTAGAGAGTTAGCCCAAACTCTCATAGGAAGTGGCCTTGCTCCCACACTCATATAGATGAGTCTATCAGGAGTGTACTCATGGCCATACACCCCACCCCAACATAGGGGCTATAGGCCTCATTAAGAGTGTAACTAGCTCAACCTCAACATTGCCGCAAGTAAGCATGCCGCACCATAGGGATGAACTAAAATAATAATAAAATGAAATGCATGCTCACCCCCTGATCACTCTATGATTCGTTTGTCCCTTTTTTAGGGTATCCTCATAGGTGACCCAATTTCTTTTTTTAGGCTTAAGTCTCATCCCCCTCGATACTGTCCAGATCTTAACTCTAGCTAGGACTTTTATCCCCTCATAACACATTATATTAACATTGGCGCCATTAGTAATAGATCTGGATCTACCATCCTTATGGTATTTATCATACATTTTCATTCATATCTGATCGCAGTGGCACAAAAGAACCATTTAATAAATATATCATTTTCACCACTTTTTCAAATAACATGGTTTGTCCTCGCTTCCTTGCATCATTGGCACTAAACGGCCTCTGATGCTCGCCCAACAACAAACTCACATGCCACGTTGTGACAACATCCCTCATGGATAACAAATCAATTTCAAGATGCCACTATCCCATGATTTCTTCCTCACTCGTGACCCTAGTGCCAATCATATAACACGTCAAAGTATCTTCTCCAACAACATACCTCAAACAGGAGTATAAGATGAAGAGACACATATTCAAGGTGATATAGTAAGTGCTACCAACTTATCTTTGTGATAAGCTTTGCATCATCGACATACTCTCTTACAAAAGACACTAGCTAAACTCAAAGAACTAGCTAGTGGTAAACTCAAATTATCACCACTTCATCAGATCTCATAAAACAACCATAAGAATAACTTCATTTTTTACATTCATTTACCCTGTATATCTTTTGCTTCATATATTAGCACCAATTGCATTGACGCCAGCCTGTTTTGAGTCTAAGAAAAATTGCCTTTATTTATTCATAACAAAGGGCCCAGATTCATTATCAAATATATATAGTAAAATTGTCAACAAACACTAAATAATCTTTGTATAAAGTATATATATATATAGGATAACCATAACCAAAAGTTTTCTACTTTTCCTATTTTTGCTCTTTGCCTCTTACTCTTCAAGGTAGTTCAAGAATTAATTCTTATTTATGTTGGGGTAAGCTCTTACCACCCCCACTATTTTTAAAATTAGAAGGAAATTTATATTCAGAATGATTACATCTAAAGACTCTATTATACATTGCTAACAAGGTCTAGACATCCATTGGACTTATCATTCAAAATATAACTTACTAAGGCCCTTCTTGCTGCTCTTATTTCTAACTTAAAAAAAAAAAAATTTACACTACGACTTTCTCATGTGAACAAAACATCCTCCATGCCCTTAAGCAGTCCAATTTTTTTGTTGTTCTATTTCTCCAAATTAATTGGGTGGTTTTTTTTCCATAACTTTTTACGAGACATTCTATTTCACGTATAATCGGTGAATTGAGAACTCCTTCTCCCATTATATTACACTGTCAATCGAATTGTTTTTTCACTAATCACCAAACACAAATAATACATATAATATGGCCTCTTTAGAAGGCTTTGCCTTAAGCCTATGTGAAGCTTATTTTTTAGGGCAAATTAAATTGGACATTTTAACTTATTGTTCATCGAGGTTGCGATCTATTATTTTAATTGTTTGTGCAAATCTCAATTGTAATAATGTTTTGTGAAACTATAGAATTCACATTTAAAAAAAAACATTTTCTCTACCTTTGAGTTTAAACATACCATCACAAGCATATCACTTATTATCAAAATCATCCTTCTCAGTAATGGCATGGTGATAAGACTCAATCAATTACTTAAAATCGACCTTAATTAAGAGACAATATGACAAATTTTTATTTTATTTATTTATCTTATCATGAGTATAGGGAATATATTTAAAGGTTATAAATCCCTTGGAGGCATATTTGACTTTCAAGATACCAATGCCCGTGACCCAGGTTTAAGTCTCCAAGAAAAACCTTGCCATTACTCTCAACAATGGTGTAAATTTTTCCTTGTTGATAAATCAAAGCATTAACACAACTAAGAAACCGTAGCGTAATATTGTCCTTTATCGTTGACATGAAGGCTAACACATCACTAAGACAGGGATGTGGAAGCGAGTTTTTGGCCACCTCAACTTCAAGAGGGAAAAAAAGTTGGTGTTTCACAACTCGATCCATTTTCCACAGCACATAACTCTCACATATACATCAACACTCTCCTAATCAAATCCCCTATTATCTCTCTTTATCTCTCTCAACCTCTGCTACAACCCAAAATGCAAAATCACATAGGACGCCATTAAAATTAGAAGCAATAGGCTCTAACTCTCTCAAATAAACATAATCAAGATAGTAAAGGATCACAAGACAAGGGGAGGATAATGACTAGCACTATGCTTGCACCCTTCACTAGACAGTGTTATAAACCCTAAACCAATATTTATTTAAATACAAGTTTAGGGGTACTTGTATCCACTTACCGACCATCATAAATTTCAAATATAATAATTTTGGTTATCATGGGCATGAATGACTCGTCGTTTACATTGGCTCAAGATTTCGGTTCTACCACTTCTTCTTTTTAATTTTTTTACTTTTTTATGGGTTAGCCTCTGGGGGTTATGTTGGGCATTAGACATTAATCTTTGATGCTTACGATCATTTACATCAGTAGAGACTAAATTCACCCTTGAACGGCAAATCGTCTTAAAATTGTTGGAACCAAATGAAAATAATAATAAAAAAAGCATATAAAGTAGAAGGATATCGCCTGAAACACTGGAAATGACGAAGTACCAATAAAGTAACAGTTGAGTGAGACGCGGATCACGCTTTCTTTAAAACAGTTTCGCGCCCCTCTCGGATCTGAACCGGTGCAGCAAGTACCGACGCGCCGCCTGCAGGATACAACGCCCAACTAATGATGATACTTTCTCAGTCTGCACAACCTCGAAGCCAGAACCTCCACAACACCTTACTTAGCCAAAAATTACAAACTTTTTTCAAAATCATACGCACATATTTATTTTTTATTATATATAAACAATTTTGGTAGTTTTTTTTTCCTTGCAACTGCTTTTGCATTGCTTTCAAAAACTAATATATATATAAGCTTTTAAGTGCTAAATTAATTTGTAAAATTCATCGCCACCAACCGCTTTGTCTAATTGTTTTAAAGACCAATTGTAACGGATCCCCCATTGTATTATTGCAAGCATTTAGGACGTAAATTAATTACAATTTTAATTTGAATAGACTTATATTTTATGAATACATAAAGAAGGATATAATTGTTGGTATTAAATAGAAATTTCCTAATTATTTAAAGGAGATAAATAATATCATCAACATCATATTAAATTTCTAAATCATGACTAAAGACATATTTTTATTAAAATATCCAACAAAATGTAGATTAATTCTCGATACATATTACGGTTTTGTTACATTCATTGAGGTAATAATATATTTGTAATTTTCTACCTTAATTGTTTATATATAAACATTAATGTAACAAAATTTTACTAATAATAATTTGTTAGGTGTTTTACTCTAAAAATTTCTGCACTTTCCATTTTGTATTAAATAGGTTCATATGCTTTTTGTTGTGTCAATTTAGTTTCTTTATAAGTATATTGTATAGGATTTTTTTTACTTTTAGTCAGAGATTGTAGTGATTGGAATAAATGGGTGATTTGCAGTGGATTACTTGAATCTAACATGATTATGCCATTAATAATTAAATCCTTAACTTATTTTAAATTTGATCAAAGGACTTAATTGACACAATATAAATTATAGAGGGACTAAATTGACACTCTAAAAAAGTACAAAGACCATTAATATAAATAAGTGTAACTTTTTTATCAGGTTATCAAGTAAAACTTTGCCACTAACGTGACTTATTATGATTTGAATGGTATAAATAAACATTGAACCATCCTTATTTAGGTTTTTATGGTTTACGGTTTAGGTTTGGTTTAAACCGTAAATCCTATTAACCAAAATTTTCAAAACCAAACCAACCCGTAAATTACAGTTTGTTCCAGTTTGGATTACGATTTAGACCGTTCTTTGCATACCCCTAATAGTTTTTAAAAGACTATTACACCATTAAATATTCTCCGCCTTTTTTTTAACCCAAAACTAAACATATATAAGAATTAAATTGACACATTTCAAACAAATTGTACTGTGACATCATGTAAATAACACTAAATTTTGTTAGAAGGAAATAACCTTCATTCGCAAATTTACACAAGCTATGTTTATGAGATGAAATTTAGCTTTCTACTATCGGCTTCCTTACTTTGCAGAAAAAAGTAATTCCAAAATTCGAGAAAAGAAAAGGTATGAGCAAAAAAAAGGAAACAAATTTAACCCCCTGTACGAAGGGCTCGTTCAATATGTAAGAAGTACATGTGGAAAGTATAAATTTATAAGAAGTACGTATTTCGGCTATTCTTTAGTTGGCAGAAAGTAGGCATAATGCGGAAATGGAAATTGCTTACAATTTCTAATTCATGTAGCAATCAAACGTGACTTAATACAACAAGGAATATCATCAAATACAAACAATTGAGAGACAGAGAGAACGATTGATGGCTAGAAATGAGAGAAGGATGAGAAAGAAGGGAGATATGTGATGGTCTATTGCAGCCTCGAATCGAATGAAGAAAGGGACATTTAGTCGATGGTTTAAGGAAGGAGTTTGAACGATACATCACTAGACATATAAAGTATCTGAGATTACGAAGTAAACATGTGGTTTTCTGTTGTTTCTCAACAAAAATAATAGGAGTCTAACAATATTTGGTAGGACCTGAATTGAGTTATTCTCTTGCCACTGTATACTTTTGGGTACCATTTCTCTTTCATTTGCTGTAAAAAATAGTAAGTAGGAATAGCAAAAACAATCAAACACAGCAACGAAATTGATAAAGCGAGAAAAGATCTTACAAAATGATTAACCGCACCGTGGAGCAAGCCACTGTCCTAAAGGATGATTTCGCTGCTGCCTAGGGTGCAAACAGAGTTACCGGCGGCCATCCTTCAGGATTAACGCGATCTGACCTTTAACGTACACTCGTTAGGAGCTGGGTGGGATGCTGAGAGAACTTTGCCCAGACTTAGAGAGGAAGTATGAAGCAGAGAGAAGAGAAAGCCTTTTTGTTTTTGGATAGATTAAATGGCTGATAAAATTATAGTGTTTATAGCCCTAATTGTGACCGTTGGGAGCAGCCTTAAAATCCCAATGGTTATCTTTAAACGGGTGCGTCTCATGGGAACAAGAAGCAATAATGAAGGTCTTGCATGGGAGAGGCAGACGCGCATTTACGAGGCGCATTGGTAGCCGGTAAGAGAAAAGAAAATATTTTCGATAAAATAAAAATACTCGTCATAAAAAGGACACCTACATCCGAGCACAGTGGGCGGGCGACGCACGTGCGTGTGTGGTTCCCACCATTCTTTTGCTCTTAACTTAATTCAAATCCTTGTCTTTACAAGGCCATATATAAACTACTCCTCCCTTCTCTAAATTATCCATATGGAATGTGGGTTTTAGCTTAAGACTTCAATTATTCAATTTGGCTAAGCTTTGTTATATTTCCAACATCATTCACATAAATCTATGCTCAGACTATGGTATGCCAATGCATCAGACTAGTTATTGCTCACGCTTAGATGCATCTAACTAAAGCAGTTAATTTAAAATAGAGAAACCTTCCCTTGTTTGAAAATTGTTGAAAAATACCATAACTTAAAGGGAAACTGATTGAAAAACATTATTGTATATCGGTCTTAGAAGATGATACTCATAAACAACCTTCCTTTAGGATAGCATCTTGTAGGGGTAAGGCTGCATACATCTTCCCCCATCTCCTAGACCCTATCATGGCGGGGGCCTCTTAAGCACTAGGAAGTTATTGTCATTTTTGTTGTTGGTTTCAGAAGATGATAATGCTGCTGTGAGAACATGATAACGATATGGAGTGTGTCAAAATTTGATCTTTAAGAAGTACTAAAAACAAATTTGATCTTTAAGAAGTACTAAAAACAAATTTACTTGCTTAAAATAACACTTAAAAATCATTTCACAGTAGCGCGTGACGAAGTTTTATTTTTGATTTTGTCTAAACTAATGCGAGGGTTAGGAGATGCAGCGGAATCTTTGGAGAACGAGAAGGATTCAACAACCTTCCCTTTAATTTTATTAATCAATAATAAAAAAAAGAGGAACATAGAAATTCAATTCTAATTCTTACCTTTGAGAATAGAAAAAACTAAAGAACTCATAAAAATAAATCTAAACAATTGAATGAGCAAAACAACCTAATCCCTTTTGTATTTATAGAGGAGCTACTTGACTCTAAATAAAACACTAAAAGCTACATAAAATACTAGAAGATAAATATAAACAATAAAAGATAAATCTAAAATTTAAATTGATCCTAATCTAAGTCAATCTTTATCTTCACCGCTAGTTAAACTCTATCTTCACCGTGTTCCAAGTTCACCACATTCCAGCCATTTCGCCAATCCTCATGGCGCCAACCCATCTCCTGCCATGTATTACAATAGCCAAGCCGCTTACCATTCTTACCGCCAACCAACCCTTTCCGCCATGCTATCCGCCAAAGGAAGCGCGGCTGAATCATTAGGTATGTGCAATATTAACACGGCAAGCATCATTCCCAAAACAAGTCATAGTTAAAAAAGTTGTATGGGGAAGGGCATGTGAGATGCTTTTACAAAGTAGACTAGGTGATTTGTTCATGCAACAGACTGATTTTACATGCAGTAAAAGGATGATAAATAGAAAAATAATCAACATCGGTATTGCAAAGAAAAGATTTGAATGTCCTTCAATTGCGCGAGCTCATCCAATGGATTGTGTCATGTAGCAGGCGCAATATTGTAACACTCTTGACTCATATTTCCTTGTAGTTTGAATTCCTGACAAATCAGTAGACATTGCTCCTTAAATCCATTACATGATTCTCTAGCAATTGAGGGTTTGATCGAAAGATTGCATTAGGAGTTTCCAATGAAAATGTAATGAATTCTAATTCTACGGCAATGATCCTCAACAGATTCGTTATTATTGAAAAACATACTTTCAATGAGCCCAAGGTGTTTAAGTTATTAACCCTCTTCATACAACAACAGCAACAACAGACCTAATGCCATGAGAGCTCCCGCTAATGCAGGTTCTAGTATTAACCCTCTTCATCTCAAACAAAATGTCCGAAATAACGTTCTCCAATAAGAACGGGGAGTTGTAAATCCATACAATGAACAAATAAAGGCACATATTTTGTGGAGCAATACATTTATATATTATAGAGGCATGGTACATGATTATAATTTGTATAGGAGATTGAATTTAGGATAGACTAAAACAACACTGTTGTTGTTTCAAGAACTTTGTTGATTTCTTGCTTTCGTTTTCCCTAATGATTAGAATAATAATAATCTACACCCACCATTCACTCAGCGTGAATTCCTTTTCCTGCAATCGAAGGGGTATAATCGGCATTTCATTCTGTAGTTTGCAGAGCAGCAAGGAAGCTATGGAACACTACATCAAGGGAGGTCGTGGAGAGGGAGAGAGGAGAGAGAGGGAAGAGTTATACAGGTATGTTCTTAGGGATTGATCAGGGTTCTATTAACCAAGCTTGATCTTGGTTAATGCTAATTCCAGTCCAATACACTCAATCCAAATTAGAGGTTAAAGGGAGAGAAAGAAGATAGAGGTTTAAGGGAGAAGAAGAAGATGGTATTATATTCATTCATGAAATCCCTAATTCTTACATTAAGTATTCATATGGAAGATTAACTAAATTAAGAAAATGCAAAAGAAAAACTAAGTGAGAAAAATAGAAGATAATATCCTAAATATCTATAACTAACTCCGCTGTCGGGTCACGTGCCGGACACATGGTGCCTCTTCCACCCGCCATTTGAATCCCAACGGCTCCAACGGCCTTTCCCGCGCAATTCCCGCCAAACCTTCATTCGATTTCTCAGCTCAATTTCACTCGATTTCTCCACTTATCTCGCTCCACTGTAACACTACTTCCCCCCAAAATCACCCTTGTCCTCAAGGGTGAAAATCAGGGTATTTAAGCTGCAAATTGTTGAATTCTATATGTTTTTAATTGTATTTGTTTTATTTTAATTGTATTTGGTTTTAATGCAATAGAATAAATTAGATCTAGTTTTAAATTTGGGTCTTTATTTCTCCCTTGCTTTCCTCTTGTAACCGGCCCTCATGGTTGAATTGCCCCCATGAATGCCCTCTTCATTTCTTTATTTTTCTAGATCTAGATTTACACTGATGTAATTAGCCTAGGATTCTTTTAGTCTTGCACCTTTTCATTTGCCTTGATGTAAATTGTAAATAGGCTAGTATTGTTGTTAATTCAATCATCCAAAAGATTATTCTCTCATTCCAAGTGTTCTCCATTGTTCAAGTTATATTGCTTGTCATTTTTCTACATGGTATCAGAGCGGGATTAGATCTAGGTCGTCGCTCGTGTTGCCTAGTCGTGCCTCACTGTAAGCCAAACATCTTGAATTTTCATATTTCTTGTTTTACTTGTGTTATTTTACGCATCTTAAAATGAATAACGAAAATTCAAGTGAAGTTTCTAACCAAACCGTTGCTCCGGTTCTAGTTTCAGGGGGAGTTCCCGATGTGAACTCACCTTATTATCTCCACCCCTCGGGTCATCCGGGGCTTGTTTTCGTGCAAGATATTTTAACCGGCCCAAATTTCCCGGCTTGGAGGCGCTCTATTTTTAAGGTCTTTAAGGCCAAACGTAAAATTAGTTTTCTTGATGGTAGTATCAAGAAACCGGAGGAAGATTCTCTGGATTTCGAAAATTGGAGTGCCTGTGACTTGATGGTTTCTTCTTGGCTATCCAATTCGGTTTCTAAAGAAATCAATGCAAGTATTGCATATTCTGAATCTACGCGTGAAGTTTGGCTAGACTTGAATGAACGTTTTTCCCAAGGAAATGTACCGCGGGTTTATGAAATTAAGCATGAGATTTCACACTTAAGACAAGATAATATGTCGATGTTTGACTATTTCACCAAGTTAAGGTCCCTATGGGACGAACTTTACACTCTTGTGGCTATTCCCCCTTGTACTTGTGGCTCGGGGCAAGCTTTTGCGGCCATAAGAGACATGGAAAGGTTGCTTGATTTGTTGATGGGTTTGGACCCTTCCTTTTCTACCATAAGGTCCCAACTCATGAACACCAAGCCACTTCCCAATGTGTCCAATGCTTATGCTACCTTGTGTCAGGAAGAGAAGCAACAGAGTGTTGCCTTAGGTAGCGTTGCTAACCCTGAAGCTATGGCTCTCGTAGTGAAAGGGAATGTTGGAGCGAATGGGGGAGATTTGCCCAATTTCAATGGGCAAACTCCCAAGCGCAATAATCGGTTGTCTTGTTCTCATTGCAAAAGACAGGGTCACATAAAGGACTGCTACTGCGAGCTCATAGGTTACCCGGCAGGCTGGAAGATCCGGGGCCAGAACCGAGCATCAGCGGCGGTTGCTGTGCAGCCAGCAGCAAAGCCGGCGCCGGCTACTCCAGCAGCACCACCGCAGTACGATAGCCCTGTTGTGGGGTTGTCGGCGTCTCAGTATCAGCAGCTGTTGTCTTTGCTTAGTGTCGAGGGAAGTTCTCCTTGTGTCAACATGTCAGGTCAGGCTTTGTTTAATTCCGTTTGGATCATCGATACGGGTGCCTCTGACCATATGGTTTGTTCAGATTTTGTTTTCGATAGTGTTCAAGTTAACACCAAAGTCAAACCGGTTAGACTTCCGAATGGGAATTCTTTGTCAGTTTGGCACATAGGACATGCCACCGTTTCTAGCAACCTTACTCTTGAGAATGTTTTATGCATTCCCGATTTTCAGTGCAATCTCCTTTCAGTTAACAATTTATCTAGAGATAGGAATTGCGCATTGACTTTTTATTCAAATTGTTGTGTCATACATGACCTACCATCGAGGAAGCTGATTGGAGTGGGTAGACAACAAGATGGGCTATATCTTTTGGAGGGATCGGTTGCACCTTCAGTTATGCACGTGTTGGTTCTTGCAGAAAGGTCTTTGTTATGGCATCGTAGAACGGGGCATGTCCCTTTTAATAAATTGTCGAAAGTTTTGAATTTGGATTTTGGTACTTCTTTTGATGTTGTTTGTGATTCTTGCCATCGGGCAAAACAGACTCGTTTACCTTTCCCCGTTTCTGTTAGCAAGACTGGGCAATGTTTTGAATTGATTCATTGTGATATTTGGGGTCCTTATCGTACTTTGTCCATGACTGGTGCTCGTTTATTTCTTACCATCGTTGATGATTATAGCAGGTTTACTTGGGTTTATTTGATGAGAGATAAGTCTCATTCTCATAGAATCCTTATGGATTTTTGCCAAGTTGTACAAACTCAGTACAACAAATGTGTAAAGTAAGTAAAGAGCGATAATGGTGCGGAGTTTCTTTTTGGTCCTTTACTCAATTTCTATGCAGGGAAAGGGATTCAAGTACAAAATTCATGCATCGACACACCGCAACAAAATGGGAAGCACAGACATCTTCTTGAGGTGGCTCGGGCCCTTCGGTTTGAAGCAGGTCTTCCTATTCAATTTTGGGGAGAATGTGTCCTAACGGTGGCCTGTTTGATTAATCTCATGCCAACACAACGATTAGAAAACAGGAGTCCGTATGAGGTATTACTTGGAAAAGCACCCTCTTTTGGTCATTTACGTGTCTTTGGGTCTTTATGCTATGCTCATTATAAGGATCGTAACAAGGATAAATTTGGTAATCGTGCAAATAAATGTGTTTTCATTGGGTATCCACATGGAAAAAAAGGGTATAAGGTTTTTGATTTAGATAACAGGAAGATGATTGTTTCACGTGATGTAATTTTCTATGAAGACATATTTCCTTATTTTGAGAAGAAAGAGCGAAGGAATGATGATAATGAAATTGATTTAATACGGTATGTGGATGACAAAGTGCGTGGGAGGACACAGGTACAGGAGGCACCGGTGGTGGCTGAACCACCTCCGGATGCAACAGACCTGTCGGTGGCTGTACCACCGACAGGGACTGGTGCTGCAGCACCAGAACCAGGTGTTGCAGCACCAAGACAGGGGGTTGACAACCCCCAGCAGTGCACGCAGGAGGATGGCTCGGGAAGGCCGGGTCAGGTTTGCTTAATGTCGGTAAAGTACCAAGATTATATAGTGGATGTTCCTTCGTCTATAGCCCATCCTCGTGCTACCGCTTCTTTAGCCGACTCAGGTATGGTTTATCCTTTGTCAAATTTTGTGTCTAATGCATGATTCTCTAACTCACATTCATCTTTGCTTAAAGCCATCACCTCGGGTGATGAGCCACGAAATTTCTCTCAGGCAGTTGAATATAAACATTGGAGAGAGGCTATGGAGAAGGAGATTTCGGCTCTAGAGTAGAATAAGACGTGGACATTGGAGGAGTTACCTCCCGGGAAGTAAGCCATAGACTCCAAGTGGGTCTACAAGATAAAGTATAAGTCAGACGGTAGCATTGAGCGTTACAAGGCACGGTTGGTTGCCAAGGGTTATACTCAAGTCGAAGGTATCGATTATCATGACACTTTTGCTCTCGTTGCTAAACTTGTCACAGTTAGATTCGTTCTTGCAGTTGCAGCTGCTAGGGATTGGGTTATACATCAGTTAGATGTAAACAATGCCTTTTTACATGGTGACTTAGATGAGGAAGTTTATATGAAACTTCCTCAAGGGTTTGAAAAGCAACATCAGGGTAAAGTTTGTCGGTTACGTAAATCCATTTATGGCCTTAACCAAGCTTCTCGTAACTGGAATCAAAAGTTTGTGTCATTCTTGTTTGCCATTGGTTTTACACAATCCAAGTCGGATTACTCTTTGTTTACATATGTTCGTGGATCGGTCTTCACTAGTGTATTGGTGTATGTTGATGATGTCATCGTAACTGGAAATAATGTGAATCACATAGAAGAGGTTAAGTCCAAACACGATAAACAGTTTGGAATAAAGAACTTAGGGCCCGTTAAATATTTTCTTGGAATAGAGGTTGCTCGTACTAAAGATGGAATAGCTTTGAGTCAAAGAAAATATGCCCTTGACATTTTGAGTGAGACGGGCATTTTAGGTGCAAAACTTACTTCCACTCCAATAGTTCAAAACCATCGTTTAGTTGATGGGGAAGGGGACCGTGTAAAGGATCCAGGACAGTATCGACGAATAGTAGGGAGACTCCTTTACCTAACTATGACTCGACCCGACATTTGTCATGCAGTTAAAATCCTTAGTCAGTTTATGCATGATCCCCGAGTATCGCATGTAGAAGGGGCCTACCGAGTTCTTCGCTATGTGAAGGGAACACCGGGTCAGGGTATCTTTCTACCACATGCGTGTGATTTATCTCTTCGTGCTTATTGTGATGCTGACTGGGCAGGTTGCCCTACTTTTAGACGTTCCACTACAGGTTTTGTGGTATATTTGGGAGATTCCCCGGTATCATGGCGTTCTAAGAAGCAGTCCGTTGTTTCTCGTTCTTCCGCTGAAGCAGAGTATCGAGCCATGGCTACGGTTACTAGTGAGTTAGTATGGTTGAGGCGCATATTACGTGATCTCCAAGTTTGCACTAACCACCCTGCCATAGTGTTTTGTGATAATCAGGCGGCCCTTCATATCGCTTCTAACCCAGTGTTTCATGAGAGAACAAAGCACATAGAGATTGATTGTCATTTTGTTCGTAAAAAGTTATTAGCAAAAGAAATTTCCATTTCTTTTGTTAGGTCTACAGGTCAAGTGGCGGATGTCTTCACAAAGGCACTCGGTTTATCCTCGTTCTCCGCTTTTCTCTGCAAGTTGGGCATTGTTAACCTCCATGCTCCAACTTGAGGGGGAGTGTTGAATTCTATATGTTTTTAATTGTATTTGTTTTATTTTAATTGTATTTGGTTTTAATGTAATAGAATAAATTAGATCTAGTTTTAAATTAGGGAAGTAACTTTGGGTCTTTATTTCTCCCTTGCTTTCCTCTTGTAACCGGCCCTTATGGTTGAATTGCCCCCATGAATGCCCTCTTCAATTCTTTATTTTTCTGGATCTAGATTTACATTGATGTAATTAGCCTAGGATTCTTTTCGTCTTGCACCTTTTCATTTGCCTTGAAATAAATTATAAATAGGCTAGTATTGTTGTTAATTCAATCATACAAAAGATTATTCTCTCATTCCAAGTGTTCTTCATTGTTCAAGTTATATTGCTTGTCATTTTTCTACACAAATCATACAAAAATTCCCATGAAGCATCTTCACGAGGCAAATTCTTCCACTTAACCAATACTTTGGTTGTTGCATGGTTGTTCCTCTTCACAATCCTTCGCTCTAAGATCAACTCTGGGACCCTTTGAGGTCCAGCCTCCCAGTCTGCAGGAACATGAATGATTTCATGAGGAAGTGGACCACAATGAGGCTTGAGTTGTGATACATGGAATACATTATATACCCTTGCTGAATCAGGAATTTTAAGACGATAGGCCACCTTCCCTACTGCTGCCAGAACAAGGAATGGCCCAAAATACTTAGGAGAGAGCTTGTGTGTGCTTCTATGAGCCATTGTGATCTGCTTGTATGGGTGTAGCTTGAGATACACCCAATTTCCTAGTGCAAATGCCCTGTCAGTCCTACTTCTATCTGCATACTGCTTCATTCTGATCTATGCTCGAGCAAGGAGGAATTTGATGACCTTGGGGACCTCCTCTCTCTGTTGCAAGCTTCTATCAACAGCTTCTATGTGTGTTTCCCTAGGGATGTAAGGAATATGTATTGGAGGTGGCTGCCTGTACACCACTTCATAGGGTGTCTTTTGTGTAGAAGAATGCCAAGTGGTGTTGTACCACCACTTTGCTAGTGGTAGCCACTTGGACCATTGATGAGGATGGGAGCTACACATGCATTGAAGATAAGTCTCCAACCCTCAATTCACTACCTCAGTTTGACCATCAGATTACGGATGATAGGTTGTGGATAGGTGGAGCTCTACACCCTAAATAGAGAAAAGGGCCTGCCAGAAGTCACTTTGAAATACAGCATCACGATCACTCACAATAGAATGAGGAAGGCCATACAACTTGTAAACTTGGTCCAGGAAAAGCTGTACTGCAGTAATGGTAGTATAGGGGTGAGTTAATGAGAGGAAGTGGGCAGCTTTGTTTAACCTGCAAACCACTCCAAATATGATATCCTTCCCATGAGAGTGAGGCAAACCCTTGATGAAGTCCATTCAAATGTCTATCCACAGTCTGAGGGATAGGAAATGGTTGCAGAAAGCCTAGAGATGCAAGTGTTTCAGTCTTACAAGCTTGACAAATGAGGCATTGTCTGACAAGGGCAGCTACATCTTTAGACATCCCTTTCCAAAAGAACAAAGACTTGATCCTTTGCAAAGTGGCATCTCTACCTAAGTGCCCTCGTGAAGGAGATGAGTGCAGCCATAGGAATATCTTCTACTTAAGAGCATCATCTTGGCCAATCACTAACTTGCCCTTCTGTTTTAACTGCTCAGCCTACCAGCTGTACTTGGAGTGCTGTCTTGATCCATTAGAAAGTTCTGCTATGAGCTGCTGGAGGGCTGGATCTGTTTGCTAGCTTAATTGAATCATGACAAGAGTTTGCTATCCACAGTTGAAAGGATCTCACAAGTGATTTGCTGGCTTGTGACCCTTGACAAGGCATCCGCAACTATATGCTCCTTTCCTCTCTTATACTATATGACATAGCTAAACCTCATCAATTTAGCTAGCCATAATTGTTGAAAGTGTGTGTGAACTTTCTGCTCCAGAAGAAATTTCAGGCTCTTTTGATCTGTGCAAACTATGAAAGTATTGCTGATCACGTATTGGTGCCACGTCTTGACTGCAGCCACCAGAGCCATAAGCTCCCTCTCATATACTGACAGAGCCTGCTATGAGGGACTCAAATACTTGCCGATAAAGGCTATGGGATGACCAGCCTGAGAAAGTACAGCTCCAATCCCAGTATTACTAGCATCTGATTCTACCTCAAAGGACAAGGTCAAGCTGGGTAGGGCCAACACAGGGGCAGAGCTGAGAGCTTCCTTGAGAGCATCAAAAGCAGATTGAGCCCTTTCAGACCACTCCAACTTAACTCCTCCAGTCAGTTCAGTCAAAGGTTTAACAAGCATCCCATGCCTCTGTATGAATCTTCGATAGTAGCCATTAAGGCCTAGGAATCCCCTCAATTGCTTCAAGTTCTTAGGCTCCGGCCACTTCTTCATAGCTTTTATCTTATGAGGGTTAGTAGCTACCTTCCCTTTGGAAATTATATGGCCCAAGTACTCTATCTTGACAGCAGCAAAGGAGCACTTGCTTGACAAAGAGCTGATGATGCCTTAGCATATCAAACACAATCTGAAGGTGCTTCAAGTGATCAGCAAGATGAGCACTGTATACTAGAATGTCGTCAAAAAAGACTAACACAAACTTCCTCAAGTAAGGTGCAAAGATGGAGTTCATAAGTCCCTGAAACGTAGAAGGTGCATTTGTTAACCCAAAGGGCATCACTAAGAACTCAAAATGTCCAAAGTGAGTCCTAAAGGCAGTGTTCTGAACATCCTCCTCTTGCATTCGAATCTGGTAGTAGCCAGACCTCAAATCCAACTTAGAGAAGAGTCTAGCATCTCCCAATTCATCAAATAACTCCTCAACTAAAGGGATTGGGAACTTGTCTTTTATAGTGGCACTATTCAGGTCCCTATAGTCAATACACATTCTCCATCCTCCATCCTTCTTTCGCACCATTACCACTGTTGAAGCATAGGGGCTGAAGCTGTGTTCAATATATCCCTTTTGTAGAAGCTCTCGAACCATTTCCTCCATCACATCCATCTGCAGTGAGGGATAATTGTAGGGCCTCTTATTGATTAGTTGAGTTCCTTCCTTCAGAGTGATTCTATAATCAAAGGGACCCCTCTAGGGAGGCAATTGCCGTGGCACTTCAAAGAGAAGCTTATACCGGTGCAAAAGAAGTGAGATCTCCTAAGGCAGAGACTGGACTTGAGGATGTTCTAGGCTGAGTCTCATCAGCTGTGTTCCCACTTCTTTGTTCACAGTGTCCTCAGGGACTACGTGCATTAAAGCTACTATGGGTGAAGCAGAAAGAGCCTTGGAGAGGGCCGTAGCTCCCACAGTCTTCCAATTCAATGAGTCATCCCCGTTAAGCTCTCTGATCTGCCCTCCGTAGGTGAAGGACATAGTAAGATCTCTGAAATTGCATTTGATTTCACCCAATGTAGAAAGCCACTCGATCCAAGCACCATATCACACCCACCCAAGGAATGAGAAAAAAATTGAATGTGTATGAAGCCCCTTGCATCTTCCAAGTGAGAGCCTGGCATTGGACACTACAACTCAAATTGCTACCATCAGCAACTGCAACAGATATTGAAGAAACTGATCTCATAGAGCACTACAGCTTGTGGTCAAGAGACAAATTTATGAAGTTGTAAGTAGACCCTGAATCTATCAAAATGTGTACTGGTCTGCTCTTGATGGCCCCAATCACACGCAGTGTCTGATATGTTGAGGCTCCTGACAGGGCATGTAAGGAAATCTAGGCTGTTTGTTCTTCAACTTCTTCTATTTCACCCACATCTGCCTCCTCCTGCACTGCCCCTTCAACATCTCCATCCTTAGCATCAATGATAAATAGTTGTGGCCCTCTATTCTTACATCTATCCCCCAACTTAAATTTTTCATCACAGAAGTAGCAAAGACCCTTGGCTCTTCTATCTTGCATTTCAGCTCGAGTCATAGTTCTTTGAGCTCTAGCAGGAGCATTAGTATTCTAAGCCTGGTAGTTGGGTCCAGCTGTGTTGGATCTGTAAGGATTAACTGTTGATTTTTGGGTGTTGGGAGTAGGCAACAGAGGTACTTTGGAGTACTTCAACTGTTTGGCTAAGGCCTCGACCTTAGCTTCAGCTAATTTTTCCAAACAAACAACGTGTTACAAGAAGGTAGGTTGGGAAGTCCTTACTTCACGAGCAATGCCCTCTCTCAGCCCTGTCAAGAAGTAGCTAATGAGCTGGGCTTCCGTGAGGTCTGATCTCACTGCTGTTGTATCAAACTTCGCCAAATAATCTTTAACCGAGCCTTCCTACCTTAAACTCATAACCTCAGACACAGGATCCTCAAATGCATTCCCAAACCTCATTTTCAATTCTTCACAGTATTCAGTCCAGCTATGAATGGGTAAATTGCCTCTAGTTAACATGTACTTCCTATGCCATTGAAGAGCAAAGCCCCTCATGTGCACTAAGGCTAGTCTAACTTTCTCAATCTCGACAGTTCGATCAATCAAAAAGAACTGCTCACATGTAAACATCTAGCTATTGACATCCTCTCCATGGAAAAGAGGAAATTCTACCTTAGTCAATCGAGCAGAGTAAGGATTGCTACCAACAGGAGCTATTGGAGCTTGATCCCTCAGCATTACTGGAATTTGTTCACCCTTAGGAGCAGCGTCTACAACTGAACTTGATCCACCACCCCCAATTCCTCCTACTTGTCCAGCAGATATATCACGTCGAATGGAAAACCCAGTCAGGACATCCTTGATCTCCAACAGTACAAACTTCAGCTCACCCTGAGCTCGTTCCTACTTCTGAGAGCTCAATTGCAGTTGTTCAGCTAATGCATCTTGCTTCTCCGAGCTCGATCTGAAATGGTTAGCCATGGATTCCTCAATCCTCCCCATCTCAACCACCGATCGTGTATTGTCAGCCATTACTAAGCTCGATCGTCCCCACAGTAAGAGAATCGCAGGCTCTGATACTAGTGTTAACCAAGCTTGATCTTGGTTAATGCTAATTCCAATCCAATCCACTCAATCCAAATTAGAGGTTAAAGGGAGATAAAGAAGATAGAGGTTTAAGGGAGAAGAAGAAGACAATATTATATTCATTCACGAAATCCCTAATTCTTGCATTAAGTATTTATATGGAAGATTAACTAAATTAAGAAAATGCAAAAGAAAAACAAAATGAGAAAATTAGAAGATAGTATCCTAAATATCTATAACTAACTTGGCTGTCAGGTCACGTGCCGGGCACGTGCTGCCTCTTCTACCAGCCATTTGAGTCCCAACGGCTCCAACGGCCTTTCCCACGCAATTCTCGCCAAACCTTCATTCAATTTCTCAGCTCAATGTCACTCGATTTCTCCACTTATCTTGCTCCACTGTAACAGGTTCATTTACCAGGCACTAATGCACCGGATCACATTAGAACTCCGAAGTTAAGCATGCTTGGACGACAGTAGTACCAAGGTGGGTGATCTCGTGGGAAGTCCTCGTGTTGCCAACCCTATAAAGTTTGGAGTCCTCGGAAACAGCCTCTCTACAGGGTTACACCCTGAAGGGTTACAGCTGCATACATCCACCCTTCCTAGACCCCGCTTATGCGAGAGCCCTTAAGACACTGGGTCTGTTGTTGTTGTACTATTTGGATCCTTATTATATTTGATGTTTTCTGTAAGATTGTGAAGATGTTCACATATACAATATTTATACAAAAGCAAATCAAATAGCCGCTTGTATCACAAAAGAGGTAAAGAAAAGCATTGGAACACCCAACTTACACATACTTTGATGCATCAATTCGAGACGCATCGAAGGGAATGAAGATGAATTAGAGTTTAAGAGAAGAGTAAGTGCATGAGATGAGAAAGAATTAGTAGAATTTAGAAAGAGAAAGTAGAGAAGAGGAGAAAAAGATTGAGAAGATTGATTTGATTCTTGTTATTATTAATATAATCATTACACAACTATTTATAGTAATAACTAGTAATAGTAACTAACTAAATCTAACAATTTTACTACTAATTACTAATTAATTCTAACTACCTTACTAATCCTAACCTCCATACTAATATCTATTACATATCTCTTTTACTTGTACCATACTTAGAGCTTGTTTAGGACTGCTACTGAAAAAACTTCTTTTTTTAGAAGCAATTTCTGTAAAAACACTTTTATAAAAGGTACTGTTTCTAATAAGCAGTTTGTATTTGGCCAACCAGTAAAGAAGTATTTATAGTATTATTGTGTGTTCGACCAATGTTTAAAAAAATACTTTTTTTTTATAAAATTACTAGAAAGGACACTAACAAAAATCTTTTATAGTTGAAAAAAATCACCCATAAATCATTCTCAATATTTAATATATTTTTTAAATATTTAAAATATTTTTTAAATATATAAATATATCTTAAATATTTAAAATATTTTCTCAATATTTTAAAAATATTTAATTTTTTAAGAAAATTAAAATATTTTCAAATATTTAAAATATTTTCTAAATACCATAAATATATTATTAATTATTAACATATTTTTCGTATTTTATATATTTTTAAAAATATATAAATTATTTGTGAAATATATAAATTATTTTTCAAAATATATTAACAAATTTCAGGGTACTTGAAATAAACTTTCTCAATTGTTTAGTTTTTGTTTTTGCTTAAAAGCAAAAAAAACAGCTCATACTTTTAATAAAAAGCGTTTTTTTTACAGCTACCAAACACCCTCAAATATCAAAAAAATTGCTTTTTCCCAAAAAAAAAAAAAAACACTTTTTTCTCTAAAATAAGCAATCATAAACAGGCTAGTCTCTTATTAAACATAGGCGTATTCATGTATCTTTATCACTTGAACCAATCCGTTGGATACTTCAAGTAATTTATGAGAATAAATTTTTGACACAAAGATTAGAACAACAGTACGATCACAGAAACGTACATTACACCTCTTTTGAAATAATTGAGTAGGGAGAGCGAGAAAGGGCTCTTCGACGATACAAATGAACACAATTCCACAAGAAATACAAGAAACTATACAACATGAATAACAAAGTCCAACCACAACAATATATGCCCCCACCTCCAAGCAACTGCTTTAATAAAGCATATGCATTGTATTAATTTTGTAAAAGAACACTTACAATGCTAAAACTCTCACTAAAAATTGCTAATTATATGGTTGTTAATTTAAACTTTTCTGTAAACAAGGCTTAAAATTAACTTACATTCCTTAAGAAAATCCAACATGATCCATGCAAAAGACTTCCCGTGAGTCGTGGCGATATCTACTGTGGCTCCCTAGAACTCCTGCAGAACCAAACTAGCAGTCAGATTTAAGGCATCCCAAATTTTACTGCACATAATCATATTTAAAATTTAATCACGAAGAAGAATAAGCGATGGTTCATTGAAATTTTCTCAATATTTAATCTTTAAAATAAAAATTGAAGAATAACAGAAAATTTATAGAACATGGGAAACAAAAGAAGTGTTCTCCTATTTTCAGAAGCGAGAAGAAAATTCTAGTTTCCTATAAACTTTGGCAAAGCAGGTCTCTTTGAAAGCATTTTAAAGAGAGAAAGCAGAGTTTCATGAATTTTTCAAAAAAAAAAAAAAAAAAGGAAAAAGAAAAATTTTCACGAACCTTCAGTATAAAATCTTCTGTAACAAATGAACTAAGTCATTAGTGTTCTTGCGGTGGACTGAAAACTCAGGGCACATTCAGTTATTTGGTCTACAATCGGATCAGACTAATTGCATCTCCAGGAGTTGATTTGGTACTTTATAAGTATTCAGTCGGACCTAAGTTCAGAGCAATGAGCATCCTTAAGGTGTTACTGTATTGCTACATTCCGAAACTAACTTTTACTAATCTTTGTCCAGATCTAATTTAGGCTTTAGACCAATGAACACCCCAAAGTGTTGTGTAGTAAAACGAGGTCCAAATCAGTGACCATAGATGGAACCGCACAATAATCAATCTAGTTTGATCTTAAACTGAACTTTCCTATCTGGTTCGATTAGATGCATATTCATCAATTATGAACCAGACTGAACCTAGCCAAAGACCAAATGATAATAATTTGGTCTAGTTGATACTTGAATGAATTTTCTTATTCAGTCCAACTTCAGTCAAATTTGGAATGGACCTAGCTGAAGAACAAACCGCACAACCGAATAATTGGTTTAGATTGAATAATCCGGCCTGATCTCGGTCCAGTTAGTTATTCTAACATTTTAAATATGTTCATTGATTTTTTGGCCCTAAAGGCCATTAATAATGTAATTTTAAAGATAATAATCATTTAGTGAGTTATTGTATTTCATTGTTTTAATCATGTTAAAAATAACCTGTAAGAAAGCAACCAAAAATCAACAATGATCAAGTTGATACCGAACATTGCATAACAAGATAGATCAAGTTGATACCAAACATTCCAAGACGATGAATCAAGAAAGGTTGAAGTGTAGATTGATCCATAATCAAAAGAACGAGATCCACATGCTTCAAGAAGTTTCTTTTTACTTCTTAGGATTTAGGATATATTGATTGATTCAAGCATCTTAATATCACTTTGTATGCTCTAACAAAAATATTTTTGAAAGATTTGAAATTTGATTTCCAAATCTTATTTAAAAAGCACTCAAAAAATCAGATCCGATTCAATTTTTCAATAAAAATATTTTATAAATTGGCATTATTAGAGACATGCCTAAAATAATGAGATCAAGAAAATTATTAGGATGATATTTTGTCTTGATTTTAAAAAAAAATATTTATTCAAAAAATAAGATTAAAAGTAGTAACAATCAAGCCAACAATCAAAAGAGGTTCAAAAACACCCAAGTATGCTGAGTGTTGGCACATAAGAAGTATATGTCGGCACACAGACAAACAGTAGCCAAATTGGGCTGCTGCATGTCCACACACAAGTCTGTGTGTCAACATACAAGCTTGCAATAGCTCCTAACAACTATTTTTTAAATCCAATTTCTTTCAAATTTTTTTCCAAATCTTTCAAAAGGCTAGTTGGGGCTTCTCTTGGCTATAAAAACCTTGGGTGCTTCATTCAAGTCATTTAAATAAGAAGAAAAAATTAGTTTTAATTGTTGTTGTGTTCTTGAGCTTTCAAAGTTTTTAATTTCTACTGGAGTTCTCTTAAGCACCACTACTTCTCTCTTTAATTGAGTTTATTGAGCTTAAATGACATATTCTAGCTTTTGTTAAGCTTGATCAATTGTGAAATCAATCTTTTAAGAGTGATTCTTTTAAACTCATTTTCTTTTAAAAATGTTGGTCTTGAGCCTATGTACAAAAGGATTTGTTGTAAAAAGGTTGGATCCTAAGCCCACATTACAAAAGGATTAGTTTTAAAAGGTTAGTCATGAGCCTAGGTACACAAGGACAGGCTGTAAGAGGTTGGATCCCGAGCCTAAATTTCAAAATGATTATTAAGCTTAGTGAAAGGCTTAAGTAATGACGCTTAGTAAAAGGTTGGGAAGTGCACTAGCTTCCACGTAGGAAGCGAACCACTATAAAAATCGTGGTGCATTTGTCTCTTCCTCCCTCTACTTTTTCATTGAGATTATTGGTTCTTAAATTTTAAGTTTTTAATTTATCACAAAACCACCTAATTCATCCCCCTTGAGGTTGCTCTTTGGGCCTTCAAATTTAAACCTAGATTGGAACTGGGTAACAATTGCTAAAAAGTCCAGATCAAGGATTAGGATGAATAATAGCCGGTCTTGTTCAAGTTTTCAGTCCTGAGTCAATATTTGCACACCCCTAGGTAGAAAGCAATTCTTTCTGAATATCAATGTACAACTTGCAATTTTTTTAACTATACTTCATAATCTCCATTCCTTCTTTTGTATAATTTTAATATTGTTTTATTTTTCTAAAATTTTCCTTGATCTCCAAATAATTTGAAACAAAATGATATTCCTTTCAATTTTTTTCTCTTTTCATCACAATCTTTGATTTAAAATTTACTTTCCAAATACAAACTAAGAGCCTATTTAATATCCTTTTTTGTTTGCATTTTTTGTTTTTACAAATTAACCATTTTTGAAATAATCTCTTTTCCTTATTCTCAATTTTTCTTGGTTTGAGGGAAAACTGAAGTCTGAAAATAAGAAATCAAAAACAAGAAAAAATTAGTTTCAAAACCCCGTTTTTAGTTTCTAAAAAAACAGAAATAGAAAACAATACCAAACATGTCCTAAGAAAACGTGAGCTTCTGTTTTGTTGGTTCTGACAAATTTTAGTGTAACATGACAATGAGATGAAGAAAGAGAAAACACGAAATTAAAAGAAGAAATAAAGATGGGGTAGAATCAAGGGATTCAATAAAAGAATACGGAAGTCAAGGAACTTACTTCTCAAATTGCTCCATTCCTAAAAAGTCATAGCAGCAGGACCTTCCCTTTGGATGATGGAAACTAGTTTGCTTGGTTAGTAAGACCTTGTTTCCTGCATCATCTACCGATGTCTCGAGACCACAACCATTGCAAAACGATTCCAGATCCAATTCCTAAAAGAAAATTAAAAATTTGATTTGAAGGTGATGACTGTGTTAGGAATCGTGAGATAAGCAAAGCCAGACAAACGGGAAGATACCTTCATCCTAAGGATCATAGAAAGCTTTGTTAGAGGATATGGATGAAGCTTGTACCCGCTGTAGTTTATACATGCCACAGCTTGTGCACGTACCTTCAAAACATGTCAAATTAGTTGGATCAGTTAAATGCCCTTCCGTTGACCTTTTTTAATGGCAGATAATGTCAAATGCGAGTGACCCATTACACGACCATTAAAAATTCTATTCACAACTTACTATTAATTTTATTCTATGACTGAATTAATATAATAGAATTGTACAAGGATAAACTGACATAATTAAAAATATAAAGACAAAATTGACACAATTGACAAAGTATAAAAACCTATGGTGTAAGTAACCAACATGTATGCAAGTCTTAAAAAGGTATTACAATGACCATATTCCACATATACCCGTAGCTACATTGACTTCTCATTCTACTCTAAAGTATCTATGTTGACAAGCGTACTTGGACCTTGATATGACATTGTCTCCAACTCCTATACTTGAGTTTCGGAGCACAAGTGCCAACTACTTCTCTTCCACTTAGAATGCAAAATTCACAGGGAAGATAATGTTTTAAGTACTTGAACTCTTTTTTTAAGAAGGACAATTAAGAGTAAGGAGATCAACTTCGAACCCGAGCCAGCTACCTAGGTGGGTAGGTAGTTGGCCACTACATCCAAGGTTGTCAAAATCGGGATTCTATGTAGAATCGACGAGGGGTTATCAGAATCGGAATCGTAGAATCGAATCGAGAATCGTAAGATTCTACTTTATGTGTAAATAAATTATTTATGCTAACAAAGTATTAACAATTCTCATATATATGATAAAGAACATCAAAAACTCTAAAACACATTAGTTTTACAATACATTGAAAATTCAAAGGTAGGAAAAAGTGTAACATCATTCTAACATAAAACATACACTCAAAGTCTCAACTCATAGCGTCATTTAGAATATTTTTACAAAATTTTTCACTGAATAACATACTTTTTTGATACTCGTAATGCAAGAAAGATAATTTGAAATGAAAATTCCAAATTTGTGACTGATGAGAGTTCAATAAACAATTTTAGAATTATTTAAGAAATTTTGACTATTACGTGTCAGATATTATACATTTTTTCTTCAAGTTAAATATTACAAATAAACTTGAATAAAAAGCGATGTATAAATATAGAAGTATAAATATACAACTTATATGATCTAAGTATAGAGTTGAAAAAGGTTAAAAAGAATTTGAAGAAATTTGCATACAAACTAAAAATTTTCAACAGTGCATATGGGTACATTATGTGTATAAGTATACCTAAACAAAAATTAGTAAGACTATCGACATATAATAAAATTATTTATTTTTAATTTTCGCCTAAAATTTGTAATATTTATATTATATATACACCAAAGAGGGCACCAACACGCCGTTACCGGATCCCATTAGAACTCTGAAATTAAGCGTCCTTGGGAGAGAGTAATATCAGGATGGGTGACCTCCTGGGAAGTCCTCACCCTCAGGTTGGGGGCACCCGGAAACAACCTCTCTTCTAGTTAACACCCTGAAGGGGTAAGGCTGCATACATTCCCCCCCCCCCCCCCCCCCCCCCCCCCCGCCCCTGCGTAGACGGGAGCCCTTGAGGCACTGAGTATGTTCCTTTCCTTTTTACATTATATATACAAAAACTAGTGAGACAAATGTCCCTAAATCAAAGTTGCTTCAAGCATTGATTAAAAAAAAAAAAAAAAAAAACAAAGGGTTGCTTCATGGGGGAATCGAACCTGCGCCCTTGCATATGGCAACTAATCAAAGGACCACTTGGCCAAAAGTCCCATAGTGACTTTGTCTTTGTTCAAATTAAATTTATTTTAAGTCATCGGTTAAATTGTGTAAAATTGCGATGTTTGCGATTTTGATCCGATTTTGACCCGATTCTACCTGAGTACAATTTTTTACGCGATTTAAATCGATTGGCTAATGTAGAATTGTAGAATCGTGCAATTCTACGATCTGAATCGCGATTTTAACAACCATGACTACACCGACCCCTACATGCTTGTTAAGTAGTGAAACAAAAGAAGCCATTTATGATATCGTGTTAAGATATCACCACAAATTATATTATTTCCATAAAGTAGAGACCACAAATAGCATCAATGTCTACTGGAAAAGCAGCAACGAAAGCTATAATAAATACATGTTGCAGTCAGTAGGGTAAGGATCATCAGAAGACTGAATGAGCACCTCAGCTTGGTATTCCCAAAGGTACACGAACAAACAGGACAGACACATATATAATAGAATTAAAAGCAAGCAATTAGTCAAATGCAACCTCGTCAATGTAAGGTTCAATGATGCAGAACTGCAGGAAAGTAGCTTCTTCCGCTACTGTGCAAAAGAAACGCCAATAGTTGCCAGTGCGAAAGGACCTGACACAAAAACAGGATTCAGAATGCAATAGCAATGTTCACCTTTTACTCAAAAGAAGAAAACATCACGAGAAAAACTAAAATAAAATGTTTGTGAAAAGTAATTATTTGAAGTACCTTAAAACTCTTCGGACAAAGCACATTTCCTTAGTCCTGATAACAGAAGATGAAAGACGAGAAAACCACAAAGAAAGGGGTTCACCCTATACAATACAGAAATTCGTATTCAGACTTCGTGTGGTCGAACGTAAGACTTATACGGGAAGATAATTAAATCAGAGCAAGACAAAGATCAACCGTTGATTGTCTATCAGAATTGAGATGCAGCAAAACGTATAGTGAACGATATTCAGCTTCTTGTGTAAAAAATGAATCTGAATTGCGATTCACTTTGTACAGATCATACAAGGCTGCAAGAGACTTCGAGAGCTGCTCCATGTTGAGATGATGCAACGAAGAAACACCGAGATTGTCACCCCTGCATCTCCAAAGCCTGTGATGGGAAATGACATGAAATCTGACCTACAAATGAAAAATAAATGAATAAATTTATCATGTCTCGGGAGCTTTGATATGATATGTAGCTGCATGCCCCAGCGTCAAGCAGTAGTTGAAGCCTAGCATCTAGCTATGTATGCACAAGGCCTAAGGCTCAATCCTTCACTGAAAAGGAATTGAGGATTCAGATGGAATTGTATATGCCAAATTTGAAAGCAAGGTAGAAAAGAACAGAGATGCTACACTATAGTTCATGAGGTCCTAAATTGCAGATGTAGACTTGTGATTTCTAGACAATTCTAGCAGAACATCTTTTTCAGCGTTGTGTTTTCATTTATTTATCATTTATCTTTCCTTTCTCCACTTTCTGGATTTCTTTTTGCATGGCAAAACAAATGCAACATAACAAAAATCGGGGCAAAACAGAATAACCAACACTAACGACTTGTTTGGTATTGTGTTCTATTTGCAGTGTTCAGCTTTTGAGAAACTAACAATAAGGTTCTGGAAAAAAAAATTTCTAATTTTTGGTTTTTTTATTTTTATTTTTATTCTTTTCTAGGTTTGAATGATAACTTAAAATAAAAAAATAAAAAACCAAAAATAAGAAAAGAATCATTTTTAAAACCTTGTTTCCTAGTTTCTCAAAAACCAAAACTGCAAACAGAATACCTTATCAAATAGGCGAAATTTTTTTTAAAGCTACATAGCAAAAATGAACTAAACAAGCTCTCACATGTTAAACCATTCTGCCACCTCAATATCCATAGCCATATCGTAAAATACATAAGACCTTAAATTACACTGTCCAAGGTCTATGGTCTTGACCACACCATTGTATACATTACTGTAAAAGCTGGGATGGTAATCTGTGACAACTATTCATCTTATTCCTATTCCAACACATTTTCATGCTTCTAAACTGGCTAGCCTAGTCGCTCAAAAAGAAAAACTGTAACTATATATATTGGCAGGGCCAGACAAGAATATATACACATATATAAAGAAGACAACATATACCATCTTTTCATACATCCAGAGTGCTCGATTGTTGGTGATATTCTGCATGCTAAGGTCCTGCCTTATAGACCTTGTTCTATCAAAGATGAAGTCATGAACTTCTTCGAATGGTAGTTCTGACGAGTACATCAACTTCAAAAGGTAATTTAATGTGTCTTCTAACACAGGGAGAGGTCGCACATCCGATGGTTGGACATCCTTGCTTGATATTGTCCTGCAAAACTAGTGACACAGATGGTTGGTAAAATGCTTCTTACATTCTCCAAAAATTCACCTTAAAACAGCCTACAAGAGATAAGAGGTTAAAGCAGACTCCCGTACTTGGTCTTCACAGCACAGTTGGTTATAAGCAAAGAGCCAATGAGCCGTTAGTTTAGCTATAAAATACTAATAAGTTTGTGGTCTAGGACAAGGGACCCTAGGTTCAGATTGCCTCCCTACATGCCAAAATCCCAATTTTAACCAAAAAAGTTTATAAATGAAGAAAGAGAAAAAGGAACCACAAAGTCAAGAAGTTGCAAGGAATTTGATGCAAATCTTGCTTTCGACTTCTATTATGGCCAGCTGAAGATGAAACAAAAATTTGAACATGGCGGGTCCAAGCATAAGTTTTTGGTTCGTCCTTAGTGATAGATAATGAACTACAACAAAGAGAAGCACTCCATATAGCTCCGTATCAAGAACAATAGTAATACTTTGATTATATACTGTCATAATTTGCTTAGATAGAGTTAAACCTAAATGAGGAGATGGCTTTAGATGGAGTTGAGTGGCGGGTTAGAATAGGTATAGCTGACATAGTAGTTTAGGATAGAGGAGCCCAACGAAGCCGGTCCATATCGCCCCTAGTTGCTATTGTGCTTTTTGCTTGCGCGTTTTATTGTTGCTTGTATGTTTTATTGTTGTTCTATTGTTACTTTATGTTGTGCTGCTTGTTGCTTTGTTGCTGTATTGTTGCTTTATTATTTCGTTCGTTTTTTTTTTGCTTTTCGTGATTTTTAGGGTTGGGGACCCTCGGACACAACCTCTCCTTAGGGTAGCACCCTGAAGAGGTAAGGCTACATACCCCCGGCGGGCGGCGGCGACCTTGCTCTAATGGGAGCCCTTGTGGCACTGGATTTTTTTGGTTGTTGTTGTTGTGCTGTTATAATTTGCTTGCAGTATGAGAGGAGCTGCTGTGTAAAGAAAGGCTTCTTGGTCCCTTTTGTCTAGGGCTAGGAAATTGTCTTTTCATGCCGAAATGTGAATTTTCATTTCCCCTTGACACATGTAGCTTATGGGCAAGAAGATATGGGAAACGCATCATTCCAGAAAAAAAAAAACTTGAGATTATCGGGAAGATGACAATGAACCCCTTGACCTGAATGTAAAGCCTGTTTTCCAAAGGCTAGCTCCATATGTCAGTTCTGTGTAGAATAAACCACAAGAGATTGGTATAGATGATAAACGTTTACGATTGTATAAGGAACAAAGTAAAAGAAAGTCAAAGCAGAAGAATGGCACTTAAACAAATTACGCTTTTTTATGACTTCAGGGCACATGAGAAAAAAAGAGTTGCTCATTCATCTCACTCACCATTTGATTACTTTGGAGATTCTGCTCATTTCTCTCATACCATGTTGCCTAAAGCCATAGAGAGGATATAAGGTGTGTTTGGTTTAGCTTATTTCATATTATCTTTTTTCAAGTTATTAGTTTCGATAAGATTTGTATCTTTTTATAGTGAAGTATTTGGATGTACAGTGCACAAAATGAAATGTTTGGATATAAGTTTATTAAAAAAACGTATCTATTATAATTAGAAAAATGACTTAATAATATAAACCAACTAATTATAATAGATAGAAGAGAATCATGATAATAATTGGTTATGGTAGTGGAAAGTAGTGAATGTAACGACTCATAGGCGTAAAAAGGGTGGTGATAGGTAAGGGTGGTAATAACAAGTAAAAATACGTCATTGTAGTGAAGATTTAATGTTAATATAGTCTTTTTAAAACATTTTTCTGAGATAAGATGCGAAAAAGATTCAGCAATGTATCTTTTTCTACTTAATTATAAAACAGCCTTTTCATATTTCTATTTAAGCTGTAAAAAAGATGTCAAAAGATCTTTTTTTTTTTTTTGGGGGGGGGGGGGGGGGGGGGGGGGGGAAGAAGGGGGAGGAGGAAGGGGAGGGGGGATGAGAATTGAACCCGGGATCCCGGTGTGGCACACCTACTCCCCAACCAGGGGAGCTCCCGGGAGGTTCTCAATGTCAAAAGATCTTTTTTGTCAACCAAATGCAAGCCTGCCAATCAACTAGACCTTTTTTACAGCATTAGGCTGTTAAAAAGTTGAAACAAACGCAGCCTAGTCATATCCTTTTTCCATCTTAAGGCCTGAAGAAGCCACCACAAACTAATATTGGGTGGAGTCCCGTGGTTATGTTCTAAAACCTTAATGAGTGTCTGTGTCCAGAAAATAGATGATAAATCATGAATCAAGAAAAATCATCCTATAGAAAGGTCCCACTCATATGGTTGCTGGCATAAAGGGAAATGCCACCAGGAAAAGGTTGAACTAGTATATTAATTGGAGGGAATTGATGTTGCATGGTCGTATTTTTTAGGACACCTTGTACTTCATTTTTTGTACGTTGTTCTCCCTGTTAATAACATTTCTTTTTTCGATGAAAAAGTATAGTATATGGAGGAAAAGAAGTCGTCAATAACAATAACAAATTTGATTGAATAACTGTTTGAAGCCACCGTAGAAGATGAAAAATAATTGGTTGATATCTCTCTTTCAAAGGGGAGCAAAGATGAAGTTAGGTTTTCAACATTGTTTCAAGCAAGCTAATATGTCTGTCAACTGGGTAGCCAAATTTGGTCATACGATTCCTACTTTGCAATGTCTTGGTCTTCTCTGCTAAGCTTTTAGTTGGTTTCTATCAATAGATGGAGAAGGGCTTCCCTAGGAAGGCACCCAACGCCAGTCTTCTTACCTTTGTTTAAAAAAGAAGATCTAATAACACCTCGAATCATAGTTGCAGAAAACGCCTAACATGCTAACATTTCACGTCTAGAAACACAATTCACCATTTCAAGTCAGATTCGGGTTTCCAACGCGTATCAAACTCAACAGGAAACACGATTCAAACAATCATAAAATCATTTTGATAAGAGATACATATTAGATGATTTGTCGGCTAATTATATTACTTAATTTAACAAAAGACGAATTGCAGGGACATATCGGAATTAATTTTCTTCATCTTATTCATTTGAGTATTTAAATTTCTTGGTTATAGATTAATATCAAATTTGTTTTGATATTTATGTTTTAATGGCTCAATTGATGACATTTCATCAATTTTTCTTGTATATCTAATATATAGTAATATAAGTCATCCCTCCATGCTCTCAACTTTAGAAACTTCTATGACTTCCCGCTCCCGCTCTTGCTTCCGCTTCGAGCAACTATGCGCAGACTCTTCCCAATCAGCCTTGAACTACGAATTCCCCTTTGCCGTAATTCCGTCAAATATCATCACACTTGGACTTGGCTCAAGGAGTTGTCACACATGAAGTCCACATATAAGCCTAGATGAGTTCTATTGAGTTGTCGTATTTATTGATCGGAAATGGGATTTGTTACTAGACTCATATGTAAGGTCCTTAGCAAATTGCAACCTCAATGCATCATTTCCACGTTACCAAATACAATAAATTACCTCCTTTCACATTTCTATAGGAAATGGTGGCGTGAATGACACAAGGAGGCTTACCTTTTTCAAAGCAAGGCTTGGAGATGACCTCCCAGGATTTCCATCCAATCTCTCACATACAGCAAGATCATGAAGCCGCTCACGCTGGGTCCGTTCCTTCTCTATTCATTTCTTACAAAGTTAGACAACAACAACAACCAACCAACCAACCAACCCAGTGCCTCAAGGGCTCTCGCGTGTGCCAGGTCGGCGGGGGGGGTTGTGTACACAGCCTTACTGCTTCAAGGTGGTACCCTTAAAGGGAGGCTGTGTCCGAGGACCCCCAACCTGAGAAGCATACAAGCATGACGCATGAAGCATAAAGCATAAAGCATGAAGTGCAAGAGCATACGAGCATAATGGCATAAAGCATGAAGCATGAAGCAGCAATAGGCCATAAACACCTCCTAGACATATCAAGTAAATCACACAGGCATACAGATAAGCCTAGGGGCACTAATGCTAGCTAAAATATGCTCCTCAATTCTAAACAGTGACATCGGCTGCCCCTATGCTGACCCTCCATTGAGCTCTATCTAAGACCATCTCCTCGTATAGGTTTAGGTGGGTAAGATCGTTTCGGATCGTATCCATCCATCTCTTTTTTGGCCTGCCTCTCCCTCTCCTTCCTATTGTAGTATGGAGTTGTTCACATCTCCTGACAGGCGCAGTAGTCGGTCTCCTCCTAACATGCCCAAACCACCGCAAACGTTGCTCTTTCAATTTATCCTCAATCGGGGCCATGCCCAATTTGCTTCTTATGACGTCATTTCTGATCCTATCCTTTCTTGTGCGTTCACACATCCATTGCAGCATCCTCATCTTTGCCACCTTCATCTTCTGTGTATGCTGCCGTTTCATTAGCCAACACTCCACACCATATTACACAGCCGGTCTCACTACTATCTTATAGTATTTTTCCCTCAACTTTAAAGGGAACTTTCTATCACAAAGTACCGCAGAGGCCATCCTCCATTTATGCAGCCTATTTTAATGCGGTTGTTGACATCTTGTCAACTTCGCCATCCCGTTGTACCATGGAACCCAAGTATCTAAAACATTCCTTCGGTATGGACTCCGAACCAAACTTGACGTCTTCTATGCTAGGTGTGGTGGAGATACCGAACTTGAGTCCCATATATTCGGTCTTGGATCTACTGAGTCTTTAGGCTTTTGATTCCAAGGCTCATCTCCAAAGTTCCAACTTTTCATTGACCTCTTCTCGAGACTCCCCCACTAGGACTATATCATCTGCAAAGAGCATGCACCATTGCACACGCCCTTGGATATGCCTAGTGAGCTCGTCCATAACCAGAATGAACAGAAAGGGAGTCAAGGCAGATCCTTGGTGGACCCCAACTGTAATGGGGAAAGCATCTATCTCCCCTTCCGCTGTACGCTCATTAGTTTTTACATCCTTGTACATGTCTCTAATGGCTCGGATATAAGGTATGGGAATGCCTTTCTTCTCCAGAACCCTCCATAGGACCTCTCTTGACACCCTATCACATGCCCTTTCCAAGTCAATGAAAACCATGTGGAGTTCCTTTGGCTTATCCCTTTAATGCTCTATCGTCCGCCTTAAGAGATGGATGGCTTCTATAGTCGAACTGCCAGGCATAAATCCAAATTGATTCTCGAACACCTTTATATGTTGCCGTATCCTTCTCTCTATGACCCGCTCCGACAACTTCAGAGGGTGGCACATTAGTTTGATACTCCGATAGTTGGTGCAACTTTGGATGTCATCTTTGTTCTTATATATTCGGATTAATGTGCTCTTTCTCCATTCATTGAGCATCTTCCTCCCTAGAAGGATTTGGTTGAATATTCTAGTCAACCAACTAATGCCCTTCTCTCCTAAGCATTTCCATGCCTCTATTGGTAGTCCGTTTGGGCCAATTGCTTTACCCCTACCCATGTGTTTCAAGGCTTCCTTGACTTCCTTAGGTCTAATTCGCCTACGGTAACACTAGTTATGGTGCTCCTCAGCTGCTTGGAATTCACCTAGGGATATCTTTGTATTCCCTTGTTCACTGAATAGATCGTTGAAGTAGGCTTTTCATCTAGCTTTAATTTGTTGCTCGTCCACGGGCACTAAGTCCCTAGTCTTCCTTTCTCTCACTTTAACGATTTTATATAGGTCTCTGGCTCCCTTTAGGGTATCCAGCCTTTTGTGAAATCCTCCTAGGCTTTGGATTGTGCTTCCATGACTGCTAGTTTTGCTTCTTTCTGGGCAGCATGCTTATATTGATGTTTCTTGTCCTCATCTCCACTTCGGTCCCACTCCTTGAAATAGTCTCGTTTGGCCTTAATGTTCTCTTGGACCTCCTTGCACCACCCCCAGAACTTTATTATTTGAAGCCCCGCCCTTTTAACACATTATTGCATTCTACCATGATCATCCTATATACTTTCTTTAGGTAACTATATGTCTAGGCCAGCTTATATGCATCTCGACCAAAACCTAGGTTGCTAACACTGCCCACTCGAAAGTTTTCCCAATGTGCATCAAGGTAAGTTGGGATTTACTAAACCATTGAATGGCCTCATGGAATCATATACACTCCTAGAAGGAAACAAATCCCATATTTGACGCTTCGTAAGGCACCACGTCTAAGCGCCTTATCACTTGGGGCTCATTGCATTGAGATTGATCTCCTATATACTAAAATACTTAAGATCAATCTTTCCGATTGCTATTTCATCTGATTCTTGTCAAGCACTTCCATGGATCACCCCCCAAGAGATAGACAGAAAGCAATACAGAGAGAGAACAACTTCCTAAGTTGCAATGACATGGAGGCCATGGAAAACCTCACCACAAACCAAATCTGCCCAACACTGTTGGTTTTGGGTAATGCTTCCTTCTGTCTCACAGCAACGATTTCCTCGTTTAAGTGACTAGCAACAATTACCAAATGAAAAAAACCCTTCCTTCCCTAAAGGTGAAGTTGACTATCCCACAAAAAAGGAACATTTTCTACCGTAGCTATACATTTTACCATTTCCAATATGTTATTTCAACCTCTATTGGAAAAACATCAACACTATATAAATTTATATAATTCCCTTAGCTAGACAAATGATCTTTTGACAAAAAATATTTATTTCACATTTTCATATGACAAATGTCTCCACTTCAACCAATTGAAGCTTTAAAGTGATTGTTAAAGTATAATCTCATTCATGGGCTTTCGCTTATTGGTTTAAGCCTTTCAAGTGCCAAAGCCTTATTAACAAAAGGTCATGAGTTTGAATTCACACAGCCTCCACTATCAATATTAATATAGTTTCAACACAAGAATATAAGATAAGTCTATACATTATCCACGCTTGAAGCTTAATGGATTGTTACGATACATAATTGATATCAGGCCAAATTGATATTAATTCTATTAGGATAGTATCAGAAAGGGGAGAAATTACATAGAAGGAAGAAGAGGAAGGGGGGGGGGGGGGGGGGGGGGGGGGGGGAAGGGGGAAGAAGACATAAAAAAGCTTTAGTGGGAGAGAGTAAACACATCACAACACTCAACATATTATTCACAATACTAATGATCCCTATTTATACTAACTAATTAGGGTTTAGGTTGATGATGTGGCATAGGTGATGTGGCGTGCTGACGATGCAGTCGGGAAGGCCCGATACTAAATCGAGCATGACCCTCGGTAAAGATAGTATTATATTGATAGAAGAAAGGGGAGGATTACATAGAAGAAGATTAGGGGGGAGAGAGAGTAAACACATCACAATACTCAACATATTATTCATAATACTAATGGCCCCCTATTTATACTAACTAATTAGGGTTTAGGTTGATGATGTGGCACCATTGATGTGGCATTGGTGATGTGGCGTGCTGACGAGGCAGTCAGGAACGCTCGAGACTAAATCAAGCGTGACCCTCGGTAATATTCGTATCAATACCCCACCATAAAATGATCCTTGTCCTCAAGGGTCAATGTATTGATATACAAATGGTAAATCCTTTGGGATCAAACACGATAATTACAAATTTTACCCACTTAAAATTTTTAAAATTAATAAAAATTATAAAATTCATTTTTTCTATAATATTTAAGTAATGTCTAGGGGTAAAATGGTAATTTCCAAAACTAGATCCAAAACCCACAACAATCTCCTCCTTCCTCGTGTGCAATGGGGCTTTGCCCCTAGAAACCCTAGCCCGCCCCAACTGCTGGCGACGGTACTGCACAGTGCCGGCAGTGAAACGCCAAGCCAGTGGTGGCGATGGTGGTCCAGAGGGCAGTGGTGGCTCGTCTTCGGCGCAACGAGGTGACAACGGAGGTGGTGGTGCCCGATCTTAGTGCTGGTGGTTGGCTTCGATTTTGAAACATCGTCGACCTCCGATCTCCTCTCCGACCCAGTGGAGGACAGTGGTGGCGATTCCTCTCCGATCTCCTCCTCGTTCTGGTGGCCAGATATCTTGATTGGTTTGACAGTGTTGACGTCTTTATCTTCGACAAGGCAAGGTCCAGATCGACGTGGAGGTTGTCGAAGGCATCCTCTCCAATATCCTCTTTTTTGTGTCCTCTTCACCGTCAGAGCTCCGAGTCGGTGTCAAAGGTCCCCAAACCTTCGTTTTTGCACCATTTCTGGTCAGATTTGGCTCCGGTGGTTTTTCTACGGCCCAATCTGTGCTGTTCACCTCCGATCCCGACGGTGGTGGCTCCGGCACTGTGGTGGTGCTTGCAGACGTGAAGTCTCTCAACCTAGATCTCCATTCTTCACATTCCTTTCTCAAATCGGTACCAAATTTGTCTAGCATTTTTGACATTTTCTCAAATCTCTTTCGCATATCCACTAATCCAGCCACCATGAATTGATCTAGTGTAGACTCCACTAATGATTTTCTAGGAACCTCAATTGATGACCTCCCAGGAACCTCTATTAATGGTGCCAAGGATTGATAGCTCTGATACCAATTGTTACAATACATAATTGGATCAGGCCAAATTGATATCAATTCTATTAGAATAGTATCAGAATAGGAAGAAATCACACAGAAAGGTGGGAGAAAACATAGAGAAGCTTTAGGGGGGAGAGAGAGTAAACACATCCCAATACTCAACATATTATTCATAATACTAATGACCCATATTTATACTAAGTAATTAGGGTTTAGTGGATGATGCGGCACTGCTGATGTGGCGTGCTGACGAGGCAATCAGGAAGGCCCGAGACTAAATTGGGCGTGACCCTCGGTAATATTCGTATCATGGACATTTGATAGTGACGTATACAAACTGATCATTAGCCCAAAGTAAACTAAACGTCGAAATCACTGTTAAATTTTATTGGACCTTTAGGTCAGATCTAGGGAGTTGGCATGCATGAGATTGACATATAAGTTTAGGTGAGGTTTCAACCAAAAATCAATTGGTATTATTCTGTAACCCACAAGGCTTATTATATTTGCCTTTACAACTCTAACATGGGATTCAACTAGACTTCCACGTGAAGTACTTAACAATCACTGCTATAAACAACGAAATGAAAGTAATGTCAAAATACCTGGGCACATAAAGGGGCAAGTTCCAATAATTGATGGAGTGTTGTATAAATCTCTCGCTCCACTACTTCCCTTGGAAGTTTCTCCCCGTGAATTTTGGGTTCGGGCCGGATTCTGATTGAAATTTGTAGGGTTTCGACGATTTCTAGGGTTTTTTTGTGTTCATCATCGATCGGAAGGATAATGATCCGTGATCTGAGGCAGTGAGAGAGAGATTCAGGGAGAAAGATGAGATTAATTGAGTAGAGAAATGTCAAAATCTTATTGGTATTTTATTCATACCAGAAAATCTGGGGAATGAAGAAGCCATTCCAGTAGCAGGATCAAGCACTCATAGATGGTGGGAGGGGCTGCATAGATTGAGTAGTTCCAAAAGGAAAGACAAGTGCTTTGTTTTTTAAGAGTAAATTATTGGAAACTTTTTTGACTTTTATTTCAATAATAAAAAATTTTTGTATAAATAAAATTACTCACTAAATTTCTTAATTTTTAAAAATTTTTTACTTTGCCTCCAAAATTTTTTTTTTACCATTTTACCACTCAATAAAAAAAGTTATATTTTATCTCATAATATTTTTTTTCTAAAAATTTTAAAAATAATTTTTATCTTCTGAACATATATAATATTACTATAATTAATTAAAATAATTATATTTTTATAAATATAGAAAATTTTCTCTTTTTTTTCTAAAAATATAAAATATTTAATTTTTGTCTAATAATATAAAACCCTTTTTCTAAAAATAAAGTTAAACATTAGGGATAAAATGGTCAAAAATAAGTTATATGAGGGTTAAGTGATAAATTTTTAAAAGTGAGGAGATTTTGTGAGTGTTTTTATTTGTGAGGGGGATTTTCTGTTTATAAAAGCAAAAAACAGGAGAATTTTTTGTAATTTATCTTTTTTTTTAATCAAAGAAACCAACCAACAGGCTGGACCAAACTTACATTTCATCACACAAAATTACATTACCAAGTTTCAGGGATGGGGAATCCCATCAATTATGATTACATTTTTGTTCAAAATGCAACTTTGCCCCTAAAAGGCCCACTTTGTTACACTCCCGAGGGACCTAACTAAAATCTAAAGATTCAAAATTATCCCTAACTTGACATATGTCCTGCGCAATGGAAATATAAGTCCAAGGAGGATTGATTTTGAGGGTCAAAATGTTAATAGCTTCCAAATTGTTTGACTCGACAATGACCTTCTTCCAATCCGAGACAATAGCTAAAAAACAGGCACCCCTTATCGCATGTAGTTCAGCTCCCAGGGGGTCAACGGCCTTGAAAGAGCAACACCATCCTCCCACTAAGGCACCGTTATGGTCATGAGCTACAATTGCTCCAACTGACTCACAACTAGTACTCCACGTTGCATCAGAGTTAAGCTTTATGTGATGTTGTGGGGGAGGTTCCCACCTGCTTGGGACGGTCCTAGGACGCAGCTCACTCGAAGGTTGAACCGAGAGCCAATAACTCCAAGCTTGCTCCTTGGCTTGCTTGTACACCAAAAGAGAGGGGGGCGGGGGGGGGGGGGGGGGGGGGGGGGGGGGGGGGGGGGGGGGGAGGGCGCTGAAAACAAAATTACAGCAATTTTTCCAAATACACTAGCACAAATAAACACAATTAGAAATGATAACCATGTCTTTCTTAAACTCTTTACATACAGAATCCTACCATTTCACAAAACTTGAGAAACCACTTTGGTTTGGCTTATACCCAAACTCCAAACTTGCCCATACTGCTTTAGCAAAAGGGCAAAAAAATAAAATGGGTTTAATGGATTCAATATTTCCTTCACATCGGGGTCATTTAGGATCAGCCAATAGTTTTTTATTGAACAAATTTTCCCTTGTTGCCAATGCGTTTTGACAAAGTAGCCACAAAAAGAATTTAAGCCGTGGCTTACATGGAGCCCTCCAAATTAAGGAAAAAGCCTTACTTGAACAAAAAGAACTAGACTCTTCATTTCCTTTGCATTGAGATTTTTGTAATTTCATCCAATTCGCATACCCCCCTTCACACTATAGTTTCCATCTCTCGCTTTCTTCCAGACACATTCATCTTGTATCCCAGGGCCACCTATAGAAATTTTTTCGATTTTGTCTGCCACGTCTCTCTGAAACAAAGTTCTAACTGTATGAACATCCCACTTTCTAGTTCTAATGTTGATCAGTTCCGAAACCTTTTGAGGTTTCTATTCTAATTTTGCACTACCCGAACAGGGAGGAGTTGCGAGGTTCGGTATCCAAGCATCTTCCATATGTTAACTTTAGACCCGTCCCCTCAGGACCAAATCAAGTATTGTGAGATATAACTTCTACCTTGAAGGATACTATGCCATCACCAAGAGGGGTTATTTTCGAGTTAGGCTTTTAGGAAGGAGCTTTTTGGAAAATGCAATCCTTTAATGATTCTAACCCAAAAGGAGTCGGGGTTTTGCAAAATCTGCCAAGCTTGTTTGCTTAAGAGACGCCTTGTAAGTCTCTAAATCCAAGCCCTCCCCATTTTTTTGGATTTGCTAAAACGTTCCACTTTTTCCAATGAACCGTTCTAGCAAAAAAACTTAAGTCAACTTTAAGTGCCATTACTCCTCTCTTACCCCTTCTTCTAGATTTCATATAATGAAAAGCCTCATAAGCCACTATTATATTGTCTTGGATTTGCCTTCCCTTAACAAAAGCCACTTGTAGGGGGGAGATTATATTTGGCAAAATGCTTTGGAGCCTATTTGTAATTATTTTATAAAAGAAGTTGCATAAACTTATAGGACGAAAATTATTCATAGATTCATGTCTACTTGTTTTTGGTATAATAATGATGTTTGTCTCATTGAAGCTTTTAATGACATTTCCATTTTGGAAAAATGCCTTAACTGCATCAACTTCTTCAATTCCAACTATGTTCCAGTACTTCAAATAAAAAAAAAATACCTGGGTAGCCGTCCGGTCCTGGAGCTTTTAGTTTCTACAATTGTTTTGTGGCCTCAAGAATTTCCATTTCTATGACGTCACTTTTCAAGAAATCATTCATCTGGGTCGTGACCAGATTTGGAATGGCTTCACGTGCTTCTTCAGATCTATTGCCTTGTTTTTCAGCATAAAGCTGATGAAAGTGCTGCGTTACCGCTCTACGAATTTGGGCTTCATCATCCATCCATTGTCCTTCGTCATTCTTTATTTTCAAGATTGAATTTACCCGATTTTTTGCCAAGGTTGTGGCATGGAAAACCTTTGTGTTACAGTCCCCATATCTTAACCAATCGACCCTTGACCTCTGATGCTAGTGACGTTCTTCGGCTTCCAATATTTCGCTAGCTGATCCTTCAATCGTGCTTCTGTTTTGATTTGCTGCTCATCTCCTCCCTAACTCTGAATTTCAGTAAGCTTCTCCATAATTTCCTTTATACTGTCGTCTCTCTGCTTTCTTCTTTGCGTCCACCCCTTCTTCAACATCATGCTGCACCTCTTTAGTTTGCTTTTCACACGATGCATTCTTGATCCTGGGTCTAGAGGCGGCCACGGGCCAGGTTGGGCCAGGCCCGAACTGTAGCAGGCCAGGGCGGGCCGGGCCGGGCTGGGCCTGAAGCCCAAGCCGGGCTTGGAGCCTAAAATATTTAGGCCCGGCTCGGGCCCGTCGGTTCGGGGGCCGGGCCAGAGCGGGTTCGGGCCTGACCCGGTCCCCAACCCCCCCGCAATTTTTAAAATAAAAAAAGTAAAATTAAGGAAAAATAAACTCATTTTGTGCAAAACTTATTATAATTCATTGATAAATAATATAAGATACAACTACAATCCATCACAATCTTTAATCATTATTGATAAAATATATGATATAAAATAAAATATATAATAAATAATAGTAAATAGCGGTAAATAATGTAACAAATGTAACTACAACAGTTGGATCCTACTAATTAAAAGTACAAATATATTTATTACAAAATAAAAATAAGATATAGACGTATAGTTACAACAATACGAAATCAGTCTACTGGGGGGATTGCTGTGCCACCGTTTGACGTATCGGTAGTGCGGTCATCTTCATTCTCGTTCGATGAACCCAGCCTCAAGTCGTTTTTCTCCCTAGCCTCTGTGCGCATCCAGTCCTTTAAGCACACGGACATTTCCAAGTTGGACGATGATAGCTTCGCCCTCTTCGTTCCAAGCAACCTGCGACCAAGACTAAACGCACACTCTGATGGTACTGAATACACTGCACACATTAGTATATCACATGCCATGGTGGAAAGCACGGGATACTGGGCTTGATTTATACACCACCATTTTAAAATATCAAATTGCGAATTCGCCAGTGTCGCGAAGAACTGGGTCATTGGCGTTCGCAAATAGTAATCTAACTCGTCACATGATGTGGGAGTTTCTGCTGGCGTGAATTGGTCCAACAGCGTCCACGCATATGACGACTGTTAACTACTTCCACCGGATGTGGAAGATCCTACTGTAGTAGAAGTAGCTTGTGGATTATCAGATGATAATCTACGGGAATAATGAGAAAATAAAGTGTGTAGGTCTCTATCGACTTGCTCATTGAAAAATGAGGTATTAAAAGTCGGATATAATTTTTCGTAAAAATATTCCGCAAACATGTTCAAACCCCTTCGTTTACAATGGGCATCGAAAATAGTTGCAAAACAATATAAAAGGGGTAGTTCAAGAAAATATTTACAAAATTTCGTTTTCATTGCTGCAATCGATGGGGCCAACAAGGGGTTTGATTCATTACCCGATATCAAATTTACAATATCAATTAATTTTGATATTGCTTGTGGTATAGTCGGATAATAGCAACCTGAAAAAAAGTTGGTAGCCTCCCTAAACATGGTAAAAAATTTACAAATTTCATCAACTATGTCCCAATGTACATCGTTCAGATTATAATTACTTAAATCTGAACGAGTATCCTGTACAAATTCCACCAGGACATCCTTATATGGTAAAATTCAATCTAACATATCTACCGTTGACGACCACCTAGTTGGCGAGTCTAATTTAAATTGTTTATACTCTAAGCCATACGTCCTACATAAAGAAGAAAATCTTTTCTTTCCGGTTTCGGATGATTTTATAGCTATTGTTACATCTCTTAAGGTGGAAAGAGAAGCGCTTTTTAGACTAGACCATCCATATCCATTAAATGTAGTATGTGACACATGCAACGTAGATGAAAACACCGCCCACCTAACACGGGTCTTATATGCTTAATTAATTATTTAACGGATGCATTATTATTGGTAGCATTGTCGAATGTAATACTAAAAATAAGTCACTCTATGCCCCAACAGCGGACTGCCTTCATAATCGCACCCGTGATTATGTCGGCAGTGTGGGGGTAATCTAAATTTGCAAAATGGATTATTCTTTTTTGAAGGGTGAAGGAGGAATCGATACAGTGTGCTGTTACGCATAAGTAAGGCACACCAAGTTTTGACTTCCAAATGTCGGATGTCAACGAGAACATGCTCGTGTTCGTCCTAAAAAGTTCAAAGACCTCAGTTTTCATCCTTTGGTAATCTTTAAACGCGTCCCGCTTTAAGGTGTTCCAAGGAATCCTTACGATGGCGGGGTTCACCGCTATTTGCATATACCTAACGAATCTCGGGTCTTCGCCGGTGCTAAAAGGCTTTTCAGCCGCAATTACGTACCTAGCTAGCTCCCGTCTATTAGTTTCCTGGGAGAATTTAAAGTTAGCAAGCGCACCGGTCGCTTGCTGTACTAATCGTTGTTGGGCTCTTTCTGGGTCTTGTTCGGGGTGGGACCTAACTATATGTCTACTTAATGTGCCCGTCCCTGTCGGGTGGATGACTAGAGGTCTTGGGTGGGTTACATAATTTACAAAAAGCTTTATTAACTTCCCTATCTAAGTTAAAATGCTTCCAGAACCCACTAGTATTACGCCTAGTAGTACTAGTTATTGAGGGCTGCTGGGTTTCTGTGGTGGGTGTGGCTTCTTCTTCATTTTGTGAGTCAGGACAATCCTGCTCGTTGTAGGACTATTGCTCAAAGTCCCAATCTATACTGTCAGTGTATGGAGGTGATGGGCGTGGTTCTAGAAAAGATCGTTCATCAGTATTAAGTTCGACAATCCTACTCCTCTTAGGAATTATAGTCGGTTGTCGAGAAGAACTAGAACTCAAACGATCGGCTCCAGTCGATGATGTGTTGTGTTCCATAATGATAATATTATTAATAGTTGTATTTTAAAAATACAACTATTAATGCAAAATTATGAAATTAGGTAGATAACTGGGAGAAAACAAATAAAATTTTGATACTAAAATTACCGAAGCAAGCAAAGCGAACTATGAAATTTGAACTTGAGGGAGATTCTACGAGCCGAACGCTTTGTCAACAATGAAATTTAGAAATTTAGAGCACAATATTGCAAGTAGAAGAAGTATGTAGGATGGATGTATAGAGAGAGAAGAAAGAGTAAGAGATTTGTTTGTGAGGAAAATGAAATGAATGGGTTGGATATTTATAGATAAAAATAAAGTAATTTTTTTAATTAATTTGGAGGGGGAGCCACGGCTCCCCCACAAACGGTTGTTTTAAGAGCCGTTGGCAACGGCTTGGGCCCGGGTCGGGCCCAGTTGGGTTCGGGCCGGGCCTAGACCCCATTTGTTTGCGGCCTGAGGCCCAGCCCGCTAGGGGACCGAGCCTGGCCTGGCACGGCCAGCTACAGTAGCGGGTCGTGCCGGGCCTTAGCCCAGGCGTGTCGGGCCGAGCCGGGTTACGGGGCGACCTGGCCCACTGGCCACCTCTACCTGTGTCCCTGCTCTTCCAACCTTCACGTATGATTTTAGCAACATCATCTTCCTGCATCCACTTAGTGTCGAACTTGAATGACGGTTTTGGCTTCGAAAGCTTACCTTCTAGCATGACGATGAGAGGAGAATGATCAGATCCTACAGCTGGCTCTAGGACCGCCTCTACAAGTTCGAACACGGACAACCAATCATAATTAGTGGCTATCTTATCAATTCGCTCTCTAACATGAATATTACCATCCTTACTGGCAGTCCATGAGAACGCACATCCTTTGGTTTCTAGCTCAAGGAGCTTACATTGGTCAAACACATTATTTAGCATTTCTATTTATGCACCTATTACTGGGAGACCTTCAAGATTGTCTAGGACTGAAGGCAAAGCATTGAAGTCACTAGAGACAATGCAGGCTTCCTTCAATCTGGAATATCTGACACAAAAATCCTCCCAAAAAGACTTCTTTCATGTTGCAGCTGGTTTACTGTACACAAAAATGTGCCTCCATTTTTTGCTTCCCTGAACTTGCTCAATGTACACATCTATCAATCTACTTGATGAGTACATTACTTAATGTTAACATCATTCTTCCAACCTAAAGCAAGCCCACTTGACAAACCTTCTGGATTGACCACAAAATGATTTGAAAATTTTGTTTATTAAGCACTTAGATCACAAAATCCTTGTTTTGTTTTGTTTCAGATAAACACAAAATGGAAGGATTATATTTGCAGGATAACTCCCGAAGATAAGGAACTGTCAATGGTCCTCCTAGCCCCTGACAGTTCCAGCATACAATATTCATGGCGCTTCAGGTGGTTGTTTAGGGACAACCACCGCAAACCCCTCCCTCGATTGGATCTTCCATCCAAATGAAATCATCTGCCTATGGATGAAGAATCTGTTTCATTTTCTTGTTTTCCAGTTCATTCTTAAAACGAACGACCTTTTTTAAGGTTTTGATTACTCTTCTGGCTTTCCTCTTCTCTTTGATATGCTCCGAAGTAGAATCATGCTCTATTAGTCTCCTTTCAAGTCCCTGCACATCAAAGATAACTATGATATTGTCTCCCATGTACTCCATCATTTCATAAGGAAGAAATCAGTTTCCATATTGATCCTGCTTCACCATGTTGTATAAGAACTCTTGCATTGCTCTCCTAGCTCTCTTGTTTGTTTCGAACTGTTGATCATCCATAGATGCTCTTTTCCTGCTCACCATTACTCCCTGTGCAGCATCGCTTATCACAAGTTCTGATCCGCCTTGCCCACCTGTTTTTGTATCTTTCATGAATTCTTCATTAGGAAACTTTACAAGCATTAAAGCACCTTTAGCTAGTTCTTTCTCCTCAGCTTTCTCTAGCTCAGATCTCTCTTTCCATGCTTGTTTTCCTAATTTCGATCTAATTCCATTCCCCCAGCTTTCGTGGTTGAATTCCCCTCTTTCAGGGATGTTTATTAGAACTTTGTGAGACCCATATTCCGTTGCCCTTAATGACTTATCGTATGGGGGATTAGCTTTTATCTTTTCGTCCAATGAACATTGTCTTATTACGTGTCCTAATTTACCACATGCATAACAAAAGTCGGGTAGCATTTCATATCTAAACTCAGCCCACTTATCTTGCCTCCCATCCCTTACAAGCCATAATCCTTTTTTTAGAGGTTTGCTTACATTCATTTCTACTTTTAGTCTGATATATTTACACCAAATTGAGCTTTTATCACATTCAAGGTCTATTTTGACTACCCCCGCGAACAGACCTTCAATTTTTCTTGCATTTTCAAAATTTATTAGGTTTAAAGGAACTCCATGAGCCTGGATCCAAAACACTAAAGTAGAAAAATCTATTTCTTTGAAAGTGACATTGTCAGGCCACTCCTTTAGGACTAAGGAAGCATCACTAAGGACCATGGGGAGCCGTCTACTACCTTATATTTATCCTCCTTATGCACAAAAATAAATAGGAATGTATTACCTGCCAGTTCTTGCACCTCCAGCTTTTCCTTTAAAGCCCAAGCTTTTCCTAGGATAGCACGCACTAGACCAATTTTGAAATTCTTCTCAGACAAAACCCTTTCAACCAGCACCGGCTCTTTTAAAGCACAACTAATTTCATGATCGTCTTCTAATTCTAAGCAATCCACCCCAGACCTAGGGTTTCTGAATCTGACTCTGTTATTTAGGACCCTCTCGAGCTTTCCATTTGTTCATGGGGAAATTAGGTGTTTGGAGAAACAAGTTAAGAGAAGGCTTAGAGAAGAAACCATTGAAAGGGAGAGTGATAAAAGCAGTTTGGAAAGGCAAGAGACACTCAGTGATTTCACAACAGACACACCAAACAACACCGATGAGGGTTCTTTAAAGGATTGGCAAAAGGGGATCCCTAATTAAAGACCCCCAAATACCCTCATAAAAGAAGCCTTAATTTTCCTACCTTCCTTCGTGTTTTATAGTCCCATAGCTGCATAACTGCCTCACTTAGTGCTTTATTTGACCCTTCTTGGGGAGTTATTGCCCTAAAAAAGGATTTTTCAATTTTGGTTCACCAGGCTACAAAATCAAGCAAAGGAATTAACGGCTTGTTTCAGAACCAGAAGATCTACAAAATCTAACCCTTCCCCCTAGCCATTAAAACCTCAACCACTTGAGAAATCAGAGCAAAAGTAAATTAATTAGGAGAGGAAGAAAACTACCTTGCTTACTTCAGTAAAAGAGGGAAAATCTGACTCATCATCTTCTAGCTAGACATATGCCCTTGACTTAATCAATCCCTAGAAACACGAGCCTTAGCCTAAGAATGAAGCAAGCCAGAGTGATCTATTGAGTATGAGGGATTTGTTAGAGCTAGAAGCATCAGGTAAGGAAAGAAGAAGAGATACTTAACAGACAAGAGGGTACAAAAACCCTAGGGTCACCTCCACTCACTAGGAGAGAGGCGGGGGGGACAAGTGTGTTTGTGCAAATTCATTTGTTTCTTCTCCCGAAAAATATATTTTTTTATAAAAAAGGCAATTCTCGTTTATCCATTGTTTGTTTCAACACATGTTCTCCCATTGCGATATTCTTTATTTGTTTTAAATAAATCTCCTCCTACCAATCATTTTATACTTAGTTATGGGATAATATAAGTAGCAATATAATATATTTAAAATTAGGGTTATTTATGTCAAAGGTCCCTGTACTTTATTTATTGTGTCAATTTAGTCCTTGTACTTTTAATTGTATCAATTATTCCCTTTACAATTCAAATGTGTCTATTTGGTCCTTAGAGAAAATTTTATGTTAAGTTTTTAATGAAATTTTTAATATTTCAGCCACGAATTGGATTAAATTGAGTAAATAGACAAATTTTTAATAAGTTACTTGCGTGTAATATAATTTTGTGGTTCAAAATTAGGCCATTTACTTAACTTAAATTTGATCAAATGACTAAATTGACACATTTTAATTGTTCAGGGACTAAATTGACACAAATAAAAGTATAGTTATGAAATTATTTAGACATTGTATAGTTGTGAAATTATTACTAAGATACCATGATGTTTGAGCATTTATCACCGATCATGACATTGAAAATATATATGTTGAGGTACCTTGAAATTGAATATTTTATCACTCATGTACCATATTTCAAAATTTGATAAATTTTGTAAGAATCCAACAAAATATAAAAGTGATAATACATAATTATGATAATATTTACAAGTAATATAAATATTTTCACCAAATTATGATAAAAAATTCATTGTATGTTGATATAGACTTCCTAAATATGGCCGAAATTATATATCATACTAGCATTTTTAGCAAAAACCCATTAAATTTTAATGAGAATACTTATATATTGTCGAAATCACATTGTATTTTAGCATTTTCTATCAAAAATCTATTGAATTTCAGCAAAGGCATTTGATTGATAAAATTTTAAAATTTTAGGGTACCCAAGTAATAAAATGTTTAAACTTCAAGATACCTCATTGTATGCATTTTAAATGTTATGGTATCTTGGTGATAAATAATTACACCTTAGGGTTCTTAAGTGATAATTTTTTTAAATACCATATATTAAAAGAAAGTATTTTCTAAAAAAAGAATATAATCTAATAATAATTTTTTGGTGCTTAGTTTGATGTAAACATTTTATCTATATGTAGGTTCTCTCCCTTAGATGCTTGTTTGCTTTTGCTTTTTGCTCTTGCTTCTATGCTTCCATGCTCTCCATGTTTTCCATGCTCTTCACACTTATCAGGTTAGGGGTCCTCCAAAATAGCCTCTCGTTGGTCTATACCATGATGGGGTAAGGCTGGGGTACATCCCCCCCCACCCCAAGCGGAAGCCCTTGAGGCACTGGGCTTGTTGTTGTTATTGTTATTGTTGTTTGATGTCAACATTATTTTCTGGTTGTAATATTTACCATATTGTGAATTAGTAAAGATGATTCAAATATAAAATATAAGTCAGGAGCGAAAATCAAATGAAATCACAAAATTCACTCTAGGATTTGAAATTGACTGATCTTTCTTCATCCAGTTTTTGTCCCACATTATAGCCTCTAGCGATCTAAAATCCTGCCAAGTTTATTTTTGATCCATATTCGAATCGATGTATACCTTTGTACTTCATTGGATCACTCATAATGATGACTTCCCCCGTTTTAAAAGGGAAGTCATTTTTCCTTGTTTCAAGGAAGAAAACCTTTTTCGTAATAGAACGTGCGCCAACCAACAGAAAAAGGGGAAAATCACTTCCTAGAATGTGGTTTTCCCCACAAAGCAAACAAAGCCGTTGTGTTAAAATATATTGATCAGGATCATATTGGATTGACTATATATTGATATGATATTGATTTTAGTATACAAGCTTTTCGATCCAGTCTAGTTCACCTAGGGCTTTAGCTTACATGCCTTAAGGATTATGAGGAATCTTTGTTCGATTTCGTAGAATACACTTTGAATGCTCCAACCTTATGCCACTACTACATTAACGAAAGTTTCCTCACCAACCTCATTTCAATGGAAAATCACATCAGGCACACAACTAAAATATTCATAATTAAAGGTGCAATTTGTTATTTAACCTTGATGCCAACTTTATCCAATCCACACAAGATTCAACACAATCACACAATCCAACCACACAATCACTAATAGTAACTACGGGATAGCTAGATTGCTAACCTAGATTTGTATTCATATATCAAGTATAATAATTACAAGTATGAGAAGGGGGACAAATCTAGAAGAAAGGGGGAGAGAATTAGAGAGAATTTTGGGGGCGGCGGTGGCGGCGGCTGGGGGGGGGGGGGGGGGGGGGGGGGGGGGGGGGATCATCACATCACATAAGCATGGCCCAAATGCTATTTAACTATTCCTATACATACTAGTGAGCTCATGAGATGGATGGCTCTAGGGCTGAGGTGGCGAGATGATGTTGCATCAGTGCTGACGTGGTAGCTGAGGTAGCACGAGCATATGTATCAATACCCCCCGCAAGACTAGACCCTTGTCCACAAGGATCAAAGTCTAGAAATCGAAGCTGAAGGTCGTGAAGAAACTCCCAAGTGGCATCATCCGCTGATTGGCTCAGCTACTGTACAAAAACCTAGGTGGCGGCAATGCAGTGGCGGCGAACTACCCTATGATCCAAAATGTGTTTGGGCTGAGGTAGAGGTAGAACTGGCAGCCACGTCAAAGGCAAGGGCGTGGTGTTGGCGAGAACCATGCGGCACCTCTTGAGAAAGAAACATGAACTGTATGGTGTATGGCGGCATGAGCTAGTAGATCTAGCTTGTAGGTGATTCGTCCAATACGGTCAAGAATCAGAAATGGCCATAGAATCGTGAAGCGAGTATATGGAATTGGCGATAGGCAACACTTTGTTGGCAATAAGTCTGAAGCTTGAGGCAAATAAAGTGGCCAATCTTAAATTCATGGTTTGAATGATGGTGGTCTGCCTATTGTTTCATGCAATTTTGAGCACGGCGTAAATGATGCTTGAGGCGCCTAATGGACTCTTCTATGGTGATAGGGCTACAATCTACTGCGTCAATGGCGGACTCGCCCAGAAGATCATCACATCACATAAGCATGCCCCAAATGCTATCTAACTATTACTATACATACTAATGAGCTCATGGGATGGATGGCTCTAGGGCTAAGGTGGCATGATGATGTTGCATATGTGCTAACGTGGTAGCTAATGTAGCACGAGCATTTGTATCAATACCCCCCGCAGGACTAGACCGTCGTCCACAAGGGTCAAAGTCTGGAAATCGAAGCTGAAGGTCGTGAAGAAACTCCCAAGTGACCTCATCTGCTGATTAGCTCAGCCACTATACCAAAACCTAGGGGCAGCAATGCAGCGGCGGTGAACTACCCTATGATCCGAAAAGTGTTTGGGCTGAGGCAGAGGAGAAAATGGCGGCCACGTCAAAGTCAAGGGCATGGTGTTGGCGAGAACCATGCGACACCTCTTGAGAAACCTCTTGAGAAGGGAAACATGAACTATATGGTGTATGGTGGCATAAGCTGGCTGATTTAGCTTATAGGCGACTAGTCCAGTACGGTCGAGAATCAGAAATGGCCCATAGAATCGTTAAGCAAGTATATGGAATTGGCGATAAGGAATACTTTGTTGGCAATAAGTCTGAAGCTTGAGCCAAACAAAGTCGCAAATCTGAAATTCATGGCCTGAACGACGACAGTCTGCCTATTGCTTCATGTGATTTTGAGTACGGTGCAAATGATGCTTGAGGCGCCTAATGAACTCTTCTCTGGCGACAGGGCTATGATCTACTGCCTTAGCGGTGGGCTCGCCCAAAAGATATGGAAGGTGAATTGGCCGTGGCTGCCCATAGAGAACTACATATAGCGTGGCTTGGGAAGCCGTGTGGAAGGCGGTAATATATCACCATTCAGCCGATGGAAGTCAACAGCGCCAATCACGGGGACACTTACCCACCTTATATCTTAGATCTCAAGGAAGTGGTTGAGAACCTCGATTTGACCATCGGACTAAGGATGGTAAGAAGAGGAGAAATTCAGTTGAGTCCCAAGGCGACTGAAGAGTTCTTGCCAAAACATGCTGATAAAAAATCAAATCTCGATCGCTAATAATGGAATTAGGTAGCCCCTGCAGCCGGTATATCTGTTCTAAGAAAAGTTGAGCAACGTCGACGGAGATGGTTGAGGGCATAGAAGTGAGCATACTTACTGAGGCGATCAACCATCACGAGAATTACAGTGAACCCTGAAAAAGACGGAAGGCCCTCAATAAAGTCAAGCAAGATACTACTCCACTCCACGCAAGGAATGGGTAGCGGTTGCAGTAATCCGGGGGAAGCAACCATCTCATACTTCTTCTGTTGGCACATTGTGTAATTGCGAACATATTCTTAGACGTCTCGCTTGAGACCAGGCTGATAGAAGAGTGTCTGAGCTCGCCTATATGCTGCCTTCACTCCTCCATATGCAGAGTCATGCATCCACATGAGGATTGATTTGCGCAAGGCTGCAACGGCACCCACCACTAGGTGTCCACAATGCCTTGGCCGGTCATGATACCAAGTGAATCACATATGAGAGAGGGATTTGCTAACTTATCATTAATAATCTAGCAGAGTGGCTGATCTTGACGCCAAGAAGATTGTAAGGCGTCATAAAAATCAGATGAGACGGCGGATAGCGCCATACATAAGACCTCGGAGCTCGAAAGGCAGGATAGTGCATCAGTGGCACGATTCTCAGTGGCCTTCTTATAGATGATCTTGTAATCAAGACCAATTAGACTTGCCAAACCACAGAAATTGAAGTAAGGTTGATAGGCGTTGTTCCGGAAGGAACTTGGGACTCCGCTGGTCGGTGCAGATGATGAAATGACCACCAGTTAAATAGTGTTGCCATTTGTCTATGGCAAAGACAAGGGAAAGGAGTTCATGTTCATACACTGACATGGATTGATGCCTTGGTACCAAGGTTTTGCTTATGAAAGGCGAGTGGACGACCTTCTTGCATAAGAACTGCCCCGGTGCCTATACCGAAAGCATTTGTTTCTATGATAAACATCTTTGTGAAATCAGGCAAAGCTGGAACTGGTGCGGAAGTTAGTGCTCTCTTAAGGCGTTCAAAGGCGGTCTCAGCGTCTTGATTCCATCCAAAACTGTCTTTCTTCAGTAACTCGTTTAATGGTTGGGCTATCATCCCATAATGAGTGATGAAGTGCCTACAATACTCGGAGAGTCATAGGAACCCGCGAAGTTGCTTAATGGTTGTGGGTCGAGGCCAATCAACCACAGTTGCCAACTTACTGGGATCAACGGCTACCTCGCACCCAGACACAAAATGACCAAGGTACTCAATTTGGTGGGGTCCAAATGTACATTTGGCCTTGTTGGGCAATGTTGGCGAAGTATGCTCAAAACTGAGCATAAATGTTCCAAATGCTATGCCCATGTGGTGCTATACATGAGAATATGGTCAAAGAAGACCAGTACATAATGGTGTAATGAGGGTTTGAATATGTCATTCATCAGACTTTGGAACGTTGATGAGGCATTAGACAAGTCGAAAGGCATCACATTAAACTCATAGTGTCCTGAGTGAGTGTGAAAAGATGTCTTATACTCATCCTCTGGCGCCATTCGAATCTGCAAATACAGGGATTTGAGATCAAGCTTGGAAAAGTATACTGCACCACCCAATTCATCCAAAAGTTTCTCCACAATGGGAATGGAGAACTTATCTTTAATTATCATCTTATTCAAAGCGCGGTAGTCAACACATAGTAGCCAAGTGTTGTCTTTCTATTTTACCAGAACAACTGGCAATGCGAAAGGCGAAATGCTTTTCTGGATGACACCTGCTGTTAACATTTCCTGAATTAATGAGTTGATGATATCGTTTTGGAGTGCCGGATATTGATATGGCCTAAGGTTAACCGGGTCACTTCCCTCTTTAAGAGAGACGCGATGATTGAACTTTGGTCTACTTGGCAGCTCCTTTGTAGTCGGAGTAAACACCTTAGGGAACTCATCAAGTAGAGCTTGTAGGCCGTGAGGGTCCTCTACTGAATCAGGCCTAGCAGTGTGCAAACTGAGGAGAGAAGGCTATTACAGATGATCAACTATAATGGCATAGAATGCAACCGGTTGGATGAGAAGTGATGAGAGCGTGTTTGTCGAGACGGCCTTGAGACCTATGTTGCGAATTCTGCGAAAGGGTGTATTCCCGATTGCTAACGCTGAATTCCATAATCAATGCTTCAAAGTTCCACTGAACATACCCTAAGGCGCAAAGCCATTGAATGCGCAACACCATGTTGCACTAGGAAAGAGGGGTCAATAAGATGTCGAATGCAAATGGGGCTCCTTGAAGAGTCCATTGAAAGGCTTGGCATAGTCCCGCACATGACACTTGCTTACCATCAGCGATAGTGACAGGCGGCGGATGATGAGTGTCAACATAACACCCTAGTTGGCGAGCTAAATGTGCATCGAAATTGTGGGTACTCCCACTATCCACGAGGATGCTTAAAGCCCGCTTGCCATGGCTACCTTGTACCTGCATGGTTTGACACCGAGCCATTCCATTAAGAGCATGTATGGGTATATGAGGATCGGGTGACAGATCCGACTCGGGTTCTAGTGAATCATGGCCTAGTTCGTCATCAGAAGCCGCAATCTAGAACATCAGTACTAGTCATCGCATAGGACACACATGACCTGGCATGAATGGCCCACGGCAATAGCCCCCATTGGGCCCTAGAGTTAGCGGGTCTCTACTTGGCGGATACCCACTTGGCAGGGTTGGTAACGCTAAAGGCCTGGTAGGCGGTGGTCTAGTTGGCGGGTTTTAAGCTAACCTGGCCGCATTACACGGCAAGGGCAAAATCGGAGACGTTTTGGCGGGATTTTGGGGAGGGAGAGAGAAGATCATCACATCACTTAAGCATGCCCCAAATGCTAACTACCCTATATATACTAGTGAGCTCATGGGTTAGATGGCTATAGGACCGAGGTGGCGTGATGATGTGGCATTGGTGCTGACGTGGCAACTGATGTGGCACGAGCATTTATATCAAATCTTATGACACAACTAAAATACATTCATAATTAAGGTACACAATAGAGATTCCTTAAAATCGAGGCACTTAAGGTAATGCTCAAGATGAATCTAGCAAGGATATATGCTAATTAGGGATGGTAAATAGACTCGAATCCATCGGATATCAATCCAACCCCATCCATTTATGATGGATTTGGATTAAAAAATGGGTTTTGAATGGATTTGGATTTGGATATTCATAAATGAGTTTTGGGTCGGGTTGGAGTTGGATGACATCAAATCCAACCAAGACCCGACCTAAATCTGACCCGAAATTATATTTAGTGTATAAGTATTATCGGTTAGGAGTTTTTTGAATGATTTTCTAATATTATATTACTATAATTATACATATTAAATGGAAATAAAAGAAAAGACGTAGTGGGTAATCCAAATATTGACTTTTAAGATATAATTATTACATTATTATTTTCATATATTAGGATAGTATTCAAAAGACCCCCGAATTATTGGTCAAAATTAAAGTGACCGCTGAACTTTCAATTTCATTAAAGACACCCCCGAAATAATGGTCAAAATCAATGTGACCCCCAAATTTCTAGTTTCATCAAAGATACCCCCCTAAAACTGTTAGCCAAAGTCAATATGACCCTCCTCCACTTCTAATTTTATCAAAGACACCCCTTGAATTATTAGCAAAAATCAATATGATCCCCCTCCCAACTTCTAATATCATAAAAAATACCCCCGAACTATTAACTAAAATCAATTTGATCTCTAAGTTCAACAATTATATCAAATACATCCGAAACAATTAAAAAATTCAAAACACCTTTGATTCAGGGTTCCTAAAATTTGATAATATACCTTTCATATGCCATGAGGTATTTTAAAATATTTTTATGATAACTGAAATTTTGATTCTTTTTTCCAGATACTATTCTTATAACTTTTTTAGTATTTCGTTAAATTAAACTAACTTAGCACTTAAAAAATAATATAACAAAGAAAAAATAGTATTTATAGTCATAAATTTATATAAAATTTTAAATAATTTTAAAAATAAAAATATTATTTTTATTTGTTTATTTTCAAAATTATTTATTAGTAGGTAGAGCGAGTTCTATATTTTTAAAAATTTTTAAATTATTTTAAATATAAATGATAATTAAATTATATTTAAGATATTATTTTTTATTTTTCATATCAGCATAATTTAGCAGAATCCTAATAAGGTTATAGAGATAATATTTAAAAAAGATGTTAAGAAAATTTAGAGTAACTGAAAAATATTTTAAAATCCTGAGGTGTGTCTTTGATGAAATTAAAGGTTCGTGGGATCACTTTAATTTTGACCAATCATTTGGAGGTCCTTTTGAATATTATCCTATATATTAATAATAGAATTACAATATTATATAGGTTTAAATGGGTTATAAATTTGGGTCGGATATTTATCCACCTAATGGATTTGGATTTGGGTTGAATTTTTATAAAATAAATAGGCTTTTTCTTGATTCAGGTTGGCTGAGATTGGGTTTGGCAGACCCGACCCAAATCCAACCCATTGCCATTCCTAATGCTAACAAGAACTTGAGATTGGACAAATTTCAAGAACATGGGTTTGGCTATGACTATATATTAGCGCATTATGCTGCTAAATTGCAAATTTTGATATATGATATTGCCAAGGAGTTTTTGGTTAATGAGGTATCCAGAAAGTTGCTTGAAATTTAAACATGATCACTTTTTTCCTACTAGGGAATAATGCTATGACATGTCCACTTTATACTCTTGAAGTCTACTGAGTTGATTAAGCTTGGGATGATCGAAGCAGCATCTATCAGGCTCAATTGTCCCAGAGAAATCCAACTTCAAGAGACAAAAAAATGGACATTTCATAGCATAATCCCCTTGTAGGGAAGTTGTGATCATATTTAAACTTCAAGCAACTCTCTGGATTCCTCATTAACCAAATACTCCTTGGTAAAATCATATATCAAAATCTGCAAGTTAGTAGCGTAATATGTTAATGTGTAGTCATAGTCAGACCTGTAGACTTGAAATTTGTCCAATCTTAGTTTCTTATTGGCATGTATCCTTTTTGATTCACCTTGTAAATTACCTTAAGTGCCTTGAGTTTGAGTAATCTTTGTTTGGTTACCTTGAATGCTGCATCCTGGTTCGATTACTATAACAATGAAAAATTCCTCACCAACCTTCTTGCAGCGATGGAAAATTACATCAATTACAAAACTAAACCAACATCCATAATTAAGGTAAGCAATTCCTTATTTTAACATTATTACAATTGGAAAATCAATTAAATGCATGCTAGACCATAGTATTAACAATACTGTTAAACTCTGAGAATAAAGAGATAAATAAAGAAGTTTATGACGCAGACTAGAGTCCCTTACCCATTCATGTCGAATTCATGTATAAAAATCCAACTTATTCGTGATACAAATAAAAAAGGCTAAAAGTAAATCGTCATTCTCATAAAACGACTAAGATCATTTACAATCGATGAAAAAACCGAAAAAAGGGACTAACTACCCAATCATGAGTACAAGACCCCACTCGATGCATCTTAGCCACGTTATGGGCAACAATGTTAGTCCATCTAACACACCAAGAAAAAGAAAAAGAAAAAGAAATAAACAAACTTAACATAAAACAAATATCTTCAATGATGGGTGCAATATCCCAAGGAGGGGGATCATATGAAGAGAGAGCTGTAATCACATCCCGACAATCAATTTCAAAAAAGGGAAAATTGTAACCTTCACGGCATGTCAAAGAACATGCGGCTTGGACTGCAAGGTAGTCATCAATACAGGCGAAATTAGCAAAGCTTATCCACACCACTCGTTAACAATTTTGCATCTGAATTAATCTTGAGGAAGCCATGCAGGGGACAACACCAACAAGCAACAGGAGAACAAGTAAAAGCATGGGTGACTTGGATTTATTCTTGCGTAGAAAAAAAATCGCAAGCCTCTGCACAGGCGCGGCTTGCAATCCACTGAGGGTCATCCAATGAACCTTCAAAAACCAACCTACAACAGGATTTCCAAATCCACCAACAAATACAAATAATCTTAGCAAGAAGAAGAGAGTCATCAAAAAAGGAAGAGGCAACACAATCCCACCTTTCCTAGAATCCCTAAACTCATTAACCGTTGGCCGAAAACCAACTTCAGAAGCGAACCAGATAGCCTTAGCAAATGGGCATAAGAAAAGAATGTGATCTGAGGTCTCAATCTCATTATGACAGCGCGAGCACAAAGGGGAAGAGCAGGGAATTCTTTGGCTAAATTTGCATTCGTAGGAAGAGCCTTCCTCCACAAAAACAACCGAATACGAGGTAAGACGGGAGCATTCCACAATCGGCTAAGCATTATTTACTCTGGGAAAACTGAGGAAAAGGCATGAAGCCGTCAATCTTCCTAAGCCCTCATGTGACACCACTGAGCATGACCTTGTTTAACTCGGTAAACACCTCTCGAATCCCATTTCCAAATATGACGATCTTCAACTCTTAGGTCAGAAATAGGGATAGATCGGATAGTCTCAACCAAATCTTTTGAGAAGAGATTATTAAGATCACTAACATTCCAAGTTCTCAATGATGGGTGAATGAGATTGACCACCCGCAGCCAGTGAACACGATTGGCGGGAAGGGGGGCGACGGTGCCATTAATCCCTGAATCCATTCATCCTCCCAAACTTTAATATTCTTGCCATTAGTAACATTCCATGTTAGCCCCCTTTTTTAGCGTGTCCCTTCCTTCCAATAAACTCCTCTAATACCACGACGGTCTAGATCCTAAATGAGCTCCAAGGAAATCACCATTAGGGAAGTAGAGGCCTTTTAAGACACGGATCCAAAAGGCATCTAGATTATTAATAACTTGTTAAGAAAAATAGGGTAGGCAAAGAAAAGAGTCACAAAGATTTATGTGGCTCAGCCGAAACGTACATCCACGGAGGGGGAGCAACGAATTTCACTATAAAATCAAAGGTGTTACAAGAGTGTTTATCTCTCACTCTCACTCTCTCTATTTACTTTGCTTCTTGCTCACTTGGTCTGCCTATCCAACAACATCAAGGCCCTATTTATAGGCCTCAAGAACAAAACAACCAAAGGAGCCTAAAGGACACCACATTACTGCTAGCCATATGAAGGGACTACAATAATTTACCCATATGAAGAGTCCCTAATAATGCCAACCATGTGAAGAGTCAATTTAAGATTTATTTGGCTGATGAGAAAACCAGCAGTCTCTAACTCAACATAACTCTCTAGACTTGGTTAGCTAATACGGCAAGGTTCTTTGCACTTCTTTGACCAAAAAAAAATCACAAAACAATTAACAACCACAATAGATAGCTGAAGGACTGATTTAATTAGTTACAACCAGTCTCTATATGATAATTTTCTCTCATCACCTAGAGTTTAAGGTTGGTTAAAGAGTGAAATAAAATCAAATCCACACTTAGCTTCACTCGACTACCATAAAAAAGCAAGTGAGATAATGCACGATTAGCTCATTAAATTGGATGTAAATCACTATTTTGATAAGTTGATCAGTAGTTCGAATTAATCTTGAGATTCTATTCCTTTACCAAACCTGACTGAACAAGTTCTCTCATGGAGTGGGTGCTAATATGTTGATGAAATATAAGTATGTCATTAGTGTGCAAAATTGATAAACCGGTGTCATCATAAACATACCAAGTAAATATAATTCGACCGAACTTGAGGACCAATATTAGATTCTCCACCTTGAACAAGCACCAACATTCACCATTATAAAGAGGGACTAGGGACATCTGCTGCCAAACTCCACAACATATCCAGATTTAGCAATGCCGGACCTAACATTTTTGGGGCCAAAGCAAACATTTTATGGGGGCCATCATTTATAACAACATTTTCTTCTTAAAACATAAACATTAATAGAAAAATTTATAAAAATTTTAATCAGGGTAGAAAAATTTTCAATTAATTCTTCTATTTTGGCTTTATCGTATTCTAGGTATTTCTATCCTATGGCATCTAGGAATTGTTTAGCATTACCATCATCTTTGATCATATCTAAAATATGATCATACATAGGCCTTTTCATAATCATAAAACTTAACTTATTAACCTTCATCCATTTTTCATATTTATTTCTCTCAGCAGGCATACTTTCAAGGGTAAAAGATCCCCCATTTTTCTTCGGTTGGCACTTGTTAAATATATCCACCGATGCGGTCATTGGCATTGATAAAGAAACAAAAGGCAATGTGGGACATGAAGGATGACTACTATGAAAAGCACCAGCAAAATATGGAAGCAAGAAACCCCAACTGTTTACGACGAATTTGGTGCATGTGCTAATTTATCGTATTGGAATTCTGTATGAGATGGGTTTAGTAAGGATGAGCTGAACTCAAGCTCTAACTACACGCCCGACTCGGTATTTTCTGAAAGATTCAAACAAATGATTAAAGGGGCCCACGGGATAACCCACAGGAGACCACTCCAACGCTCAAGTCAGTATTAATCTCATGAAATAGTAATAAAAACAGGTAATAAATAGACATAATAGATATAAAGGACTTAGCCTAAGAGGAGTAGGAGGCTTGAACCGTTATTGCTCCGGAGAGATGATCGTAAAAGACAGTGGGAGGAAGAGGCGTGTAATTTCCTACCTTAGATGAGGCTTGTCATGGAGAGGGAAAGAGTGGTTGAGGGGTCAGAGAGAGGGGAGGAGGTGCCTTGATATGTAAGGGTTCTTTTATAGAAAGCTTCGGCCTTTTGGGTTGCCCATTTCTGAGTCGCCCACTCCTAGGTAGCCCATTTCTGGCCAGCCGTTATCGCACCAATAAGTACTAGGCCAATAAGCATAGGTCGAGCAAGTGCCCAGCGAGTACTGGGCCGGTATTAAAAACATATAGTCCCCCAACTCTGTGGGCAAACTTCAGTCACGGACGTTAGTCTTTAACCATTTTGCTAGTCCACAATGTTTGCCCGGGCTATGAAGGTATTCAACATTCTGTTTTAGCCCTTCATAATTGTCATTCAGGTGTATTTTGAACTTTACACGAAATCAATAGAACGTATGACCTAAATAAGATGTGTACTGGGGTATTTGACATTTAATAGGAGGTTTAAATCATTATGGCTCGTAACTGGGTGCATGGCCCATCATGAACCTTAGCAAGGCATTTAGCCTAATCGTAGATCTTAACAAAGCGTTTAGCGCATTGTTTACCCAAACATGACATTTAGCTCTTAAGGGATCTTAATAGAGTGCTTTATCTCTTTACTTATTTGAATGGAGCAGTTTTCACTTGTCTAGGAATGTTTAGGGGAATATGAGCTTCTTGGTTCTTCCAAAATTTAAAGTATTTAAAGATTTTGCTTCTTTATTTCTACAATTGTTCATGGTGATTCAAGATCTATGTGATAAGCATGTAAAAATATTACTGATGTAATTGTCAGGTAAGCAGGTAGAACGTATATCATGGAGATTGGCGCATCTTTTAAAACTGCAGATGTTATATAGTAAACTGTAAGTCATATGTATCAAATGGAAAGTAAACATCGGTGCTCAGTGTATTACCCTTTGATAACCCTCAAGTGGGTTATGGCGATGAGTATTACACCCATTGGGGTGATTGTACCAAGGTGGACCATGGTGTTTAGTATTGCACCTGTTGCGAGTGATTGGATTAGGACTAACCATAGTGTTTGGTATTGCACCCGTTGTGGGTGGTTGCACCAGGGCAAGCCATGGTGTTTAGTATTGCACTTGTTGCGGGTGATTGCACCAGGCGGACCATGGTGTTTAGTATTGAACCCATTGTGGGTGATTGCACCAGGGCGGACCATGTTGTTTAGTATTGCACCCATTGTAAGTGATTGCACCAGGGCGGACCATGGTGATGAGTACGTACTTGGATAGCCATAAGGTGTCATGTATGAGATACCTAGGCAGAATTAAGCATACTCGAGGTAGTAAATCAAACAAGATGGGTCAATGTAATACACTTGTTTGACAATGAATATGTTGAGAATAAATATCAAAATAAAGATAGTTCTGCTAGAAGTAATGCACTTTTAAGGCTAATACCTGCTAAGTAATAGACTTATAGTATATCATCCTCAAAAGGATGTCCATGGCTAACGTTCGTTTGTCCTAGATGTTTATTTATGAACTGAGGAGCTTGGCGTGGCTCATGTTGAGTGGTTATAAATAAGCCACATGAACCCTTGCTAATACAAGGATGACAAACATTTATGTGTAATGTTGAATTTAACAATGTTGAACCTTTGATAGTTTTGTATCACGAATATTTATACTAACGTTGCATATTAGTAGTACAACAAGGTGAGTTTGTAATATATAAATTGATGACAAAGGGCATCTAAGGATGCAATTGACATGGCATACACATTTTTTGATGTATATCAATCTTGTTATTAAGGTTACGAATTATTTTTAAGGACTCAGTGATCCTTTATTGTAGGTTACCTCATCGATAGCAACCATTGCCAGATCAGATAGGCTACGAAAAGAGTTCTAGACCATTTGTAAGAAAGTCCAAGACTACCTTGAAATAGATTATTGCTGGTACTGAACTTTTTCTTTCTTATTATTATCTATTTAGATTGCTACCTTTTGAAGGGGTTTTTACTATTGAGTTATCATTTACATCCGTATGTCACTAGCTTGTGATTCTTTATCTCGAGTATGTGTCAAGATCCTAGACTGTGATCTTGTCATGACAACACACCAAGATGCCTATTATTATTTTATTGTTATGACTTAAGTTTAGCCATTATGTGTAAAAAAAAAAAAAAAATTAGCTAAGAATTATTGGGATGTCATAGCCTTGTCCTAGGCTCGGCCCGCCTTGTAGTGTCCTTGTCAAGGCCCTTGCCATGGCCCAGCCCAGGTCCGCACCTCATGCCTTGGCTCGGCCCTAGCCTGGCCCAATCCGCTTGCCTTGGCTCGTGCCATTGCCTTGCCAAGACCCAGCCCAATTCCTTGTTGTCTTGGTCCATTTTGCCACACGATTTCTTGGCCCAAATCCCATGAAATCTTCTAGAATATTACTTAAAAAATATTTAGGATAGTTAAAGAGTTTTCCCTCCATTTTCCCTAGTGTGTTTCCTGCCCTTGGGCACCTCACGGTTTGGGGACTTGGTTTACATTTAATTAAGTTCATGTATCAAGCTTATGTACTAGCTCTATAAATATGAGCTCTGAGTTTGTAATCTTCATCCAACAAATATTATGACTGAAATTTCTACTTTTCTCATCTTGAATTTCTCTCTCTTTCTCATCCAAACTTTCACCTTCTATCTCATCTCATATTCTAATTCTATTTCTCTTCTTATCTAACCTCTACTTTACCATCACGAGCTTAGGTTCATGAATATCCCATCTCCAACTCTCGGGTTTGTGACAGTATGGTGGTTACAAATGCCTTTTACTGTTTCTAGGAAGTTCAAGGAAGTATTTTTGATTTTCTGGTGCCCATTCTCTTGAGGTGGCTAAACGGATAACAACAACATCTTGCGCTGCTCTTATTAAGTTGTTGACTAGTAGTGGTACTAAATAGCATAGTAGAAGGTTGGTTAACGTGTGAGCTGCTCGGGTACAGCAGCAGATGTGTTTCATTTTGGACTCTCCTATTAGAAATATTTTGTCAAGTTGCGATAAGCAACCAAGTTTTACAATTATAGTTTGATTTCTGACGGGTAGTGAAGTCTTTTGGATATGCCAGAATGTTCTGAAACATGGCATGATTGAGGATGAAATTCACCAGCTCTGAAAGGGATTGTAACTTATAAATGGATAGTTCCTGACTTGTAATTGTTCTGAACTGATTTGCGTTGTGCGAAGGTAATACACTTTCAATCATTACTCGATTTTGGAATGGTTTAGCCTTTGTGATGGAGGTGATGTCTAGCTTGTGACATAGGGGTGAAGTCCCCTAACTTTTAGGCTACCGAGGTAAGGAAATGACTAAGGCAAAGTCATCCAGTTCTGAAATGACTTGCACTATCATGATAAGGAAATGACCGAGGTGAAGTCCCTCAGTCCTAAGATGGTATATCCTATTAAGATAAGGAAATGATTGAGGCAATGTCCCCTAGTCTTGAAATGATTCACACTACAGTTAAAGAAATGACTGAGGCGAAGTCCCCAAGTCCTAAAATGATTTTCACTATTGAGATAAAAAAAAATGTAAATTGCAAATTGGGGCAAAGTCCCCCTATCCTCAAATGATTTACGCTACAGTTAAGGAAATGACTAAGGTAAAGTCCCCCAGTCCTGAAATGACTTACACTACCATGATAAGGAAATGATTGAAGCGAAGTCCTTTAATCCTAAAATGATTTATGCCACGCTTAAGGAAATGACTGAGGTGAAGTCCCCCAATCCTAAAATGATTTATGCCACCGTTAATGAAATGACTGGGGTGAAGTCCCCAGTCCTAAAAAGATTTACGCCATCGTTAAAAAAAATTACTGAGGCGAAGTCCCCCAGTCCTAGAATGATTCGTACCACCATCGAAATAAATATTAGCTCACCCTAAACTCATTGTTGGTTTATGTTCTACTAAGTTAACTTCATATCCGGAGGCTGGTTAAAGGGGTATGTAGAATCATCAATGTAAAAAGACGATGAAATTGCATGGTCTGGTGAGTAGATCGAGTGTGCTGGGATTTCGTCTTGTAAGTTAAATAGTTCTTTTAGCATTGTGTGGGAAGATTGTGAGTGCGGTGGAACATAACGGATAGTTAGGATCTTTGGGGGTGATGTGGCATCTTAAGTTGGAATTTGATGAATAGTTTGTTTTGATGGTTGCCTTGTGCAAGTATAAGATAGGCAAGTAAGAGATTCATGGAACAATTGAATCAACTACGAATGGAGTGACCTTATGAGAAGAATCAAATGTTTTGCAGGCTTAAAGACAGTTACAAGGTCTCTTGCATGCCAGAGCAAAGTTGTAAGAGTGAATCATGTAACTTTGCCGTCTTGTTATAAACGCTTTCACTACTTTTGAACTCAGTGCTTATATGTACCTTTTGATTTGCACTTGTGTGTCAGTGTTAGATTGTGTACGTTTTGTATTATGGAATCATAAATGGTAGGGTTAATGACTTCGTTCTTTTAGTACCCCCTAATTTAGAATCGTTGTGCTTAATTGTTGACTCGACAATTTGTGGGTAAGGATCTAGTAAAGTATGGTTCCTTATACGAAAGATGTATTATAGTGAATTGGTCACTCGATATAATGGCTAGCAAGCATAGACAGGCTTTCCTACTAGCTGGCGAGCAATGAATGTAATTTGTCTGACTATCAAGGTTGGAATAGTTTAGGATTGTAACAAAAATTGACCCGATTAGGATTCAGTTGAATAGAATTTGTAGTAAAGATGGGTTCAATCAAGGTAGTATTAAACTAAGATTATAACGAGAATGATCCAATTAGGGTTTAATTGAATTGAGATTGTAATAAAAATTAGTTCAACGAGGGTTGAACTAAACTGAGCTCATAAAGAGAGTTAGTTCAAATAGGGTTGAACTAACTTGAGATTATGATGAGAATTAGTTCAAACAGGGCTAAGTTAAATGGATGCTATAATGAGAATTAGCTCAAACAAGGTTGAGTTAAACAGATATTGTAACCAGAATTAGTCCAACGAGGGTTGAATTAAGCCGAGGTTGTCATAGGGTTGAACTAAGCTGAGATTGTAACAAGAATTGACCCCATTATGGTTTAGTTAAACTAAGATGGTAATGCAGATTGGTTCCACTAGAATTGACGAAAATTAATGCATGTAGGGTTCAATGGAATTGAGATTGTCATGAAAATTAACCCATTTAGAGTTAAATTAAACTGGGATTGTAATGAAAATTTGTTCAATTAGGATTGACAAAAATTAAAATTGCCACGATTATTGGTTCAATCAGAGTTGACTAAAATTGAGATTGTAGCAAATATTGGTTCAATCGAAGTTGACGAAAACCATCCTATTTAAGATTGAATTAAATTGAGATAGCAATGCAAATTGACCCTATTAAAGTCAAATTGAATAGAGATTGCTACAAAAATTCGTTCAATTAAGGCTGAGCTAAATTGATATTGTGATGAAAATTAACCCTTTAAGGTTGAATTAGATTAAGGTTATAGTAGAAATTGACTCAAGTTAGGGTTGAACGAAGTAGAGATTGTAATGAAAATTAACCCATCAGGTGTGGATTAAACTAAGATTGCAATGAAAAATGGACCCTTTTAGGATATAATTAAACTAAGATTGTAATGAATTTTATCCTTTTAGGGTTGAATTAAATAAGGATTGCAATGAAAATTTTAATTAAATAAGAATTGTAAGGAAAATTGACCCTTTTAAGGTTGAATTAAATAAGGATTGTAAAAAAAATTAACTCGGTTAAGGTTTAAGATAAGAGAGAGAGAACAACCTATGGTAGTGGTTGATGTGGGTTGCTGGTGGCAATGCGGTGGCACTGGAGTAAGCAAACGACGTGACATGGTGAGCCACTGGCCAAGGCAATCTAGGTGCAGGCGAGCCAAGGTCGGGCGAGCCAAATTTTGGAAGAGCCAAGGTAGGGTGACCCAAGGTCAGGCGAGCAGGATTTTGGGCAAGCTAAGATTGGGCGAAGCAAGTTTTAGGCGAGGCGAATGTCAAGTGGGTCGTGGTGTTAAGGAATGGTGTCCTGGAAATCCAAATGTTAACCTCTAAATGTTACTTTATTAAAGAGTAATTGAAGTTCCAGTCATTACCTCATTAAATTTGTGTAATTGAACGTGTATGTTGCATCTAATTTTCTTTTTAGTAACACCCATAAGATGGGTGTAGTCATCAGACTATAATTTACATGTTTTTTCAAAGCGGTTTATGGGATTAACCCACATATAGACTTGCAATAAATAGTATGGATTGTTATTTGAAAAACTTGTAGTCAAAGACAAGTTTGGACCACTTATATGCTACAGCTATAACGTGACACTTTAGATGGCTTGTTTTGGCCATGTAGATAGTGATCCAAAAGTGTTATATTGGTGTGTTTAATAAGATTAATACACTGAGTATGACCATGTGAGTTACTTGTTTCTAGACAACTATCGGAAATGAGTGATTCATAATGTACTATTTGAACGACGACTCTAAATCCTGAGGATATTCTGGACTTGTGTATGAAATTTTAGTTACTTTAGTGTATTATAAGTAAGGTATAGACAAATGACTAAATTTTCATATACACTAGGTAGCATAATGAAGTGTGACAAGGATCAGTTATTCAATACATAATCTACAGTCTCTTATGAGATACGGATGTCCCCTTACTTGATCCCCAAATGTTTGACTAATTCGGAATCTTTGGCCAAAGTACTTCAAGTGTTTGACATTTGGAATTTATACTGTGAATTTGTTCAAGTACAACTGAATTATTCGAAAAAAATGGCGAGTTGGAAACTAATGGAAAAGATGTGAGAAAAATAATGGTAGTAGTTATAATTATTTTTTGTCATGGACATCTAGTGGAGAGGTTGTTGTCATCAATACAGTTTATTTTGGAATTATCGAATAAATAATTTAAGTTTAGAGTGCAATGGGATTTATTTAGTGGAATTAAGTGCCATTAAATGGTAATTAAATTTTATCATGAGATGGTAAATAATTTAACCCATTTATAGCTAGATTTAAATTGTCCATGAGGTCTCTGCCCGAGCCTCTATTTTTATTGCCATCGAAAAAATATTATAGAATTCATGAGATGAATTATTTATTCATGGAATGAGTAAATTTAAATTTGCCAAATATTATTTATGAGATGAACAAAAGTTAAAAATTATAAAATAAAATAAATTTTCAAACTAAAATTTATAAAATAAAGTTTTACATGTGGGAAAAACAAAACAAAAAAAAGGGAAAAAATTGTGTGTTAGCCCTAAAGGCCTTTATATTGCAATTTTGATGATAACAATCATTTAATGAATCATTACGTTTAAATTATTTTAATCTTATTTGAAAATGACTCATAAGAAAGCTAAGAAAAATCAAGACTTATCATGGTGATACCAATCTTTCTAAAATGATGGATCAAGAGAAAAAGATATCAAAGTTGAAGAAAAGATTTATTTAAAATGAAGAGAACGAGGTACGAGTCCAAGCGCTTTAAGTCATTTATTTTCTATTTTCTAGGACTTAAGATCGGAATATATCAATTGAGTCAAAATATAAATATTAATATGTGGTGCTCTAACTAAACTATTTTTGAAATATTTTTAAAATTTGATTTCCAAATGTCTTTTGGAAAATACTCAAGTCAAGCCAATCAAATTTGTCAATAAAAATATTTTTCAAGATTGGTATTATGAAAAGTATGCTTAAATCTAACAAGGTCAAATATTAATAGGGTGATTTATTAGCTTGACTGAATCAATCAATCTTTCAAATGAATAAGACAAGCATGTAAATTAATTCAAAAATTAAGCTAATATGATTATTCAATTAATCAATCAATTAATTAAGCTAAATGGTCAAAATTGTTCAAATCTACTCGGGTATGCTGAGTGTCAACATGCGGAAAGGATGTGTCGAGTCACAAACATATAATAGCCATCCAGAGTTGTTGTGTGTAGACACACAGAACTGCAACAGCTCTAACGTCTACATTTTGAATCCGATTTATTTCCAATTTTTTTTAAAAGTTTCCCAATGGCTCCTATATCATCTTGGCCTATTAATATGACTTAAATTCTTTGATAAAATTATCAAGTTCTTTAAGTTTTTAATAGTTAAAAGTTCTTGAGTTTTACTTGTGCTTTAATATTTTAATCTTTTGTTTTTCTTAAAGTTTTGTTGAGCATCACTAGCTCTCTTTATTGTTGATTATTAAGCTTAATTGGCATATATTTAGCTTTGGTTAAGCTTGATCTATTGTCAATTCACCGTTGAAAGAGTGCAAAGTTTCAGTGCTTTAATTCTTTCATTGCTTTATTTCAATTTCTTATTGTAAAGGTTGGATCTTAAACCTGCTGTTACAAAAAGATCGGTTGTAAAGGTTGGGTTTTGAGTCTACGTACAACAAGACCATTTGTAAATGTTGGATCCTGAGCCTAGTTTTGAAAAGTATCATCAACCTTAGTTAAAGGCTCAAGAGACGAAGAGTAGTTCTTTGAGGAGTAGACTAGCTTCCGGATTGGAAATGAACTACTATAAAAATCGTTGTGCATCTTTTTGTTCTTACATTTACTTTTTATATTTTGAATTTAGTGTCTATCTTTAAATTATTTTTTGGTTCTTAATGTTTATATTTTCATTTTATCACGAAATCGCCTAATTTACCCCCTCTTAGGTTGCTCTTTGTGCCTTATCGCAAATTTTCAGTCGTGATCCACGTATAACTGGATGGACCAACTAGCGTGCACTGGGAATTTCTGCATGGTGATCCGCATGCACGTGCTCGATCCAATCGCTGCTCGCCACGGGGCATGCGGATTAAATTAAAATAACGCAGGATTGGCCTGGGACTATACAGCGTCATTTTGTAATGCTTATACACGTTTTTTGTTTTATTTCTCATGTCTCACATAGAAAAAATTGCATTTTTTTTTTTTATCTCAGGTGTCCTACTATAAATAGGGTTACTAGACCAATCATGTTGATTGCCTATCCGACCCAGCTCTAACAACTGGTTTGGTTTTTGAGTTTCAAAAATGGTTTATAGTGGAAAGACATTTCTCTCTCGGAAAAACATTGGCTTTCGGAGATCTAATTACAGAGACAATTTTCCTTTGAAAATTTTTTTTCTTTAGTTTAATATTTTTCGGAGCTCACTCTCCGGATATTTTGAGGTCATTGCGTAGAAGGCTTATAGGTCTCAGCTTTCTCAGCGTTCTTTATTATTATTCTAGTATTCTTTATTTTGGAGCAATTTCAGGTATTCTTCTTTCCTTTCTCTTTTAGTTTTTTCGCTTTTTTATTTATTTACAGTATTCTTATTATGCTAGTTTTAATTAATGTTATTATTATGAACGTATTAGAGTAGAGGCCTGTAGATTTAAATTAGGAATTTAAATATGTAGATTTGAAACTAGGAATTTTAAATTAACCTTAGGCTTAAAATTGGAAATTTTAAACCATTCCACTGCACTAATTTAATGAACTCCGGAAATTCTTGAAATTCATCCTAACAATTGTATTAGATCCAGCCTTTGATTACATTCATAGCATACATAAATAGGTATAACAAGATTGAAATAAATAGACTTACGATTCAATAAAATAGAGATTTTATTAAAAAAGAAAGATAGTTTAAGCATGGGTTTACATTATTTAATGTCGATAATGAATTAATAGTTAATTCAAACTTGTTAATACAACTTAACTAAAATTACATTCATATTATTCGTATAATGAGATTATGCGTATCTAATCATGATTTATGAAATCGGATAAAATTGATCTAATGAGATTAGATTCAATTTTTTTTTATTTAAAAAAAATTATTAATGCTTCGCTGACTTGGCAATGACGTCAGCAATGTAAAATTTTTTTTTTTGGGTGACATATTGACATCGGCATTGTTTTTAAATAATAATTAAAAAATTAATTTTTATTAATTAATTTAATATTAGAATGAAATTCTAATAGGGATTATGAGATAACCTAAGATGTAAATGCAACTTAATTATAAGCACTAGTTTATAAATTTCAAGTGCGAGCAAGGTTCAATTGTTGAAACCTCACGGTCTCCATTACCAATCTAGCAGTATAGTAGATCGATAGACCTCCCCGCAGAGGGTGTCGGTTAGCAGGTTACAAAGTTAGACTTCTCTTAGGATAAACCAAAGTGCAAAGAAGCGATGCGACCATGCCACCATGGAGTATTACGTGTATTTGCATGAAGGTTTAGGTAATAGTTTACACTTGACTAGCGTGATAAATTAGCATCCCTGCCGAGCTTTGCTATGTTATGTTAGAGATTGAGATAAAGCGGTGAGTTAATCATGTTTACTAAGTGTTACAAGAAAACATATTAGTTGCGAATAGTTCTCATCCAAACTATTTCATACGACCTCACTGCTGGGGAGTAAGGAGTTGTGTGTTTGGGTCATCATTGCATGCATGATAGTACAGTTTTGTGGATGCTTGACTAATTGTGTTTGCTAAATTAAAAGAATAGACATCACTGCATCACACATCCCTCATATTAGAAAGTTGAACAAATGATTGCATTTACAGTGTTTTAAAATGGATACGGCAGGTGAACTTCACTCGATTCTAATGCATAATGTACTCAATGGACCGAATTACTTTACTTGGAAAAACAAGTTGGGCTTAGTTTTTAATCACAAGGGTCTTTAAGTTTGTTCTCACTGAAGATTGTCCACCAATGCTCTCTGCTAATTGCATAGCTACTGAAAAAGAGCGTTATGAACGCTGCCATGGGGCTAATGAGTTAGCCAAATGTTATAGATTGACCTCAGTGTTAGAAGTACTCAGGAATTAAGTGCTTGAGAAGCAAACAACAGCTGAGATTATTGAACATTTAGCATAAATGTTCGAGAAGCAATATAAAGCAGTGAGGCAAGAACTCATAGAGAAGTTGCTCAACATGAAGATGTCCGAAGGCATACTAGTTGAGGAACACATCATGAATTTGATGATGTGTTTTTCTGAACTGGAGATCTTTGGAGCTGAGTTTGATAGTTAAACTAAGCAAGATATCATCCTCAGTTCTCTGTCCAGCTCATTTGCTCAGTTTAGGTTAAATTTTTATATGAACAACAAAAACTATTTGCTACCTCAACTAATGAAAAAGTTGCAAGCAACAGAGGACACGATGTGGGGAATAAGGAGTGCCCAGGAATTGGGGACAAGTAATAGCCAGCAAGTCAAAGGAAAGTATTTCCTTTGCGAAGACATTGGCCACTGGAAAGGGGAATGCACTAAGGACTTAGCTACTCTTCCTGCAAAGACTGTTAAGCCATCTAGTGAAGGTATATTGACATCTCACTTAGTTGAGTCATCCACAATTGAGAGTCTACCAGGTTCCTGGTGTGTGGACTCAGCGTCACCTTGTCACGTCTGTAATATGTTATAGGGACTCAGGCTAACCAGAAGGCTAAATGACGGAGAAGTGTACCTGACGATTGACTATGGTACGAGAGTAGCGGTCTTAGTAGTAGGAGATGTTAGCATAGTGTTTATTGGTAGAGTTTTGATTTTGAAGGATTGTTTACCTATAGTTGCATGGTGCAGGAATTTTATTTCCGTGTCTCATTTATTGGATAATGGTTATTCAGTTAATTTTTGTTGTGAACCTGTCATTATGCGAATAAATTATTTATTTGCAAAGGTACACGTGTCGATGGTTTGTTCATGTTATTTCCCGATCAAAACTCTCATATTTTTTTAAATGAATCTAACACCAGCTCACTTGTTCAATCTGCTAAGAGAAAACAACCTGAAAGGGATAATGCCTTTACATGGCACCAACATTTAGGTCACATTAATTTTAACAGGATCCAAAGACTGGTAAAAGATGGACCGAAAGAACCTTTGGACTTGAAGTCATTACCAGTTTGTAAATCCTTCATAGAAGGAAAGATGACCAAGTCTGTCTTTAAGAGTAAAGGCAACAAGGTTGATGACTAGCTTGAGCCGGTTCACACAGATATGTGTGGACTAATGAACGTTCAAGCAAGAAGTGGGTATGAGTACTTCATCACATTCACGGATGACTACTCAAGGTATGGATATGCTTATATAATGAGACATAAGTCAGACTATTTTGTAAAGTACAAAGCTGAAGTTATAAAGCAATTAGGTAAACAAGTAGAGTCACTTTGATCAGATCGAGGTGGAGAATATCTTTTGGCTGAATTTCTGGAATTCCTAACTACAATGAGATAAGATCTAAACTTTTTGCTCTAGGTACACTACAGCAGGATGGTGTTGCAGAAAGAAAGAATAGGACATTGTTAGAAATGGTAAGGTCTATGATGAGTCATGCTACTTTACCAATCTATTTTTGGGGCTATGCCTTGGAAACAGCTGCATATCTCCTGAACTTGGTTCCATCTAAGTCAGTTCCTAAAACGCCTATGGAGTCGTGGACTGGATGAAAGCCAAGTCCAGGGTACCTTCGAATTTGGAAGTGCCTAGCACGTGTGTTGAAAAAGAATCCTGACAAGTTGGAATCAAGGAGGGAGGTGTGTATGTTTGTTGGTTATCCCAAAAGAACAAGGGTTCTACAGGCCTTCTGATCAAAAGTTTTTTGTAAATGCGAAATATTTAGAGGGGGATTTTGTAGTAGACTACAAAAACAAAAGCAGAGTAGTGTTAAAGGAGTTAAAAGAAAACGACGCCAATTCTAAACAACTAGACACAACTCGAGACATAGTGGTTGTATTAGATGTACTTACTAAGGACCAAGACTATTCCAAGTACATGAGAGCCTAGGTGTAGCGAAAGGATTGTCAGGACACCTAGCAGGTTCGTGGTGGGAGCTTTAGTGGTTGATCGTGATATTAAAGACAATGAAATCTGAGATAAGATCTATGTATTCTAATCAAGTCTGGAAACTTGTAGCTACAAGAGGAAAAGAGGAGTGGGCGGGAAGGTAGAGTCCTTCAAGGCAAGGCTGGTTGTAAAGGGTTTTACCCAAAAGGAAGGAATCGATTATGATGAGACTTTCTCACCAGTAGCCATGCTAAGTCTATAAGGATACTCCTATCCATTGCAACTCATTATGATTATGAGATTTGGAAAATGGATGTCAAAACGGCCTTCCTGAATGGTCGTCTTAAAGAAGACATCTATATGGTGCAACTAGACGATTTCATTGGCAAAAATCAGGAGCATATGGTATGCAAACCAAAGAAGTCCATATATGTACTGAAGCAAGCATCACATTCATGGGATATTAGATTCAATGAGGCAGTAAAATCCTATGGGTTTGAGCATTTGGTTGATGAACCATGCATGTACAAATGACATCAAGAGAAAGTAGGGACTTTCTTAGTGTTTTATGTCGGCGATATACTACTCATTGGAAATGATGTAGGTGTGTTATCAGCTATAAAGATTTGGTTGTTAAGTTAGTTCGATATGAAGAATTTAGGAAAGTCCAGCTATATTCTTGGGATTAAGCTTCTGGGAGATCATAAGAATATGATGTTGGGTCATTCTTTAGTCACTTACATAGACAAGATGTTGTCAAGGTATCGCAAGGAAGACTCTAAGAAAGGGCTTTTATCTTTCAGGCATGGAGTCCCTCTTTCTTTAGAGCAGTGTCCTAAAACATATCAAGAGGAGGAGCAGATGAGGAATGTTCCATATGCTTCGACTATGGGAAGCCTTATGTATGTCATGTTGTGCACGAGACTAGATATCTTCTATGCTGCTGGTATGGTAAGTAGGTATCAGTCTAATGCGGGTCAAATGCATTGGGTGGCTATGAAGCATATTCTCAAGTACTTGAGAAAATCTAGAGACTATATGATGATATTTCAAAGTGATGAGGTTGTTCCAGTTAGCAATACTGATTTTGATTTTAAGTCAGATAAAGATGCCAGACGTTTAACGTCTGGATATGTCTTTACCCTTGGAGGAGGAGCTATAAGTTGGAGGAGTGTTAAGCAGTCATGTATTGATGACTCCATCATGGAAGTCGAATATGTTGGACCTTCCAAAGCAGCAAAAAGGAGGTTTGTTGGCTCAGAAAGTTCCAGATAAATACGAGCAATAATCTAATAAATCCTTTCACGGAGATTTTGACTCAGAAGACCTTTGAATCACACTTAGAGGGAATGTGTAGATAGTGTTTAGTAATTTGAATTTCGGACAAGTGGGAGATTATTTGGAATGGTGCCATGAAAATCCAAATGGTAACCTCAAAATGTTACTTTATTAAAGAAAAAATTGAAGCTCCAATCATTGCCTTTTAAATTTGTGTAATCGAGCATGTCTGTTGCATTTAATTTTCTTTTTAGTAACATTCATAATATGGGTGTAGTCCTCAAACTACAATTTACATATTTGTTCTAAGTGGTTTATAAGATTAACCCACAAATAGGCTTGGAACAAATGGTATGGATTTTTTTTTGAAAAACTCGTAGTCAAAGATAAGTTTAGACCACTTGTATTCTAAGACTATAATGTGACAATTTAGATGACTTGTCTTGGTCATATAGATCCAAAAGTGTTATGTTGGTGTATTTAATAAGATTAATAAACTAAGTAGGACCATGTGAGTTACTTGTTTTTAGACTACTATCGGAAATGAGTGATTCATGATGTACTGTTTGAACGACGACTATAAACTCCGAGAGTATTCTGGACTTGTGCATGGAATGTTAGTTACTTTGGTGTACTATAAGTAAGGTCTAGACAAATGACTGAATTTCCATATACACTAGGTAGCGACGTGAAATGTGACAAGGATCAGGTATTCAATACAGAATCTACAGTTACTTATGAGATACATATGTCCCCTTAATTAATTTGCATGTGTTTGAACAACTCGGAATTTTAGGCCAAAGTGTTCCAAGTGTTTGACATTTGGAATTTATACTATGAATTTGTTCAAGTATAAATGAATTGTTCCAAACAGGGCGAGTCGAAAACTAATGGAAAAGCTGTGAGAAAAATAATGGTAGTAGTTATAATTCTTTTTTATCATGGATATCTAGTGGAGAGGTTGTTGTCATCAATACAGTCTATTTGAGAATTATCAAATAAATAATTTAAGTCTAGAGTGCAGTGAAATTTATTTAATGGAATAAGTCCCATTAATTTAACCCATTTGGAGCTAGATTTAAATTTTTCCTAAGGTCCTTGCTCAAACATCTGTTTTTATTGCCATCGAAAAATATATTATAGAATTTATGAGATGAGTAAATTTAAATTTGCCAAATATTATTCATGATATGAATAAAAGTTAAAAATTATAAAATAAAATAATTTTTGAAAATTAAAATTCATAAGATAAATTTTTACATGTGGGAAACAAAACAAAACAAAACAAAAAAGGGAAAAATAGCGAATTTCTAGTGATGATCCGTGTATAAGCGGATGGACCAACCAACTTGCGACACGTGTCGTGCACTGGGCGGTCCTGCGTTGTGATTTACTTGCATGCACGAGGGCCAATCACTGCCTACCGCGTGGCACGCGGAATAAATTAAAATAATGCGGTTTTGGCTTGGGATGATACGGCGTCGTTTTGTTATGCATGTACACGTTTTTTGTTTTATTTTGCATTTCCCACATCGAAAAAGTTTCATTTTTTCTGCCTCAATGTCCTACTATAAATAGAGATATTGAAATTAAGGCTTGGCATCGAATTAAAAATTAAAAAAAAAAAATTCTAGGAATATTGGCTTTCAGAGATCTAGTTAGAGAGAAAATTTTCCTTTGAAATTTTTCTTTCTTTAGTTTAATATTTTTCGGAGCCCACTCTCCGAACATTTTGAAGTCATTGTGTAGAAGGTTTCTGAATCTCGACGTTCTTTAATATTATTCTAGTATTATTTATTTTGGAGCAATTTTAGGTATTATTCTTTCCTTTTTCTTTTAAGTTTTTTGCTTTTCTATTTATTAACAGTATTCTTATTATGGTAGCTTTAATTTCATGCCATTATTATGAACATATTAGAGTAGAGGCCTGTAGATTTAAATTAGAAATTTAAATCTATAGATGTAAAATTAGAAATTTCAAATCAACTGTAGGTTTAAAATTGGGAATTTTAAATCATTCTACTGCACTAATTTAATAAACTTGAGAAATTTTTTGAAATTCATCCCAACACATGGATAGGGCGAGACATGGGTCCGTGTGAGCCAAAGTTTGGGGCGAGCCAGAGGGTGTAGGTTCTACTGGTGGTGTGGATGGACATGTGGTGGTAGAGGAGCTGTTGTTGTGGTGGGTGGTTGTGGAGGTTGCTACCACTGATGAAGGTGAAGAAAATGGCCAAAATTAAAAGTGCTTGTCAAAGCTTTTCATGTTCTGTTTACCATTTTATTTTTATTAAGCATCTTATAACTTTAAATGGACATAACTTTTAATTTGTTGGGAGTTAAAGTGCGAGTCACATAACGATATGAAGCCCTCGAAGAGCTCTACGCAATCAACTTAATTTTTTTTTTTTTAATATATTTTAAGGAAAGGATAACAAAGCTGTGGTAAGAGTTTATCCAACACTATAGTGATTTGCAGCTTGGGTAACTTGACCCTCAGACATAAACAAACATAACTCTTAATCCTTGAGGAGCTATGAGTCAAATCACCTTTCAAAACGGAGCCCTTGAAGATTTTTATATAACTAGAATGATTTCTCGAGCGCTTGAATCAAAGAAAGCATATAAAAGGCATGCCACACATGTGCAAACTGTATAACTGACCTTATAACTTAAAACGGGCGTAACTTTCAATCCGTAAAGAGTTACGAGTCAAATTATATATCAAAATGAAGCTCTTGAAGAGTTCTAAGTGTTCTGCTGATTTTTGAGTTTTTTTTTCTAAGACAAAAAATAAAAAGGGGCATAAAAAATGTCTTGACCTTATCCAATCAAGCCTCTTTATTAGCTTTGCTTGGGTGGGCTTATTCCCATCATAGAGAATGCCAAGGAATCCAAAGAAAATGCTAAAAATTAACTTACTTAATACTTGAAATGCTTGAGTCTTACAAGAAACATCAAGCTAGGCGTGAGCTTATGATCCTTCCCACGGATAGTGCCAAAATGTTTATGACGAATTTGGTCAGTGTGCTTATTCATCGTATTGGAGTTCTGTATGGGGTTCGTAAGGATGAGCTGAACTCAAGCTCTAGCTACACGCACTACTCGATATTTCTTACAATAGTCAAACAAACAGTTTCGACCCTCAATTCAGTATTAATCTCGTGAAATAGTAATGAAAGTAGGTAATAAATAGACATAATAGATATAAAGGACTTAGCCTAAGAGAAATAGAAGGCTTGAATGGTTATTGTTCCGTAGAGATGATTGTAAAACCTAAGAGGATACCAACACGCAAGCATTGGATCCCATTAGAACTCCGAAGTTAAGTGTGCTTGGGCGAGAGTAGTAACAAGATGGGTGACTTCCTGGGGAGTCCTTGTATTGCACCCCTCAAGTTGGGAGTTCTCGAAAACAACCTATCTTCAGGGTGGCACCTTGAAGAGGGAAGGCTGCGTACATCCACCCTCCAGATCCTGCTTAGGCAGAAGCCTAGCACTGGGAATGTTGCTTTAGAGATGATTGTAAAAGACGATGGGAGGAATAGGCGTGTGATTGCCTACTTTGGATGAGGCTTGCCATGGAGAGAGAGAGAGAGAGAGAGTGGTATGAGGGGTGACAAGGAGGGAAGGAGGTGTCTTGAGATGTGAGGGGCCTTTTCCCCTTTTATGGAAAGCTTTAACCTTCTGGCTCACCCATTTTGGGTTGTCCATTTCTGGATTGCCCATCTTTATATCTCCCATTCTGGGTTGCCCACTCTGGGTTGCCCATTTCTGGATAGCCCTTACCGCCCCAGTAAGTACTAGGCTAGTAAGCATAGGACGAGCAAGTGCCGAGCGAGTACCAAGCCAGTATTATAAACACCAACATGTATAGGCGCCAGTGGAAAAAAACAATAGCTCTGGCATTTATGAAATGTTTTACATAATTCGACATAATTTGTTTCTGATTTGAATGTGGGAAGTTAGAGAGCGACAAGATTATCAGGTAAAAACTTTGTACTCCAACAACAACCACCACCAAAAATAGAGCTTTGACCATGTTTGGCGAATGATAAGGACCCAACCATAGTGGACGACTCTTATTGCATCCGACTCCGATTGAAGCTCCAAGTGAACCAAATTTACTTCTTCTGGAGACTATATGTCACTATCGAATTGCCCGACCTATTGGTAGGAAAGTTGCCAAAAGTAAAGGAAAAGAGCCCACTTCTAGAAGCAACAACACTTTGAATGCACATTAAGATTTTCTTCAACAACAAATAGCCAATAAAAAACATCAGGAGCAGGAAAAATTGGACATAATAGAAAAAGAGCTGTAAGTTAAGGACGACATTAATATCTGAGTCATGGAAGCCGGATTATATCTCTTTAATATGCATGCATCTCATTTACCATAAAACCATAAACAATCTGTGTTGGAGCAATGTGAAGAGGTAGTGTGACAGATCTAGTTAAAACAGTTAATGCTATTTCTTCACAAGTTATTATGTACTAATGTATTAGAATGAACTGGAAACTAGCTGTTATTTACTAATTTATTTGAATAAGTTGGAAACTAGCTGTTGTAAAAGTAGCTTTGAGAAAGTGGTCGCTGGAGAACTAGCCATTAAAAATTAGCCATTGGAAACTACCAATTAACAATTAGCCGTTGGAAACTAGCCGTTAAAAATTAGCAATTAGAAAACTAGCCGTTAAAACTAGCTAATGGAAACTAGCCATTGGAATTTCTAACTTGCCTATATATACCCACTTTTCCTACTTCAATTTTCAACTCCAACATCTCAAAGTCTCAAAGCCTTGATTCTGACCCTTTGAGTCTTAACAACATTGTTAATGAATTGATGAATGACAACATAGACTCTGAGAATGAGTTGCTCAACACATATTCTTTTTAAATATAATAACTTCTTGGGAGCTCATTATCAAATAGAACTAGGGATGGCTTTGTTTCGAGAAAGGCTTACATAGAAAGACAATAAGAACTAGGCCACTTTTGCCTTTACAATGACTATTTTAACCCAAATCCAGTGTCCACTGGTACTTAGTTCCATAGGAGGTTTCACATGTGAAGACACAAACTCCTTTTTGTTATGCAATTCCACATCCAAACCCCTCTTTCACACGACAAAGACGCTCTTGGTAAGGATGACCTAGCATCTTTTCATAGTGCATTGTTGCAATGTGTATGCTAGCATATGGAGACAAGAAGAATGATATGGACAACTATGTGTGGATTGGCAAATCAATTGCTCATGAGTCCTTGACCAAGTTTGTTCGCAATGCAATCGAGATATATGAGGATGAATAGTCAAGAAGACCAAATCATGATGACATCTCATGGCTTCTCAAGAAGACCAAATCATGATGACATCTCATGGCTTCTCAAGTATGGGGAGATGTGTGGTTTTCTAGGTATGATGGGAAGCATTGATTGTATGCACCGGACATGGAAAAATTCTAGAAGATGTTGCTTCGTATGATATTTGGATATGACATGCATTTCTTGGCCTTCCAGATATAAAGATTTAAATGTCTTAGATCTATCGCCTGTTTTGATGACATTTATGGAGCACATGCTCGTCCCGTTGGATATTCAATAAAGGTTCATGCTTACAATATGTGATACTATCTTATAGATGGTATCTATTGGGCAACATTTGTGAAATCAATCTCATATCCTTAGGGAGAAAATAGGAAGTACTTAGCTCTTGCTCAGGAGTCAGCTGGAAAGGACGTCAATTAAACGTTTTGGGTGCTCCAAACTTGCTTTGCAATTGTACAAGGTCCTTCATGATTTTATGAACCACATAAGCTAGCAGACATAATGCGAGATTGCATCACATTACGTCACATGATTGTTAAGGATGAATAAGATTCATACAATCTGCTCGATATAACATTCAATTAGGTGGACACCTACAACACAGATCATGAAGTCTTGCGTCACCATCTAACTGAATATGAACCCTACCTATAAAATACTATTTAGGTTTTTGATAAGGCTAAACACGACCAACTTCAAGTAGACTTAGCATCAAGGGCGCTTCAAAAATAGACAATGTAGTTAATTATTTTCAATCTATTTTATTCATGCATCGTTAGTATGAACCAAACATACAATTCCAACAACAACTAAAATAACATAAACTAAAGTGGAAATTAGGGAAACGGAAAAGATTCAACAGCCTTCCCTTTAATTGTATTAATAATCAATAAAATAAAAGAGGAAACATAAATTTAATTCTAATATTCACACTTGAAAATAGAAAGAACCAAATAACTCATAAAAATAATCTAGAAATTGAATGGATAAAACCCTAGATTTCCTCTAGTATAAATAGAACAGCTATTTGAATCTTAATCAAATTCTAAAAGATAATTCAAAATTTAAATCTAAAAGATGAAGCTAAAATCCTAATCAAACTCTAATTCTATCAGTGCCATCTGCCGTGTCTCGTATGGCCTTGCCGCCAAGCTCATGCCGCCAACACTTACCCAGTAATGCGACATTACCGAATGCATTAGACTCAACTCTCATCAGTCGTGTCTCCATACCCGCCAGTCTTGTCATCCTGCCAAACTATCAGCCAAAAGAGGGGGGTTGCATCATTCTCTCCAGATTGGAGAGAATTCGACCTCGAATTCGTTGATGGATCATTTGGGTCAATTCCACACAGCCATGTTCTCTCACGCCAAGACTCAATCTTGCCAAACCCCAGTTTGTCAAACTGATCCAGTTGTGGTTTGTTGTCCAAGCTTGCCAAGACATGTTGCCCCGCCAAGGTGTAGACGACATCATTCTCTTCGGGCTGACGAGAATTCGCCCTCGAATTCGCCAATGGGTCTTCTTGGTTGTCCATACCAACTTGAGTTTCCACATGCCAGCCTCCCACCTTATCGAGCTCTAGTTCGCCGTGCTTCTCCCGGTGCAGGTTGTTGATCTCTTCTATCAGCATAAGGTTTGTTGTTTATTCCGCCAAGGTGTGGATGGCATCATTGGTTGGAGTTTGTCACGCTATGTCCCTTCTTCCTTTGGTGACAAAGGTACCGCAAACCCTTGAAGCCTGTAATCCGGAAGTGTCTCTAGGTTCACTCGGTGTTGGAGCCTATCCTGTAACTCACCTTCCGGTATCTGACTCTTCCACCACGTATTTTCCCCTAAAACCAACACAGCTCTTGATAACTCTTCCAGCACTTGAACCTTCTCTGTTTCGCCATCAAGATATCCCCGCTAAGTTCCATTCTTTGTTGGCATCAATACTGCCGATCTGCCCTTCTGATTTACTTGGATGTAACTCCTTGCCAATAATCTCCACACTTGGCACCTAACATCCTCATACACCTCAAGGCTTACTCGGTATTGCCGCTATCTACTCGGTAAGGCATCTTCGGGAACCCAATCTAACCAGCATTGTTCCTTCCTTGTTGATAACAAGCCATACGCCAACCGGTCTGGACGAACCTCCTCGGACAGTCTCCCTACCTTAATTGACTCCTCCTCCTTGTCCTAGATAGGATAATCAAATATGGGTGGAGAAGACAAATCAAGGTGCGTCGGCTCATCAAATATTGGCTCTCTCCTATTGTCACCTATTGGTGTAGATGCCAACTCTAAGTCGCCAACTGCGTTGGTGAACATGGCTCCCTCTTCCAGTCTTGGTTCTTTGGTTTTCGACACACATGGCTCCTCAACTTCTTGGGCAACAAGATGATCCTTGTTCCCTCGAAGATGAAGCTGTAGGTGTTTTTTCTCCTGTCATGCATGGCACTCCTATTGTATTGCCACGGGTGCCCCAACAATAGATGACAAGCATCCATGGTGACGACATCACACCACACACCATCCCCATACTTCGACCTAATTGAAAAATTCACCAAGCAACATTTAGACATGGTTTCCTGGTCTCCTCTCTCGAGCCATGACATCATGTAAGGGTTTGCATGCTCCTCCGTCTTCAACCCTAACTTCTGGATGGCTTCTTCAGAGATGGTGTTCTCACAACTCCCGGAGTCGATGACTAGGTGACATACCCTTTCGCGAATTGTGCATGTCGTCTTAAAGATGTTGTATCAACGCCATTCATCTCCTTCTGCTTTCTCAGGCATGAAGCCAATTCGCCTAACCAATAGCAAGCGATCCTCGTCACCCGCTACCTCCTTTTCGCCTAATGACGCCAACTTGTCCTGAGTCTCTTTCGCCACTATGACGTCTTCTTCTTCAAACTCCGGAAATTCATTGTGGAGACTGGATTCCCACCTCCATTCATCAATGTTGGCGTCGCTGGTATTGGACTGATGTCGCCTCGGCCTAGATCCGGTAGCTCAGCATTTGGGAACGGATTTTGGAAGCTTTGGTCCATCTCCTCTTCTTCATCACCCGGTGTTGGGGACGTTGGGGCTGGGTTCTCGGTTCCAAGTCGGGATTTGCCCCCAGTTGAATCAAGCAACTCTTGATTCATCGGAATCTTTCTTCCAAATCCTCTAATCTCCTCTCGGTCTACCTTTGATGGTCACGATGATAAACGTCTTCGATGGTGGCGTATCTCTGTCGCCCATGGGCCATCACAAAAAGCGTTCTGAGCTCTGATATTGATGGAGCGTGTAAAGTGGGAATTAGGGAAACGGGAAAGATTCAACAGTCTTCCCTTTAATTTTATTAATAATCAATAAAATAAAAGAGAAAACATACATCCAATTCTAATTCTCATACTTGAGGCTAGAAAGAACCAAATAACTCATAAAAATAATCTAGAAATTGAATGAATAAAACCCTGGATTTCCTCTTGTATAAATAGATGAGCTATTTGAATCCTAATCAAATTCTAAAATGATAATTCAAAATTTAAATTTAAAAGATAAAGCTAAAATCCTAATCAAACTCTGACTCTATCAATGCCATCTGCCACATCTCGTACAACCTTGCCGCCAAGCTCATGCCGCCAACACTTGTTGGTGTAAATCTCACAAATACTTGCAAAATTCTTGCAAACGAGTACCCAGAAGATCTCGGGTGTTGAGGCTATGTAATCACTTTCCTTAAGGCTTATTTCGGTATACGAAATATCCTCGGGGATGCAACAACAACCAAATATGGAGTGAAGATGTGTAAAGGGAGAGATTGACAAAGATGTAGAGAGATTGATTAAGTTTAATAATCCAAACACTCAAATTTCACACAAGAATACAAGAACACTTATAGTTGTTCTTCAAATTCTTTTTCTCAAAGATCTTTTGTTCTTCAAGTCTTATCTACAAAAATGAAATCTGGGGAATATATATGTATTACATGAGAAGAGGCGTCCCTTTAAAAACAAGTAAAAAGGGCCACAACGTTCGGGGAAAAAACTGCGCGAACTTGCAGAAAATCTGACCTGTGTGTCGACACACAACATTCTGCTGTGCTCTTCTGTAAGGCTGTGTGTCGACACACGGGCCATGTGTGTCGACACACACCTATTCCCCCCATGTGTCGACACACACCCCTAATATGTTTCAAACACGTGAACAAATACCGGGATTATCTCAAACACATCTTATACATATGACAAACAACATTTTACATATTTTCCAATTCACATTTTGAAAATATATCAACAACACTTACCCGGTAATGCGACATTATCGGATGCATTAGACTCAACTCTTATCAGCCGCATCTCCGTAGCCACCAATCCTGTCATCCCGCCAAGCTATCTGCCAAAAGAAGTGGGGCTGCATCAAACTATAAACATAACACTAATATAAAATTGAGGCTAAAAATGGGGATTTGGTTGGATGAAGAGCTACCTTTTGGCATACACGTGTTAAAATAGAAACTCATTTTTGATGACATGACAAAAATAAAAATTAAAAAAAAAGGCTTGAATTGAAAGTATTATCATTGACCCATTTAAATTCCACTTATAATCTGATTATTAAAATATCATCGTAAAACTTAACATTAATTTCACGCCTTCAACTAAAATAATACAATATCAATTATCACAAACTAAATTAATATAATTAAAAATCTAAAAATTAAATTAATTAAATGGATAAAATATGACCATAAGAGTGGCGGCGGATGCGGTGCATGGTGAAGGAGGAGGAGGTCACCAGTCCCATAATAAACAATTAAAAATGGTCAAAATAGTAGGTACCTAACTACTATGTGTCTCATGTTTTTAACCAGAGCACGGCTTCTACCCCAATCTTTGTTATTACAAATCTATCTGCTATATTATTACAAAGTTCTACTTTTCATAAACCCCTTAAAATTTATTATTTTAAGAATCATATAATTCTAAACCATTTCATAACAAAGTGACTTTTTTAAAAAAGAAAAAGAAAAGAAAAAAAATAATACATTCATTAAGGAAAAAACAAATGTCTTGATAAAAGAACATATTTTTTAATAAAAAGGTATATTTCTTTGATATATTTTTCAATAAAAAAATATGACTTTTAGTGAAGAGACATATTTATTAATTATAATATGTACTTAATCTTCGTGTGTAAAAATCATAAAGTTTTAGATGTATCAGAATTTTTATTGTATGCACTAATATTTATGCATTGTAATATGATAATATTGAAAATAAAAAAAATACAAACACCTCTGCATATTGCATAGGATGGCACTTGTTTTTATTTATTTTAAAATCTTACACCAATTTGATTAATATCACTTTTAAGCTGTAGCTATGAGTTATAAAAAAATAAATACCATTATTTTAGGGTACTGTTAAATTTAGGGTAATTTTTTTACTGATAGCAGGGCACCCTTATTAAAAGTTAATTAGTCAATGTAAATTTGTCGGTTGAAATTATAAAAATTATCTTGAATTTAACACCACCTAAAAAAAATTATTAATTGTTTTGTATTTGAATTTCAGGGAAATTGTTAGAAGTGGTGTGCTTTAATTTTGCTTGAGGTACAATCTCGTGTAGAAAATTTAGGAGTGGACGAGTCACTTAATTTACTATTCATTCAGTTGTCTTTGTGAACTATTATGAGCTTAGTCGCCATACATGCCCTTGCCTTGCAACGCCAACATTGTGCAGTGTGAACTATTATGGGCTTAGTCGCCATACATGCACGTGTCATTACTAAGCAAATTAGCATATTCTAGTCTTGCACTCTACGATACACTAAAGTGGTGGACGTCATGTGAATCCTAGGAGTTGGGGTGTCGGTCCAGTTGTACTGCAGTGCGGACACAAACGATTTAGGATCATGATGAAATTCACGACATGTCTATTCTTTGATTTGATTTTTGCTTTACTGTGTTCCGGTTATTTCTTTTGGTCAATTACACTTGCTATTTGATTCACAATTGATATTCGAGGCTTGACTCCATGAGTGTATCTTTTCTTTGCTCGAGGCTAATACTTTTCGAATACACAGTTGATTCTAATCTAGTTCGAGGTTATTGATGTTTAAGCTCGAGGTTATCTCTATTCAAGGATGTAGTCAATTCTTTTCGAGATAAATTCTATTCAAAGTCATAGTTTCGCTCTTCTAGGCTTTATTTGTCTATCTTAAGTTCATTTTTGTTTGCCTATATTTCTTTTTTGATTATGGTTGTTTACCAAAACCAACATAAATTTTATATGAAATTTCAAAAAGTCTCCTACATATTTTAAATTTGCAATGTCATGCCTAAACTTTTTAAAATTTTCAATATCACACCTTAATGTGATGCTCTTAAGATTTGTTTTGAAAAATATTTTTTAAAAATGTAAAATTATTTGAAAAATATTTACAAATTTTCAATATATTTAAAATATTAAAAATATTTTAAATATAAATTCGAATCTAAAAATTATTTTCTTTTTTTAAAACCTATGCCAGTAAAAGTTAATGAATATTAATGATGTTATCTTTAAAGTGTGACACTGAAAATTATAAAATTTTAGATGGTTTTTTTTTTTTAAATTGCACCTAAAATTTCGTTAATTTCCTATAAGAAAAGGCTTTTATATATTTATCAGTATCTTTTTTTCCTAACATAAATGGCCAATGAGTAACCTACAATTTAATTTGGTGGTATCAATAGACAATTGTAGTGAAACATCTTGATTAAATAGGATTCCATACCATGAGAAACTAATGAGTACATTTGTGCGATTTAAAAATAATTTTATAATCAAATTCTAATATTTCATATAAAAATCTTGCTATGAACAAATATATTTTATATATGCAGTTTAAGTATACAATATTTGAAAAAACAGTCATTCAAAAATTATAAAAAATAGTATTAAATCATTACTTTTATTCTCCATTATTTTTTTGGTTACATTAGATTTTAATACCCTAAGGTTTAATGTATCAATTTTATAGTTCTCAAACTTTATAAAATAATTTTTAGTTCAAAGGTTATATGTAACAAAATAGTCCCAATTATGATGTAAAATGGTGTAAAACTTAGCAGTATTTGTTTGTAGATCCACCATTTACTCCCCATCTTCCTCCTCCACACAGAAATCGTAATGTTTGAAACTCCTAATAAAAAAGAATTAGATTACAGACCTATTTAAAACCATTATAAACTGTATTTTGAACTATTTAATCAAATACATGTAACTTTCGAATAAATGTAAATATTAAAAAATAATTATATATTAAAACTCAAGATACTAATATATAATTTACCCGTTATTTCTGACAATTTCATATGTAGCGCGTACTTTCTTGATATGTCATTAGACGCAGTGTTTGTGTCAGCATTAATGGAAGCTTCTAACTTGGAACGCCTGCATATACTTTTTGCAAATTTGACTTGTACGCTCTTTCTCCTTTCAAATTAAAAAATAATAATAAAATAAAAAACCAATTTACATCATCGTTATGCAAAATGACCCGTTCAACTTAATTAGAAGTTAATTTTCTAGAATATAATGTCAAATATAATGTCATTTGTACTTAATTTATTTGCCCATTGATAATGAAAAATAAAAGATTGATTTAGGGCTGATTTAATATTGGTTTTTATTTATGGTTTTTGATAATTAAGGGAAAAAAAATAAGTTTTGAAAATAATTTTTTGTTTGTTATTCCTGCTCTTGTGGGCTTTTTCGGGCTTCATTTTAATGGGTGTGCAGGATTTTGTACTCAGATTTTTCTCTCTAAATATCTAAAAAGAATTCAAACAAAAATAAGTTTTCAAAATATAATATTTAGTTTACCAAAAATCAAAAACTGCCAAAAAATATGAAACATACCCTTAGAACATGATCATTGCTGTTTGTTATTTGTTATTTACATTTTTTTTTTTGAAAAAGTTATTTATTTGGTTTTTTTTTTTACCTGTTTGTGGTTTTCAAATAATTTCAAAACTAAAAAAATAAAATTAGGATAAGATAAATATAGTTTTTACTATTCAATTTTTGATGTCTCAAAACCAAAATAAGAAGTTAAAAAATTGTACCAAAAGATTATAAAAAAAATATCGAAAAAAACTAAACGAGTCATGTTTTTTAGACTACAATAATAAGGGTTACTAAGAATGTTTTATCAATTTATTTGTATCTATTACAAATTCTCCTTTACTATTAAAATCTTTAATCATGCGTGTATAAACTATATATGATTTTAGATGTGTCTAATTTGAGCAAAAAATAATTTGATGCCCTAATCAACAATGATAACCTGAATGATCATCACAAAAAAAAAAAGAAAAATAAAAACAAGATAAATCTTAATTTAATAAAGTCAATTCATGAGGTAGGTCACTGACAATATTATACTATATAACCATATTATATATCATCTCAAAAAGAAACACTTAAAATAAATTAAAAATGGAAAAAGGAACAAGAAAAAGAAATAGGAACCGTGTATACTTAGTATGGATTGGAGTTTGGATTATCTCTAACATCAATGTGGACATGCTATTTAAAATGATAAATATTACATTAGGTTTTTTTTTTTTTTTAAATACTAAAAATTATCTAAATTTTAGGTTCGGTTTCAAAAATTACATAGATTTCTAATTTTTATAGTGACACCTAAACTTTTTAAAACTTTTCAATATCACACTTTAATGTTAATACCGTTAATATTGGTTAGTTTTTACTAATATAGCTTTTGAAAAAAAGAGAAATAATTTAAAATTTAAAATTTACATTTAAAATAATTTTAAATATTTCAAATATTTTTTAAAAATATTTTAAATATCTAAAATTTGAAAATTTAAAAAATATTTTTTAATATTTAAAAAGATATTTTTAAAATACCATGTCAACAAAAACTAACGGATGTTAATGGCATTAATATTAAGATGTGATATTGAAAAATTTTAAAAAATTAACGAAATGAACATTAACATTAACAAATGTTAACGGCATTAACATTAAGATTTACGCAACAATTATCCCTACATAATGCTATCCTATAGAGAAACTATTTTCGAAGGCCCTAAACACGAAAAAGAAAGAATGATATATTTCAGTCTGTATTTTATTTAATTTTCTATAATTAAGATGAATATTTAGCATTAATAAAAGACAGGCAAATAACAAGATATATTTATGGCTTATTTATACGAAAGGTCTCTGTACTTTATTTATTGTGTTAGTTTAGTTCTTATACTTTTACTTGTGTCAAGTTAGTCCTTATATAATTTAAATTATGTCAAATTGATCCTACAATAGAAATTGAAGTTAACTTAACAACGTAATTCTTAATGGTTTGGCTGTGTAAAATGCAAATGGCTCGATATGAGTGCACCCGCTACCTTAATTTAGACTCACCTTTCACCCGAACATTAAAAGTTCTGTCACCAACTTGATGCTAATTATACTCTAGGGGCTAAATTGACATAAAATAAATAGTGTAGGGACTAAATGGACATAATAAATTAAATACAGGGACCTTTCATATAAAAAACCCCATATTTAAATAACAAATTTGATAAATAACACAATTAGATAATAAGAAAACAATTAGTAACTCTTTCATGGTACAAGCTATTTTTGTTGAAATTATTTAAAATGAGCTAAATACTAACTCTAGCAAGGTATGGTGATGTAATTTTTAATGCTTGTGTTTACGATGAATTTGGCAGTGTACTTATTCATCATGTTTGAGTTATGCTTGAGGTGGGGTTTGTTAGGTTAGGCTGAAAACTCGAGTTCTAACTACACACTTGACTTGATATATTTTGTAAGACAAACTTTCTACAAGACAAACAAATAGCTAGAGGGGCTCGTGGAGTAACTCACGGAAAACCCCTTCGATGCTCAAGTCAGGAAAGATTTTATAAAATAATAATTAAGAAAATAATAAATAAACATAATAATTAAGAATCGACAAATTAATAGGATTGGGTAAATATGTCAAGACACCAATAGAGAATTGACCTAACATAAGTCAAGGCAGCTTGAAAATTGCTCCGGAGAGAGATCGAAACGCTGTGGAGGAGGGAGAGAATGAGAGCTAGTGAATGGCTTTGAGGCCCTTTTTACAGGCAAAAACCTAACAAGCTATCTAGCTTGAAGTATCCGTAACAAGCTATCTAGTTTTAAGTATCCGTAACAAGCTACCTAGTTTGAAGTGTCCGCAACAAAATGTCTAGCTTGAAGTACTTGCAGCTAGGGCATCAACCTTGAAGTAACCTGCTCTTATCGGCAATCGGATTGACTACGGATTCCAGCCATAGCACATGCTTTCATAAAATCATAAGATTTCCCGATCTAAATCAAGCAGGTTTTACATGAACAAGATTTGGCTCAGCATGTTCTATTCGATATAGGTAGGAGAAGAACCCGACTGACAGGGAGTTTTGGCCTGAAGTACTTACAACAGGGCTTCTAGCATGAAGTACCGGTGACAGGGCTTCTGGCTTGAAATACTTATAACATGGCTTCTGGCTTGAAGTACCTACGATAGGGCTTCTGGTTTGAAGTACTTACAACTAGGCTTCTGGCTTGAAGTACCTGCAATAGCGCTTTTGGCCTGAAGTACTTATGACTGGACTTCAATTGAAGTACTTACTACAGGGCTTCTAGCTTAAACTACTTGCGACAGGGCTTCTGGTATCAAGGACTTGTAGCTTTGGATTTGGGTATATTCTTACTCGACCTTCTATAGCAACAAGTTGCTAAATCACATCTATAACATGTTGGGACATTTATGGGTTTAAATTAGGTTAACATGTAGATTTGTATTGAGTCACTTACATCTAACATCACTAGACTTATACATATTACATAATTAACTTAGGTTTAGTTTCATCGAGGAACTGAATATTTGTCACAAATAAAGTTATACAAAATTAAACTAGTCCAATTAAAAAAAAAACTAAATTAATATAATAAATAAAGTACATAAATCTTTAACATAAGTAATCTAAAACTTTTTCTTAAATGAATATTTTCATCTAGAGCTCTGTTGGTAAAAAGCAAGTATAAAAGCACATATGATAAGAATATTAAGCACATATTCATATTTATCAGTTTAAAAAAGAGTGTTTAGATATAATTGTCACTAATGCAGTAAAATAAGTATTTTATTGATAATATTCATAAAATGCAAATATTATTACACCGTATTCTTGTTTTTTCCATATTAAAAAATAAGGTTATTTACAAGGTTTACGTACTTCGCTCATTGTATCAATTGGCCCTTGTACTTTTAACTATATCAATTTAGCCTCTCTACTGTTTATATTATGTCATTTTGGTATCTAGAGTAAAATTTATGTTAAGTTTTTAATAAATTTTTTAATGGTTCAGCAATAAGTTCGATTAAATTGAGTCAATTGGTCGATTGTAGTGGATTGCTTGCATCTAAATGATTATACCATTAAAAATTATATAATTAACTTAATTTTAATTTGATCATATGACTAAATTAACACAATTAAATGTACAACTATTAAATTGATACAATTAATAAAGTATATGGACCTTAGGTACAAATAACCCAAAAATATATGATAATGAAAAGTAATCAATATTTATACTTATATGTTGCTAAATTTAAACTTCATGTCAAACTATTGATTACGGCCTTAGATAGGGGCCAATGGAGGGCTAGTATAGGGGTTATAGATGCTCCAATTGGAGTACGGTAATCTAGCTTATTAGTGCTGGGCCGTGTTATCCTTCTGGCATACTTAGGTTGGGTACTTGCTTCCATGAGCTACTACTTGCATGCTTACCTGCCTACCTACCTATCATATCCTTTGATTCTGGCTTGATTTTTGCTTGATGTGGCTTGCTTTGTGTCTTGTGTCTAGTATCTTGTGTGCTTTGTGTCTGTTGTCTTGATCCCTTTGTGCTCTTCTATTGCTAAGTTTCTTGCTATCTGCGGCGGACCATTCTCTCAAGCTGGGGATCCTCGGAAGTAGCCTCTCTTTAGGGTAGCCCCCTGAAGGGGGAAGGCTGTATACATCTACCCCCCGACCCTGCTTTTACGGGAGCCCTTGCAGGCACTGGGTTTGTTATTATTATTGTTTTTGTTGTCAAACTATTGATTACATCTCATCATCTATTATGTATTAACTATAGTTCTAATACCACTATTATAACGGACATTATTCATATTAAATTTTATTTAATTTTTATACTGTATTTTATTAACGGGGATCTTGAAGGGAGGCTAAATGTTGACAATAGAATATAGGAATAAGAGAAAACAAAAGTTGACAATAAAGACACGAGAGAGATTTGAAGAAAGACAAGAAAGTTCCTACAATTTATAGGAAACCACTCCCTGTCCACCTTCCCCTCTCTGTTCAAACACTTCAGAATTTTCCACGCCCCATTTCCCTGACTTTTCTTGTCCTAATCAAACTTTCATTCACAACAAGAAAACAAAACTTTATATTGTATGCACTTTAAAATAAACTAACTTAAAATTTTTCATTTTTTTAATTATATATCGAGTTTAAATTTTATTAATCCCTTTCTATCTTATTATGTATGATTTTTTTAAAACTTTTTATTATAAAAATATTAAAATATAGATTTTAAGAATGATTGATTTTTTATTTTTGATCTTATTTTGAGCCTTTTTTAAGTAATCAATTTAGAGCACGCTTATTATTATTTGTAAAAAAATATTATGCTAAAAAAGTAATTTGTAATTAACCCATCTAATTTGAAAGCACTTATAAACTTGTTGTTAATATTTGAAAATTGTTTTCTTCACTCAATGGACCCACAAATATTACCATTATAAAAAAACATATAAAAAAAAAAAAAAAAATACACTTAAATACATTAAGATTCATGGCTTATATGTACCCCCACATATCCCAAACCCACAAGCCATATTGAACCCCTCCCAATGGCTGATCATCAAAGAATCCACCCTGCCCCCGACCTAGAAGCCCCACCACCACCAGCACCGCAGTCGCCACCACCACCGCCACCCTCGGCCCCGCTTATCCCACCACAAACAGCGAAGTCCGACCACCCGACACCACCACCGCCACCCCTACCTCTTCCCCGAAAGCGTCGTCGCCACTGCTGCCGCCGCGTCTTCTGCTGGCTCCTCTCCTCTATCCTCCTCCTCATCCTCGTCATCGCGGCCATTGTCGGCATCCTCTTCCTCATCTTCCGCCCTAAAATCCCCCATTACACCATCTCCACCCTACACATTTCCCAATTGAACCTCGACAACTCCAACAACTCCGTCTCTGCCACCTTCCGCGTCACCATCACCGCCCGTAACCCGAACCGCCATGTGGGTATCTACTATCTCGATGGCAGCCACCTCAGCGCGTGGTACCACGATACCCAGCTCTGTAGCGGGTCCCTCCCCAGCTTCTACCAAGGCCACCGCAACACCACGCTTATTCCAGTTGTGCTTAGCGGTGCCAATGCTAACGTGTCCGGCCTTGCCACCAGGCTCGAGGACGAGCAGCAGCGCACGGGCGGGGTGCCACTGGAGCTCAGGGCGAGGGTTCCGGTGAAGGCTAAGCTCGGAAAGTTGAAGCTAATGAAGGTTAGATTTGGGGTTAAGTGCACGCTTCATGTGCAGAACTTGAATCCTAATAATGATATTAAAATTGCAAGTAGTAGTTGTAAAATTAAGCTCAAGGGTATTTTTTAATTTTTTGTATTTTAATTTTATGGGATTTTTTGGGATGGTTCATTTTTTTTTAGGGTTGAATAATGTGTGGGCATTTTTGTGTGTAGAGGTGATTGATGCCCCTTGTATACGGATCATTATGAATTTTACAGTAATACTATTATTTTTTAGCAGATGGCCAAAAACAAAAAAAAAAAAAAAAAAAAAAAAAAATGTTGTTAATGTTATCAGGATAAAAAAGATTATTTTCAAAATAATAATGCGATTTAGGTGAGTAATAATAATTATAAATGTTTATAAACATTGCGCATTAATTAAGACACATGGTTCAATTTTTTTTTTGGGGAGGGGGGGAAGGTATGTTCCATTTTGACACTTTCACCGCGTTTGACTTGAAGGCTCAGCTTGTTTCAACGGAAGTAATTTTTCCGCGAAAAATATTTTCATACAAAATACTATTTTTGTTGAGGTTTTTCGTTGTTTGTTTCAAGAAAAAACATGTTTTCACATTTTGATATTCCTTACTTATTTTAAAGGAATTATTTTTTACCAATCATCTTATATCTAGTTACAGGACAATATAAGTAGCAATATAATATATTTAAAATTATTTAGACTCTGTGTGGTTGTAGAATTATTACTTGGATACCTTAAGGTTTGAGCATTTGAATGTATATAATGACGTATCCTGAATCAAGAGTTGATTAGAAACACACCCAAGAATGCGAACGTCTACTTATAGGGACACCAATTCCTCCACTGAAGAAAAAGAAATTAGAAAAGAAATTAAAGAAGTTCATGAAGACAGGCGGATAGGACCATCGCCTACCCCAACCTAGTGAAGAGGCGACCCTATTTTGAGCTTAGGGACACCTATTACATCTGTTTAGGAGCATTTATGCATCAGTATGTTACCTCAGGCTAGTCTGTAGACACGCAGTGCGGGTGTGTGTAGGGCGCTTAGGACTCCTAATTCTCCCCCTCTCTCTCTTTATCTTCTCTCTTCATCTATCTCTCTATATCCCCCTCTTTTCCTCCCATGCCTCGTACGCTTTGCTCACATACGCATACATCCATGCATACTTGCTTGCATACTTACTTACATACATACATACATGCATACATATTTATTGATTATGTGCTTATATGTCTGCTTGCTATTTGTTGTTCACCCCTTCTCTTGTCTCATGTTTTTTCCCATTAGGGATGAGTGATTGTACACCCGCGGGTATACTATACACTCACACAAATTGGGTTTGATTTTTAGGTTGGAGGGTCCTCGGAAACAGTCTCCTGTTAGGGTCCCGCCCTGATGGGGTAAGACTGCGTACATCTTACCCCTCCCAGACCATGCGCGAGTGGGAGCCCTTAGGACACTGGGTATGTTGTTGTTGTTGTTGTTAGGTACCATACATCAAAATTTGATGAATTTTTGTAAAAATCTAACGAAATATAAAAGTACTAATATAATACATAATTACGATAATATTTATAAGTCATGTCAATAATTTAACAAATTATAATAAAAAGTTCATCGTATCTTGATCTAAAAACTACCTAAATATGGCCGAAATCATATGTCGTGTTAGTATTTTTTAGGAAAAATTTAATGAGAATACTTATATATTATCGCAATCATGTTTCTAGATCACTCGAAATGATGACTTCCCTTCTTTTAAAAGGAAAGTCATTTTCCCCCATTTGAAGGAAAATGTTTTCCTTTGGGAAAACCTTTTCTGTCACCAATCTTGCGCCAAACAACGGAAAAGGGGAAAACCACCTCCTAGAATGTGATTTTTCTCCTAAATAAACGGAGCCGAAGTATTGGAGACCGGCATGATGGGAGGTGTTATTTTCCTCCATATTTTAGATACATCATGATTGATTGATGAAAACCTTAACTGATATCGTAATTGTTTTGCGATCAATTGAGGAAGAGGTACACAATAATTAAAATTAATGAAACAATAATTTAATAAATGTAATATTATTTTGAGGATAAAATTATTATTATTAGAACATGTTCATGATTTTTATTTTCTATAAATCACATTATTGTTTTTGATGCAGCGCATAAAAGAGATTTGGGAACTTGAAGGTTTGTCGGTCTTCCCTTTAATTTTATTATGAAAATAATAAAAATACAGGGAGGAAAAAGTCACTCAATTTCTCTCAACCCGAGAAAAGAGAGAAAACCCTAAATTTATGAGATAAAATTTTAAATTATGAAAAGCTAAAAAAAAACCTGAGATTTTCTATTCCTTAAATAAAGGAGCTAGTTGATTTAGAATAAAAGACTAAATAGATAATTAGAAACAAAATCTTAAAACTAAAGCTAATCCCATTAGAAATCAATCTCTAATCAAGTTCTCCTTAGCCTGCATTTGCGTCTCTCTGCTCGCCAACCCTTCTACCCGCCAAGTCGTACCCGCCAAGTATCTGCCAAGGTTGTCTCGTGTCTTTCTTTCTGCCACGGCACACCTCTTGCTGCACCCACCAAGATTCACCGACCAGGCTATTCGCTAGGTAGAAGGCGGGGCTGCATCATCCTATTCTGGTTGGAGAGAATTCTTCCTCGAATTTGTCAATGGACCTTCTAGGTTACTCATGTCAAGTTACGTCTCCTCACGCCAGCTCCCAATCTCGCGTATCTTCGCCGTGCCATGTTTGTCCTACCTGTGGATTGTTGATCTATTCTGCCATGGTACGTGTTGTAGTACATCCTGCCTGGTCGTGGCCTATATCATTCTCCCTGAATGAGAGAGAATTTGTCCACGAATTTGCCACGACATTGTTTGAGCCACCTTTGCCAACGTGCCGAAAATCCTTATCTGCACCTTCTTGTGCCTTGCACAAGGTTCAAGTGGCGATCTTCGAGTCCACAATTCTCGCCTGCTGTTTGGAGATTAAGTCTTGTGTCTTCTCATGTGGACAAGCAAGATCTGACATTGGTGCAATGTCTATTTGTGAATGAGGAAGAACGCCACTGTTAATCTTAAGCGGCGGAAACCTCGTGCTGCGATTCTTGGAGCCATCATAGGCCAACTTGGCGTGACACATCTTTTGCTCTCTGCTTCTTATGTGTTCGGCAACAAAACATCGGAGTAGGATACCCAACATTCCTTTCACCACCTTCGTTAGGATATTTGCCAATGAAGCAGAAGGCCCACAATATGTGGTGGCACCTTTGACGGACCTACCGCCAATACCCTTTCGCCAACTCTCGCCCTCCTTAGTCAACAAGAGAACGGTGAACATGTGAAACTTGGAATCCCACAGCTCCACAAGGTTCACTCGGTAATGGAGCCTACCCGGTAAGTCATCTCCCGCTAGCTAACCTTTCCGCTGTGGATTTTGCCCTATCACAGCATCAATACCTCTTCCGGCTCTTCAAGTTGTTTTGCTTGGCGTCTCTCCACTGTCAGCATAATGGCTTCCTTGCTTCCACCAACATCTTGGGCGAGCAAGGCTCTAATCAGGGACTTCAGATCCTTGGCTTCCTTCAATCGTGGAGCTTCATCCTTCTTAGGCAATAAGATTATCCTTGTGCCCGCAAACACGAAGGTCTAGGTGTTTCATCGTTCGTTGTGGATGGCGCCTCTATCGAATTGCCATGGTCGTCCCAATAGCAGATGACATGTGTCCATGATTACCATGTCACACCATACCTCGTCCAGATACTTCGACCCAATGGAAAAGTGAACCAGACATCGTTTTGAGCCGGTTACCTGGTTTCTTTTCTTGACCCAAGATAACTTATATGGGTTCGAATGATCCTCCGTCTTCAACGCTAGCTTTTGAACAACTTATTTGGAGATGGCATTCTCACAGCTTCCCGAGTCAACCACTAGGCGGCACACCCTCTCGCCAATAGTGCAAGTCGTTTGGAAGATGTTACTCCTTAGCTGGTTGTCTCTCTCTTCTTCCTTAGGCGCAAAACAGACTTGCCTCACCATAAGGAGATGGCCCTCGTCGCCTAGAATTGCTTCTTCACCTTGTGGCGCCAACTTGTCGCTAGCCTCTTCATCAACTACCTTGCCATCTTTAGCTGGGAGACCTTCGATATACAACCCTCTGCCCGGTCTGTCACTCTTTCGACACTCAGCGGCACGGTATCCCATCTCTCCACACTTAAAACAACGAGTTTTAGAGCTACTTGCCAATTCCTTTCCAAAGTTGGCGACAACCGGCTTCCCTTGTGCATCCGAGTGGATTAGTCGTACCTAGTCACGCCCACTATTCTAGGCATTCCCAGTCTGGCCAACTTGACGACGCCTTTGTTGCGTCTCGACATTCATTGCCCTCTGACTAGCTTTCGAAACCGAAAGGATGTCGAACATGTTCAACATCTCCTGTGTTGATTCCTTCAACCCGCCAACGTACCTATCTGCCAGCTGTTAGTCTGATTCCGCTAAGTCATTCATGGCGATTAAGGAGTAGAATTCCGCCGTGTACTCCTCTATAGTCCGAGAACCCTAATGCAAGCTCTGAAGGCCCTGATACATGATCTTGGCGTGATTGTGAGGTAGGAAGGTGCCTCTCATGTGTTTCTTTATCTTCTCCCACTCCTCAATTCTCGCTTTTCCTTGTCGAACTTGTGAATGCTTCAGCTGCTACCCATAGGTGGCTGCCCTACCCCGTAATCGGGTAGCAACTAATGGCTCCTACTTCCTCTCTGGAACCTCCTTGAATTCGAGGACTTCCTTCACCGCCGCAAGCCAATCCCAGAACTCCTCCGGATTACTTTCGCTCTTAAACCCCGAGATCTCAATTCGGAGATCGGATTCCTATCACCAATCATCGAAATTGTTAGTGTTGCCGGTATTGGGCCGATGCCTCCTCAGCCTCTTATCCAGTAACTCAGCATCCGGAAATACGTTTTGGAAGCTCTCGTCTATGTCATGCTCGCCACCCCTCTTCGGTGGATTTTGAGGTTGCTCGTCCGGATCTTGATCTGGTTTCGCACCTAATTGGATCAAGCACCTTTTGATGCACCGGTATCTCTCTTCCATATCCTCAAATCTCCTCTCATTCTGCCATTTTAAGTCTTGCTCGTAAACGTTTCTGACAGCGATGTACCTCTGTCGCCCACGGGCCATCTTAGAAGTCGTTCTGAGCTCTGATACCAACTGATGTAGTGTAAAACTGGGATTTGGAAACGGGAAGGTTCAACGACCTTCCCTTTAATTTTATTATGAAAATAATAAAAGTAAGGGGAAAAAAGTGGCTCAATTTCTCACAGCTGAGAAAGAGAGATGAGATAAAATCTGAAATTATGAAAAGCTGAAAAAAAAATCCTAGATTTTCTTTTCCTTAAATAGAGGAGCTAGTTGACATAGGATAAAAGACTAAAAAGATAATTAGAAATAAAATCTGAAAACTAAAGCTAATCCTAATAAAAGTCAAACTCTAATCAAGGTCACCTCAGCCCGCGTCCATGTCTCTCTGCTTGCCAACTCTTCTACCCGTCAAGTCGTACCCGCCAAGGTTGCCCCATGTCTCTCTTTTTGCCATGGCAACACCTCTTGCCGCACATGCTAATATTCACCCGCCAAGCTATCCGCTAGGTAGGAGGCGGGGCTACATTTGTTTTGATAGTAAAAAATTGTGTCCTTGTTAGAATGATGTTAATTTCATCGGGCGATGTGGAATGGAAAATAAAATTCAAATTGAGCATGTCAATTCGAAGAATAAATTCCGAATCCATCGAAAGAGATAAAATAACTAGGATTTTGTAATCTTAAAATTGATGAATCAATGAAACTAACAACAATAGCAAGTATTTATAGGTAAACTAAAAAACCTAAAAAGAAAAATTACTAAAATACTCTAAAATATAAAATTATGAAAATACCCCTAAAATGTGAAATTACAAAAATACCCATCTGGGTTCTGGAGGTCGAATTGCTCAATAAACTCTTCGGCTACTCGTCCTACGTCAGTCCCCTCCATTTGAAAAGAACTTGACCCCTAGTTAATTAATTTCTAAATAAAGCGGTGCCTCATAAAAGTGATAGTCATACAAGTTCACCACATCAAAAGTTTTGGATATTACCATGCTCTTCGGCTGCTCCGCAATATAGGCATTGTCACTGATCCTCTTTAAAATCTTGTGTGGACCATACGTCTTCGGTTTGAGTTTTTTGTATGTCCCCACAGGAAAAATCTCTCCTTGCATTGAAATATCATTACCGTATCGCCTTCACGAAAGACCTTTCCCTGTCGATGCCTGTTGGCGGCGACCTTGAACTTAACGTTCTTCTTTTCCATCTTATGTTGAACCTTGGTCTATATAGCTTGCACTTTTTGTGAGACCTTAATCTTCTTCTCAAACTTAGACTTAAAAGTTTTGATGGACAAAAGTGAAGGCCTCTCCACTTTTGACGTGTCTAACTCTTTCACTTTTTGCACCATAGCAATCTTATAAACTCCCTAATTAAAAACATGCAAATTATCTCTATTTGGCAGCTCTCTCTCCCTAACAATTGGCATTGGACTCGAATGGCAGTTTTCATTAGTGTCCATGATATCACCAGCACCTTCATCTCCTTCTAATAACTGAGAATCTTTACATTCGGTTCCATTTGTCTGCAGAGGAATATAGTTGACTGATTTGTCCAGGGATTGCACTACATCGTTTAGTTGTTCTTTTGGAGCAGTTGGTGAATTTTCTCAGGTAGGAGACCCACATCTTTCTTGAGAAGATTCTTGTGCCGATTTTGTTGAAGATTCGACTCTTCTATTGTTTTCCTTTAATTAAGTCTTCAACTCTATATTGTATGCTTCATCCATAGTACGCAATACTTGCAATCCAATTTCATCTTGAATTGACGATTTTAGCCCATTAATATATTGCGAGATGTGTTGGACCTTAGTTTCTCGCTATAAATTTCAAACATTCAGCATTATAATTGGCTATGAAGCGGTTACCTTGTTCACAGTTTTGATTCATCTAGAAAAAATGTCGTTCATAATCTGGCGGGAGAAATCTTCCATTCAACTGCTTCCTTATTTTCCTCCAACCCTTGATTTTATCTTTTCCCTTACTCTCATGATTTTGTTGCACCTAGTCTTACTAAATTGAAGCGCCACCCCTCAATTTGTAAGCCACCAATTTAACTCTCCGATGTTCATGCACATCCATCATATCGAAGAAGCGTTCAATCTCCAAAAACCAATTTAAAAAATCTTCAATATTTAAGTTACTATTGAAGGTAGGTAACTCAGCTTTAATACGATAATCACCTTTGTCCCAATTATAACAAAGGGGTGGGCTTCTCTTTCCACGCCCAACACCTTCAAAAGCTTTATTTGAATCGAAGGAGTCACTATCATCAAGGTTTCATCGATTAGGAGCATTGACAAATATTAGGTTTTGGGTTTGGAGGCCTTGGGCAACTCCCTCAGCGCGAATATCACCTGTAGGCTGGATATGGTTAGGGTTGTTGTTAACATCCAGGGCACGACACAACAACTCACGAAAATCCGCCATCTCATGCCTCTGCTCTTTAATGGCCACCCATAGAGCAACCTCCCCACGGACATCGTCGATAGGGTTTGCTTCCTGCCGAATTAATTGGCCATCACATCAGGCGAAATCCTGCTCTGATACCAATTGATGGGGAACAGAAACGTAAAATTCAAATTTAACACGTCAATTCAATGAATAAATTCGGTATCCGCCGAAAGAGAGAAAATAACTAGGGTTTTGTATTCTTAAAATTTATGAATCAATGAAACTAACAACAATAGTAAGTATTTATAGACAAACTAAAAACCTTAAAAAGCAAAATTACTAAAATACCCTAAAACATAAAATTATGAAGATACCCTAAAAGGCGAAATTACAAAAATACCCGCCTGGGTTTTGGCGATCCAATTGCTTAATAAACTCTTTAGCTACTCGTCCTATATCACATGGCATGTTGGAATTCACATATCTGAGGGTTGAAATTCGATCTTGGGGTTGAAATTCAAAAATTCTAGGATAGGAATCAACTCCAGGAGTTCTTGGATTGGTTAGCATCAAGAAGGTTCTAGAGCACAAGTAGGCTCCTCTAGTGGCGATCAAGTTGAGTGGTAGGGCTGTCTCTTGGTGGTAGCAATTGAAGCACACAAGGCTTAGACATTAGAAGGGTGAGACTTGGGAGAAGATAAAGAAGCACTTGCGTGGGCCTTCCTTCCCCAGAATCCCCTGAAACTCATGTACCAGTGGTTCCAAAATTTATGTTAGGGATCATGAACTATGGAAGACTACACAATAAAATCCCTTGCCCTAGTGGCAATGAATGACTTGGCGGAATCGAATGAACAAGTGGTGGATAGATATATTGGAGGTTTGAGGGAGTCAATTCAAGATGTGTTGAACATGTTCAATATTTTATCGTCTTTGAGTTAATCCAGGGAGCCTTGCAAGTCAAGAAGGTGCCAGACTAACAACTTTTGGAGTGTTCAAGTTCGTGGCCGTGATTCCAATTAGGTGTGAACACCAAGCAATATGGGTGCAAAGGGGCAAGTAGGGATGTTAGTTGTAGCAAAGCTCAATAGGTTGAGTAATCAAGATCAGGCAAGACTTCAAGGACCAGTTACTTTAAGTGTGGTGAGATGGGTCATCATGCCTCCGAATGCCGTAAACGCGACATATTGGCAGGGGTTGTACGTTAAAGGTCTGAACATTGGAGATGGCAAAGTAGTAGTAGAAGAGGCAAATGAAGATTTAGAACTAAATTGTGAAGAGGAGGTTACCGGTGACGAAGGCCACCTATTACTGGTCAGATGAGTTTGCTTCGCGCCTTGAGAGGAAGAAGGAGATGGGCGGCTTTGAACTAACATTTTCCGAACAACTTGCACTATAGGTGAGAAGGTATTCCAGCTAGTTATTGACTCTTGAACTTTCAAAAACATCATTTCAGAGGAAGCAATCAAGAAATAGGGATTAAAGGTGGAGGAGCATCCGAACCCGTTTAAGCTTTCTCGGCTCAAGAAAGGGAATCAGGTAACAATGTCCAAATGTTGCTTGATTAACTTTTCTATTGGGGTAAGATATCAGGATGGGGTGTTGTGTGATGTGGTTACTATGGATGTGTGCCATTTGTTACTTGGGCGCCCTAGCCATGTGTGATAAAGGTGACATTATGACAAAAGATGGAACACCTATAGTTTGGGCTTTGACGGCATGAAAATAGTCTTGTTGCCCAAGAAAGATGAGCCTTCACATTCAAAGTTGGCCGAAAACTTGAGTCTTCGTGTTAGAGCCATGATCGCCAAAAAAATTGGTTTGAATAAGACAGTATATATGCTGGAAGGAGTGTCTAGTGAAACAAGGAGAGGCACCAGATGAATTAATAAACTTATTATAAGAATTCACTAATATCTTCTTGGAATTCGTTGTCGCTAATGAGGGATATTCAGTACTGGAGACCTTATATCGGATGCCGCGTTACCTAATAGACCGCATTATGGGATGATTCCTACAGAACATGAGAAGCTTAGGTGCCCAGTTGCGGAGTTACTCACTTGGGGTTTTGTTTGAGAGGATCTAAGCCCATGTGTGTATCAATCTCTCTTAATACCAAAGAAGGACAGAACTTAGAGGATATGCCTAGATAGCGCCTGGCATACTTCGAGTGTGTTGTTTTTGCTCGTCGTATGTTTTGCCCTACTCATGTTTTGTTGCTCCTCTGCTGCCAGGTCACATGCTCTATGCTGCGGACCAGCGTCTCAGGTTGGGGGTCCTCGGAAACAGCCTCTCTTCAGGGTAGCCCTCTGAAGAGGGAAGGCTGCGTACACCTACAACACACCCCCCGACCCTGCTTATGCGGGACCCCTGGGAGGCACTGGTTTGTTGTTGTTGTAGTAGTGCCATTAGTAAAATCACGGTATGGTATTGATTAGCCATTCCAAGGTTAGATGATTTGTTGGATAAATTGAAGAACGTTCTGGTCTTTAGAGAACTTAACTTGAAGAGTAGACACCACTAGATTCCCATCTCACTAGGACATAAGTGGAAGACTGCACTCAAAACCTGGGAAGGGTTGTATGAGTGGCTGGTTATACGGTTTGGACTTTCCAACGTGCCAAGTACGTTTATGAGGTTCATGAGCCAGGTATTGCATCCTTATGTTGGCAAGTTTGTGGTGGTTTGTTTCAATGATATCTTGATTTATAGTCCTTGAAAGGAAGAACATCTTGAACACCTCACACCAATATTGGGCACCTTAACGGAACAACACTTGTTTGCCGCCTTAGAGAAGTGCCCTTCAAGATGGAGTGGTGTGACATTTCTTAGTTTTATGATAACTAAGGACGGGATGGCTTCTGATGACAGCAAGGTCAAGGTAATTCGTGATTGGCCTCAACTAAGTACAACAACAAAGATGCATAGTTTCATGGGCTTGCATCGTTTTATAGGAGATTCATTCCAGATTTCAATACTACCATGGTGCCAATTACAGATTGCATGAAGGGATGGAGTTTTAGTTGGACCCCAGAGGCATCTAACGCCTTAGAGGAGATAAAGTGGAGGTTGAACACGACTTCGGTATTGGCTTTGTCGGATTTGCTAAAGACATTCGAGTTAGATAGTGATGCCTCAAAGATCGAAATTGTTGCTATGGCTAGCTAAGAGGGGCGACTGGTTGCATATTTTAGTGAGAAACTTGGCGAATGTAAGCAGAGGTATCAACTTATGTTATCAAGTTCTATTCCACAGTATGAGCCTGGCATAGGAAGTCTTATCTCGCCAATAGGGAATTAGCCTTATATTTGGATAATGTTGCAATGAAGTGCGTCAACAGCTAGGACAAGTTATCTGACTGATAACTGAGCAAGGTGGCAGATGCCATAAGTATACAAACAATGATTCTGACTGATGGCCAAGCCAAGGCACTGGGTTTGTGAAGCTTGCAGAACAATACCATAATGATCCTTCCTTTGGAGAGATTTGGTGTAAAGCAACATGAAGGGCAGCGCTTGGGTGTTCAATCCATGAGAGATTCTTCTTTGAAGGAAACAAATTTTCCATTTCGATGTCAATCTTGTGGCTCAAAATAATATAAGGAGAATCTTAATGAAAGCCACATGGGATGAGACAAGGTGATCTAGCCGTCACAGTGAGAAAGAAGATTGGCAGGTTTGTGAAACGATGTCAGATGTGCCAAATTTTTGAAGGAGTTATAACTAACGTTAGCCTTTACTTACTGCTACCAATTCCTAGCCAACCGCAGATAGATATCGGCATGGATTTTTGTACTTAGGTTAGTTAAGACACAAAGAGGAATAAACTTAATCTTTTGTTGTTGTCAAATGATTTTTGAAGATTGCATATTTTCTGGGTGCAAGAAGGCTGTCGATGCAATTTACATGGCATAATTGTATTTCTAGGAAGCATATAGGCTCCATGGCTTACTTGCCAGCATCAGGGATGTTCTTTTTGTGAATTACTGGAAAACGTTTATTGAACATGGCATGTACTTCTTGGGACTTCAATATTATTCATCAACCAAATACAGATGCCAATCTGAAGTGATGAACAAATCACTAGGAAACATCTTATGGTGTCTTATAGCCGAGAACATTAAGGGATAGGATTAGAAGTTGTATCAGGCGAAAATGGCTTATAACAACTTCATTGATTGAAGCATAGGATTTTCGTCATTCTTGGTTGTTTATCTTTGTTCCTCGCTCTCCATTAGATCTTGCACCAGTACTAGATCTCACTTGCCCACACGGAAAGGTTGAGTATTTTATTTCCAACCTTTAGCATATACATGAGCAAGCGTGAGAACACCTAGAGTAAGTAAGCGCTTGGTACAAAGCAGCAAAAGACAAGGCGCCAAGCGGTAAAATTCCAAGTTAGTGACTAAAGTGGTTTTAATGTATGTGAAAAACCATGTATTCGCAAGCATATGAGCAAGTCATAGCTATGATGGGCATACAGATGTGTATCTATAGAGAATTGGTATAAAGTTAATATTAATGATTGTTGAAAAGTTAAATCTAGGTTTTTAGTTGATGAATTGAAGAATTAATGAAAATAAAAGAATTAGACAGAAAATCAAAACATGTCAATCAATCCAACATAATTTAGAATATGAAATCAGGTTAGCCTAACTCGGATCCCGTTATTATATTTCATTAGGATAACGGCTTTAAAGATTTATGCTACAAGTTCTAGACCCAGAGTAACACTTAATTAGGGTTTATGTTATTAAACTAGTCTAAGGACATAACTCATATAATCACTCTAGGTATTGCATGGATTATCTCAATAAAACTACTTGATTACTTTGTCACGCGTAATTTAGCATTAGTTTGTATAAAAGATTACATTTAGAGTTGCGCACAACCTAAACCATGGCCACTCAAAAAAAAACCTATTATACTATAGTCTCGGTTACAATCATAAGAAAACATGTAAATAAATTGGTAAATCAATCATGACTGCAAGCATATAAAGGGAAAACCATTCTAAAATATAACATTCCCAAAGGGGTGCAGAACATAGTATAACTATAGTCATTATCCCAAACGAAATATAAGTTCGGGATCTAGACGACTACCTTCTTTACCCAAAAAATGATGACTCTACTACTCCATAGGAGTTTTAGAATAAAGGAAAACTCGTGGATTAATCACTACTTTGATCAATGTTGAGGTGACTTCAGCTTTGATCCCCTGATACTCATATCACTTGTGTTTTCTGCCTTTGTAAGAATTCATTCATTTGAGGTAGCTCAGGGAGGGAGGAAATGTGCGAAAAAAGCAAAAAATGTCCAGAAAATAACCCCCTCCCCCTTTTCTTATACCTGATGCACGCCGTAAGGAGATGACCAAGGAGCCTCTCTTCTAAGGAGCCTCTCTTTAACTTGCTTGAACCTCTCATCCAATGTAAGTGTAGAAAGCATCATCTGCTGTCTCGTTGGCATGGCCTGAGAGCACGCCTTAGCTTTTATACCAACCTCAAACCCCAATGACACATGATTAGAAGGATAGGGTGCCTTTAATCCATTGATTGAATCCAATGATGCCAGATTGATAGGAATTGGCTAAAAGTCGTTGATTATGTGAACAAGGTTCAATAATCAACAGCCTTCTAGAACTATAAACTAATGGCCTTATTGTACACATAAAAGACCCCATTCCTAAAAGTAATCCAATTCTAATAACTAATCATACATTAAATCATACTCTGTTATTTCGAATAAGAGTCTAATTCTAAGAACTAATCTTACTTTAAATCGAACTCTACCTATCCACGTCTGTCATTCGTGCATCCCCTTAAGGAATCCATCCTTGAAAATGATTATGTCTTCTAGTTTTGTGCCTTGATCGGGTTATTCTTATCCTGCGCTTCAACATAATCCTTCTCAAGGATGGACTTCTCCAAGGGGACGCATGAATGACAAGCATAGATAGATAGAGTTCAATTTAAAGTAGGATTTGTTTGTAAAATTATCCTTAGGAGTAGCAGAGTTTGACTTAAAGTTGGATTAGTTGATAGAGTTGGATTATTACTAAAAGTAGGTTGTTTATGCCTATAAATAAGGCCATTAGTTTATAGATCTAGCGAGGTTTTAGATTATTGAATATATTTGATGAGATTTCTTATGTTTTGAGTTGATCTTTGTAATTTTATTTTAAAAGTTCAGTAAATTTACGTAGATCCTTTTAATATTATTGATTGAGTACTCGCAGAATCAATGAGTTTAGCCAATTCCTCTAAATTCAGCATCGTTGGGTAAAATCAACAGGTTAGAGGCACCTTGTCATTTGCATCACTCGTTGTTGAGTTTTAAAGGTGCGGTGCGACTTTTAGACACACTGCATCAACCGTCGGGGTTCATTAACAATCAAATTATAATTTGTAAGAAAAAACCGCTGCCCAAGAGGCACTACCAGAAAAAAGCTCATTAGAGATGAATGGGACTTTCTCAGGTCCATTTCCAAACGGTCCCAAAATGAATTACAAGTGGATTAGGACAATTAAATAGGACAGTTAAAAACCTACTCAAACGTGTAGTAAATAGCATCATTGCAAATACTTTCCAATGGGACAAAGACGACTTTGTGAGCGCTATTGAATGACAGGACAAAGATGAGATAGCGTTAGGGCGAATTTTAAAAATTTTCTCTAAGTTAATCTAATTAACGCAGTGAAAGGGTTTAAAATCTTTAATTTAAACCTGCTACCGACTTAGAATTCCTAATTCTAAATCGACAGATTTAAAATTCTTAATTTTAAATCTACCGGCCTCTACTCTAACACATTCATAATAATAATGTAATTAAATAATATAATAAATACAGTAAACAAAATAGAAAAGTGAAAACTTGAAAGAAAAGAAGAATACCTGGATGTAGACTGTAGTGTCGCTCCAAGAAATAAAACCGAGACCCGAATACCTTCTACGCAACCACCTCAAAAACCGAGAGTACAGGCCCCGAAAAATATTAAACTTAGAAAAAATTTTCAACATAAATTTTCTTTCTTTTATTTCACCGAAAGTTAATACTTTTAGAAAACTACTAAAATTAAATTGATACTAAACTTTGATTCTAGGACTCCTATTTATAGTAGGGTAATGGAGTGAAAAAAAACTTTCAAAATCGATGTGGGATACAAAACGACTAAGGAAAACGACGCCATTTTGCAAAACGCAGTGATTTCGGAATTAATTTACCATTTTTTGCTTTATTTTCCACATGTAAAAATTTATCATAAGAATTTTTAATTTAAAAAAATATTTTATTTTATAATTTTAATATTATTCATCTCATAAATTTTTTAATATTTTTTGATGGTGTTAAAATAGAGGCTTGCGTTGGAACTTAAAGAAAATTTAAATCTAGTTCCAAATGGGTTAAATTAATTATCAAAATTATCAACTCATGATAAAATTTAATTACCATTTAATAGAATTTAATCCCACTAAATAAATCTCATTGCACTCCAGAGTTAAGTTATTTATTCGACAATTCGCAAATAGACTATATTAACAACAACAACCCCTCTATTAGATATTCATGAGAAAAAATAACTATTACTACAACTATTATTTTTCTCACAGCTTTTTCGTTAGTTCCCGGCTTGCCCTTTTTCGAATAATTTATTTATACTTGAACAAATTCATAGTATAAGTTTCAAATGTCAAATACTTGGAACACATTGGCCAAACTTTCTAAATCAATTCAAACATTTGTAAATCAACTAAGGGAACATTTGCATCTTATAAGAGACTATAGATTCCATATTAAATACTTGACCCCTGTCACACTTTATGCCGTTACCCAATGTACGTAGGACTTCGGTCATTTATTGAGACCATACTTGTTGTACACCAAGATAACTAACATTCTAGAATACTCTCTTGATTTAGAGTTGTCATTCAAACAGTATATCATGAATCACTTATTTTCATAGTAGTATAGAAACAAGTAACTCATATGGCCCAACTCATTGTATTAAACTTTTTGCACACACTAACATAACACTTTTGGATCACTATCTATATGACCATGATAGGTAATCTAAAGTGTCATATTATAGCCTTAGCAGACAAGTAGTCCAAGTTTGTCACTAACTATGAGTTTTTTCAAATAACATTTCATTCCATTTGCTCCAAATCAATCTATAGCTTAGTCTCATAATCCACTTTGAACAAACATGTAAGTGTAGTCTGAGGATTACATCCATCTCATTGATATTACTTAAAAGAAAATCACATGTAATATATATACTTATACAAATTTAACAATAAAACTACTGGAACTCAAATTTCATTCTATAATAAAGTAATAATTACATGATAAATTTGGATTTTCAGGTCACTGTTTCAAACAATCTTGCACTTATCCTAAATCCAATTTTCTATACACGTTATTTCCGTCCCTTCTAAATGTGATTTAAAGGTCTTCTGAGTCAAAGTCTTTGTAAAAGAATTTGCAAGGTTATTGCTCGTATATATCTTCAAGATGGCTATCTCACCCTTCTCCAATGAGGTGGTATCCTTCTAATGTGTTTGGATGTCTTGTGTCTTCTAGGCTCTTTAGAATTAGCCACCGCACCTGAGTTGTCACAAGAGACTATAACCGATGTTAGACCATCTCTAACTACCTTAAGATCTTTCAGGAACTTCATGAGTCAACATGCCTCCTTTGCAGCTTTTGAAGCTGCAACATATTCGATTTTCATGTTTGAGTCAGCAATACAGGATTGCTTGACACTCCTCCAACTAATGGCTCCACCTCCAAGGGTCAAGACATATCCCGATATCGAATGTCTAGCATCTCTATCTGACTGAAAATCTGAATTAGTATAGCCAACTAGAACCAGCCGTCACTATGAAAGATTAGCATATAATCTCATGTTCTTCTCAAGTATTTGAGAATATGCTTTACTACCACCTTGTGCATTGGACCTCGGTTACATTGATATCTACTTACCATGCCAACAACATAGCAGATATCTAGTCTCATGCATAACATGGAATACACCAGGCTTCCCACAGCCGAAACATATTGAACATTCCTCATCTGCTCTTCCTCTTAAGGTGTCTTAGTACATTACTCTAAAGAAAAATGGACTCCATGCTTGAAAGGCAAAAGCCCTTTCTTAGAGTCCTCCATGTAATACTTTGACAATATTTTGTTAATATAAGTGGCTTGCGAAAGACCCAACATCCTACTTTTCTGATCTCGCAAAAGCTTGATCCCAATAATATAGATGGCTTCTCCAAGGTCCTTCATATCAAACTGACTTGATAACCAAATCTTTACCCCTGTGGGTCATCCCTAAAGTCGCGTGCTAGTTGGCCAGTGCTATTATACGCAGATTTTCACGTTAATTTACCTTTTTTTGCTTTGTTTCCCACATGTAAAAATTTATCTTATGAATTTTTAATTTAAAAAAATTATTTTACTTAGCAAAATTAAATTTATTCATCTCATGAATTCTTTAATATTTTTCTAATTGTGTTAAAATAGAGGCTTACGCAGGAACCTCTGGGACAATTTAAATTAAGCTTTAAATGGGTTAAATTAATTATCATCTCATGATAAATTTAACTACCATTTAATAGGATTATTCCTCTAAATAAATCCCACTGCATTATAGAGTTAAATTATTTATTCCACAATTCCCAAATAGACTATATTGACAACAACAACCCTATCCATGAGAAAAAAATAGCTATTACTACTACTATTATTTTTCTCACAACTTTTCTATTAGTTCCCGACTCGTCCTTTTCCGATTAATTCATTTATATTTGAACAAATTCATAGTATAAATTTCAAATGTCAAACGCTTGGAACACTTTGGCCAAAGTTTCCGAATCAATTCAAACATTTGTAAATCAACTAATGGGACATTTGTATCTCATAAGAGACTATAGATTCCATAAGGAATACTTGATCCCTATCACACTACATGCCATTACCCAATGCACGTAGGATTTCGGCCATTTGTTGAGACCTTACTTATAGTATACTAAGATAACTAAGATTCCATGTACAAGTCCAGAATACTCTCAAGATTTAGAGTCGTCGTTCAAACAGTATATCATTAATCACTTATTTCTATAGTAGTTTAGAAACAAGTAACTCACATGGTCCAACTCAATGTATTAAACTTATTGCACACACCAATACAACACTTTTGGATCACCTTCTACATGATCAAGATAGGTCATCTAAAGTGTCACGTTATAACCTTAGCAGATAAGTAGTTCAAGCTTACTAATTATGAGTTTTTTCAATTAACATTTATTCTATTTGCTCCAAGTCTATCTGTGGCTTAATCTCATAACCAACTTAGATCTAACATGTAAATGTAGTCTGAGGACTACATCCATCTCATTAATGTTACTTAAAAGAAAATCATATGCAATATATACTCACTTGCACAAATTTAACGAGAAAATGACTGGAACTCCAATTTTATTCTATAATAAAGTATTAGTTACATGATATATTTGGAATTTCAAGGCACCATTCCTAACAGATACGCCATCTCAAATTAGGGACAAGGTATGCATCTCTACCTCATCTCAAATTCGAGATGGGACAGACGACTTACACTCTCTAAATAAAGACAACCAACATCGTCTCCATACTTTCTCCCTGTCAGACAAGATAAGCGATGGTTGTGTCGTCTGTTATTAGAGATGGCTGCCTCGCCATCAAATATTAGCAACACTTTTTGTATCATAATTACGAAATACAATTGAATTTTGTGATTAATTTAAAAGATAACTATGTCGTAAAAACAAATGAAATGATAAATTTACCATATGGACAGGCATAAAAGAAAGTGTGTGTATGCGTAATTATAGTATTGATACATGTTGCAATAGAAAACAATGACAATAAAAATGTAAGTTGTTGCCGGGAAGAATTAGGATCAAGAGGCATGTTTACATAGTGTTCATTTATCAGGCATTAATGCACCGGATCTCATTAGAACTCCGAAGTTAAGCGTACTTGGACGAGAGTAGTACCAGGATGGGCAACCTCCTAGGAAGTTCTCGTGTTGCCAACCCTTTAAGGTTGGTGGTCCTCAGAAATAGCCTCTTGGCAGGGTTACATCCTGAAAGAAGTAAGGCTGCGTACATCCACCCTTCCTCAGACCCCGCTTGGGTCTGTTGTTGTTGTTGTTAGGCATGTTTAAGTGTTCAAATGACTCGTTCGAGCATTGTTGACTCTATTAGATGACTAGTATTTGAACAAGCATATTAATATTTTCCCATAAAGTAATATTCCTGCTCGTCTGATGAATATTCGGATTTGACTTTTTCTTGTACACCGCAGGAATGAGGATAGGATTGTGATTGCCCCTTTTGAGTGGTTCCCATCGTTTGAGTAATACCATAAATGCGGTCCCTCTGAACTTTTAAAGCATCCATAACAACAACAAACCTAGTGTCTCAAGGACTCCCGCATAAGTGGGGTCTGGAAAGGATGGATGTACGCAGCCTTATCCCTTCAAGCGTAACCCTACCGAGAGACTGTTTCCGAGGAACCCCAACCTTAGAGAATTGACAACGCGAGGACTTCCCAGGAGGTCACCCATCCTGGTATTACTTTTTCCTAAACAAGCTTATTTTCGGAATTCTAATGGAAACCGGTTGCATTAGTGCCTACTAAATAAACCCTCTTTCAAAGCATTCATTTCGTAGATTTATTAGTGTATCCCTCTCTTTATCTTTGAGGCAACTCTTCATATTTTCTCTATTAAAGCATATTTTATCAGTACAATACAATTTAGATATAGTCTGTCAAATAAAATATAAAATGTTTATTCACATTTAAACTTGCCTTATGTCTCTTGATTCTTCGTCGAATAACTTACCCACTTTATTTGTTTTCCCTGGACAACAAAATTTATTCTCAATAAGTACAACGTCATTCACATGTGACACTACACTACAAACTCATACTTTCCTATTGTGTTGCTTTTACACATATGGTTTATCAACCATTTTCTGAAACCCGCAATACAACAACAACAATAGCAACAATCCCAGTGCCTCAAGGGCTCCCACAAAAGCGGGGTCTGGGGGGTAGACGTACGCAACCCTCCCCCTTCAGGATGTTAACATGAAGAGAGGCTGTTTACAAGGACCCCCAACCTGAGAGACATGTCATCATCGCATCATGATAACCTGTGAGTAATAGGGCAACAATGCATAAGAGTAAGACATAGCATAAAGTGAGTAATATAAAGCATAATGCCCTAGAGGAGACTTCAAGGAAAAACCATGCCCCACAAGGTAGCAAAATAAGCAAGTAAACAGATAATAAATAGATAGACGGATAGGTAAATAGGTGCACCCTAATAGGTCCTATACGCCTAGGAACACAAGTATAGCAGAATAAGTAGCGGTATGAAGCTGTTACATCTACTAACCCTATGCTAGTCTTCCATCGAAACCCATAATAACATGCTTAGTTGAGTCCATATATAGACTTTTTAAGTTGCATACAATATGCTTTTGATTCCTGGCAACAAAACCATCTGTTTGTGGCATAAGGTCTCTTCCTCAAGTTGACCATGCAAAAAAGAGCATCTTTACATCCATTTGTCATTATCTTAGAATCATAATGAACAACAGTGGATGAGAGTATCTAATAGACTTAAAACATAGCAATTGGTAAGAATGTCTTAACATGTTTATTCCCTCCTTTTGGGTATAGCTCTTTTCTATCAATCAAACTTTCAAAGCTTGTACTTTCCCATCTACTCCTCTCTTCCTCTTATAGCTACATTTCAATCCAATGGGCTAAAGTCTTTCGGCACCTCTACAAGTTTCTATACTTATTTAGTACACATGTATTCTAACCAGACTTCATTAACTTGACGCATGGGAATGTATCTCTATTCTTAAGAGCTTCGGTGCAGTTAAGAGCATCAGATTTAGTATTGCTTAACCGTTAAGGTTCTAGACATACGTCAGGTGCTCAGACAATCTTTCCACTACACCTAGACTTTTGTGTACAAAGTGCAATATAAGAATTTGCTAAGGCGCATTTAATGCATCAATCATGTTATGAGTTATATCATGTTGTTTAGATACATTATACTTCTACTCTTGTGGTCATTTATAAAACCTTCCCAATAAATTTTTTTTTCGTATATAATCATTTATAAAACCGTCTCAATAAAAAAATGTTTTTGTATGTAAGACTGTAGAATCAACCACCACTTGTTCCTTCGTATAACCCACAAGCAGGCGCACTATTTACGATGAATTCACCAATGCGCTTATACATCATGTTTGAGATATTTTTGAGGTGGGAGTTGTTAGAATGAATTAAACTCAAGCTTTAGCTACATCCCCAACTTGATATGTCCTGCAAGACAAACAAATGGTTAGATGGGCCTGTTGAGTAACCTATGGGGAACCCCTCTGACGCTCAAATCAGTACCTGTCACATAAAATAATACTCAAGTAGGTAATGAATAAGCATATTAGTGAAGCGTTGGCGAATTAAAAAGGTCACATAAATGTAGCGAAATACTTGGTTGGAGTCTCTAAAAGGAATATGAAAAAAGGGGTTAATATAAGATCAACCTGAGGCTTTCTCAAGACTTTAATAGGCCAGTGAGAAAAAGGTTTGGTTATCTAAGTTTTTTATAGGCTAATAGAATGACTAGGCTAGCCCAAGTCTTTTTTAATGACAAATAAAATAAGCATAAAATATTTAGATTAAGATAAGTAGGAAGCTCAGAAGACCGTGAGAGCGTGAAAGAGAGAAGGGACCAAATCCCATCCTTCATGCGAAGAGCCTCTTTATAGAGGGGGTTGGGATATGTGGGTATCAAGAATGACCCCCGCTCCCCTCTTTTCATTATTGGCATGTCAAGTGACTTTGGCCAGATTTGCACATTTTGGTGTTTATGAAGTCTGCTCTTTTAAGTTAAGTCTAGTGTATTGCTACTTGATTTTTTCTCATAATAACTACTTAACCATATTTATAGCTTATTTGTACTTCGATGGTAGCAAGCTGCCGGATCCTTGTTATAAACACACACCTCGATCCTTGATTCCAACTTATCGGTATCCTTCCTAAACACGTGGAAAGGACATCCTCAATCTTGAAGTTTCCTAATAATAGATTTTTTCTCTTTCCATAACTCCCAAAGTGTTTTAGGCACCAATTCGTATGGAACCAAATTTAAGAGGTAAGCAAATGTGCGGTGCATACCTCGAAAACAAGATTGGTAGAGCAATATGACTCATCATGGCTTTTACCATATTCATTAACATTTTATTGCTCCTTTCTATAGAATCCTTTGCAATAAGGAAATCTAAGAATTCTCGTAAAAGGTAATCACCACCTTGATCTAACGGTGGTAATTTTAAATGTCTACCTAGTTGATCCTTAACTTTGGCCTTGAATTATTTATACTTTTCAAAAGGATTCGGGCTGCTTTCTCATTTGGTATACATATCCGTACCTTAATTCAGCATCCATATAATTGATGAAATACTGATAACTTCCTCTCCATAGAACATTCATCAGTCCATGAACACTTTGTAAACAAGTTCAAACAACTCAGCAGATCTATTGCCTTTCTAGACTCTTTTGGTTACCATCCTTCAAGCCTAATTCGCAAAACAATGAACTCTTTGAATCAAATGATCCTTAAAGTCCATACAAAAAAGACCTTTCTAGATTAATGTGACCACAGCATAAGTACCACTTTTAAGCTATTTTAGTTTCAGAAAATTCTCTTTAGATAGTAAGACAATCTTCCTTGTATTAGACACATAATTGTCATAATGGAGTTTAATTTGATTACAAAATGAAATGAATAAACCATCCTTACTGCACGTCTGCAAAAACATTTTATTTTACTTAATAATTTGGCCATTTTCTAAAAATAACAAAAAAAACATTACAACCTGATAAATATAAAAACAACTCCAAGCGGCACCCATGAGAATCAGGAGACGGTAAGGTCAGCAAAGAACCAAAGCCGGACTCCCGCAAGTACCGTCCTCCACAAAGGTTACCACCTACAACCACCACCCCCTCAACCAATCATGCCCAAGCGTTACCACCACTCCATCAGCCAATCATGCCCGGGGGTACCACCACCCCATCAGCCAACCATGCCCAGGCAGTACCACCACCCCAGGCAGTACCACCACCCCCTTAGCCAATCACGCCAAGGCCGTACCACCAACCTGTCAACCAATCATTCCCAGGCGGTACCACTACCCGTACATAACACCAATTAACCCCCATTCATTATAAATACCGGGGAAACGCCAGCATAAAGACCAAGGAACTTGAGCCTGGTTCCGCCCTCAAGAATCCAACTAAAAAAATCCTGAAACAATAGAAGCTGTCTGTGGGAAGCACCAATCATTCCACCAACCCTAATGAGGGATATCATAACCCATACTGCGTAACTCAAGAACAGTTTAACCAGTTTCAACAACAAAAAGACGTCAGCTGTTCACACAAACCCCCAATAACGATACGGAATACATTCCTGAGCCCCATCGGTTTACAACCACAGGGGGGATGTCTCTGCATACCTAGGCCAACAGCTCAAACGGAGCCATGGACTCCATGGCAAGTACTGTTCAAAATCACGCGAGAAGGGATAGCAGAAAGGTACCTAAGCCCGCTGCGCCATACTCCGCGCCCGGAGCCCACTCACCGTTCACAACCTAGATCCTCATGGCTCCGGTAGGGAAGATAAAAGTGCCAAACATTGACCTATTTGCTAGGATGCAAGATCCAGAAGATCACCTAGCTGGGTTTATGGCACGAATGTACTTACAAGATGTGGGTGAGGACATCTGGTGAAATGTTTTCCGGCCACCTTGAAGGGAGTCGCACAAAACTGGTTCGCATCTCTCCCAGACTCTTCTATGATAGTTTCTCTAAACTTTCAGAAAAATTCGCACGTCATTTTGTTAGTAACTAATGAAGAAGGAAAACCGCCGTGCACCTCCTTAAGCTACAACAATATGAGGTTGAACCTTCCAGGAGTTATGTGCGACGGTTTACACGTGCTATGATTGATGTTGCCACTTTATCCGATGAAACGGCCATAATTGCCTTTATCAACAATTTGCAAAATTCCGCTTTCAAATTCGCGCGAGCAAAAGGACCACCCTCCACAATTGATGAGCTATGGAAAAAAGCTAACAAGTATATTTTGGTTGAGGATGTTATGCAAGTAATTCCAAGAATCGAAGGGGTTCAAACACCCTCAGAGCCAAGGAATAATTTTAGACCACCGCTAGGTAACGCCACCCCGGCTAGGAGGCCAGCGCCTGTCTTCAAAACTCAGAGTCGGCAGCAAGCTCCCCGGCCGCTTTTAAAAGTAAAAATGAGGGAACCGCCTAAGAATCTTGATCCTGTCCCACCTCGAGACAATAAAGCTAAATGGTGTTCTTTTCACAACACTTCCACTCATGACATGGCGGAATGTCGTACTTTAGACTACCGTTTAAAAGAGGCCAAACTCACAGGCCAACGGGAGGAGTATGCGAATTTGAAGAAAATAAAAACGGGAAAAGCTCAAGGCACTGAGCACGGCCACAAGGCTCCTGAAGGCTCCACACCAAAGGTTATTGCTGCTATTACAAAAGGATATATCACCACTGCGTGCGGAAAAGTGCTGGAAAGCCAAGAAAGAGGGCCAAACATCCCGTGTAACGCTCCCGGAAGCATAAACTTCACTGAGGACGCTCAAGGAATGGATTCACAATAGGAGCATCCTCTCATTATCACCGCTAATATTTGCCGACACACAGTACATAGGATAATGATTGACCAAGGCAGCTCTGCGAATACTCTTCTCGGAGTGTTGCACTAGAATAGGAATGCCTGCCGGTGCTCTTACACCCGCACCGTGCCCTATTGTTGGATTTACAGGAACCCCAATCATGCCATGGGGCAAGATAACGCTAGTCATAGTTTTTTGAAATAATGGTGAACGACGTACAGTTAAAATCGAGTTTCTGGTCATAGGTGCTTCGTCTACCTATAATGCAATCCTGGGAAGACCTTCCCTCAACCGTCTAAGAGCTGTGGTTTCTACTTACCACTTAGCTATGAAGTTCGAAGCTGATACCGGTGGTATCATGACAGTACGAGGAACTCATGGTCTGCTCTCAGAATACTATCATACCCCTTCCAGCTTGGCAATAATGACCGTTGAGCCCCATGGGTCAGGGTTGTCCTTAAGTCCGCACCCTCCACCACCGCTTTTAGAGAAGTACGAGCTAGAGCCGGGGCAGTATACTCATGTGGGCACATCACACCCTCAGCACTTGAGAGAAGAGATGGGCAAACTCCTGAAACAGTATCGTGATGCATTTGCATTCGCCACAGAAGAAATGCCAGGAACACCGCCAGAGGTGGTTACCTATCAGCTTAACATACACTCTAATAAGACACCCGTCAAACAAAGAAGACGAAGCTTTTGTACAGAACGCAATGAAGCCATCAAGGCTGAAGTACAAAAATTGGCTCGAGCGAGATTCATATGAGAGGTGCTGTACCCAGAATGGCTCGCTAAAGTGGTGCTAGTAAAAAATCCAAACAAAGGTTGGAGGATGTGCGTAGATTTCACGGATCTTAACGAGGCCTGTCCAAAAGATTCGTATCCTCTTCCTAAGATAGACAAGCTGGTAGACTCGACGGCAGGCTGTAAACTATTCAGTTTCATAGATGTGTTCTCGGGATATCATCAAATTCAGATGCACCCAAGCGATGAAGAGAAAACGACTTTTATAACGGCAGAAGGTACATATTATTGCAAGGTAATGTCGTTCGGACTTAAGAATGCTGGGGCCACTTATCAAAGACTGGTTAACAAAGTATTCGCGCCGCAAATTTGGCGTAACATGGAGGTGTACGTGGATGACATGATAGTTAAATCTAAAAAAAAACTACAGCATGTCTTGGATCTACGGGAAGCTTTAAAGCACTTCGAAGGTACCGCATGAAGCTGAACCCAGAGAAGTGTTCATTTGCAGTACCTAATGGAAAATTTTTAGGGTTTATAGTATGTTCTCGTGGAATCGAGGCAAACCCCAAAAAAGCTCAGTCGGTTCATTAGTCGCTCTGCTGAATAGGCTTTGCCATCCTTCAAAGTATTATGGAAGAAGCAAACTTTTTGTTGGGATGAAGAACGTATGCATGCCTTCAATCAGTTAAAACAACATCTGGCACATCTTCTAGTCATCACCTCACCTGAACCCAACGAGAAGCTAAGTATTTACTTGGCGGTGTTCGAAAACACTACAAGTGTCGGCTTGGTGGCTGGCCATCAGGGGCAATAGCTACCAGTGTACTTTGTAAATCAAACTCTCAAAGACCCGGAGGAGGGATATCTAGCAGTGGAGAAGACTACCCTAGCTCTGGTCACAGCCGCTTGAAAGCTGAGGCCCTATTTCCAGTCTTATGATGTAACTATTCTCACCCACCTTCCACTCAGGAAGCTACTCTCAATGCTAGACTGTTCATGAAGAATGCTAAAATGGGTGGTTGAGCTTTCGGAGATAGATATACATTACCAACCTCGACGGGCCATAAAAGCCCAAGCTTTAGCAGATTTCTTGGTAGAATGTGATTTCAAATTAGAGATACCGGAATCGGTTTGGAAGATATTCGTTGATGGATCTGCAAATCAGGAGGGACGTGGTGTGGGAATAGTGCTAATTAACCCGAGGAAGAACGAGCGGAGTACGCGGTAAGGTTGAATTTTGAGGCAACTCATAATGAAACCGAATACGAGGCACTATTGCTGGGAATTGACTTCGCTAAAGTTGCAGACAGTATATGCTTGGAAGCCTTTAGTGATTTGGAGTTAATAGTAAATCAAGTTACTAGAAGATATAGGGCTAAAGAGCCTCATTTAGCACGATACTTGGAGTTGGTCAAAACAAAAATCTCTAAGTTACATAGTTTCCGCATACAAGGTATTTCCCAAGAAGACAACCAATGGGCTAATGAGCTGAGCCGTTTGGCTAGTGCTAAGCTTACAGAGGGCAGTAAAAAGAACACATTCAGGTACAAGAAGATGATGTCAAACACTTGAACAAGCCCGTATCCACAAACGTGGTGCAAATGTGGTACGAGGATGAATGGATGCACCCACTTTTGGATTTCATCCTCCACGGTAAGGATCCCACGGATAAAAGCGAGATGCAAAAGTTGCGAAAATGAGCAGCATGCTTTGTGATAGTTAATTAACAGCTTTACAGGAGGTCGTTTACATACCCGCTGCTGAAATGCTTGACGAGGGAAGAAGGGAATTATGTTCTGAGAGAGATTCATGAGGGAATCTATGGAGTTCATATAGGGAGACGGGCATTAGCTGGAATGGCATTGAGGGCAGGATATTTGTGGCCCACCACGAGGAAAGACACAAATACACTCATACAGAAATGCGAAAAATGCCAAAGGTTCGCGCAGCTCATCCGCACCCTGGCAACGCCCTTGCACCCCATTGTTGATCCAATACCCTTTGACCAATGGGGAATGGACATCCTGGGACCATTCCTATTAGCCAGTGGGCAAAGGAAATTTTTAGTAGCGGCAGTAGATTAGTTTAGTAAGTGGGTAGAAGCTGAAACAGTGGCCAGAATCACAGATAATGTCACCCGACAGTTCTTATGGAAGAATATTATTACTCGGTTCGGAATCCCTATGGCTATTATAACTGACAACGGAACCCAGTTTGATTCACCACAGTTTCGAGAATATTGTCAGTGTATGGGAATTGCTCTTCATTTCACATCTGTAGCTTATCCACAAAGCAATGGATAGGTGGAGGCAGAGAATAAGCGGATACTTAGCGAACTTCGACGAAGGCTAGACGAAGCAAAGGGCAAATGTGTAGAATTACCCAATGTCCTATGGGCCCATCATACCATTTACCGTGTGGCCATGGGAGAAACCCCATTTATGCTGACCTATGGAACTAAGGCGGTAATTCCCATAGAAATAGGAGAACCAAGCTACCGTGTACAGCGCTACCACCACTCAGAAAATGAGGATTAGCGAAGGCATTCTTTAGACCTGGTTGACGAAGTTAGAGAAGATGCCCTTCTTTGCGTAGTGGCTCAAAAGCAGCACATATCTCATTTAAACGCGAGAAATTTAGAGTTAGGGGACTTAGTCCTCCGACGTGCCAGCCTCACCTCCCAAGGAATAGGAGCAACAAAGGTAGCAGCAAATTGGAAAGGACCTTACCGCGTAATCTGGAAGTTAGGGGATAAGAGCTACAAGTTAGAACGCATGGACGATACCCGAGTACCTCGAGTATGGAACTTGAAAAACCTCAAGAATTACTATTTGTAGGATATTGAGTGGTGTTTATTACTAAGGACGGTACTCATGTGAAATGCTAAGACGTATCTTAAGTAAAGGTTATGTAAGCTTGTAATCCGTAAAAGGGGACATTGTTCTCATAAATAAATAAGCGTGTACATGTTGCGCATCTTAGGACAATGTTTGCTTACGGCACAGTAAAAAAAAGGAAAAAAAAGAAAGAGAAAGGAAGAAAAAAGGGGGACGGGAACAAATTGCCAAAGGCAAGGCCGCACAAGATATTATATATATTCATTGGTATCCTTAATATAGCATATTCGCCAAAAATATTAAAGACCTTAAAACATGTACAAAGTTTATACAGCAAATGGGAGCTATAACAAAAAGTGAAGCCCCTTACATCTCTTTCATACCTATGTGCAAAGAAAAAGGAAAAAAGAACAAAGAAAGAACAAAACTCAAAACAACAGAGGCCCGAAGTTAACCGTCTCCAGTGTTCCCTCTTGAATGAATGATGTCCTGATGGAACTGGTCTGCCACTTGCTGAAGAAACTCACGGCTAAGGTCAGGATTATGGTGAATGAAGCGACGAGAAAATCCCGAAAGACCCCAAGTAAAACCCCGCTAGTAAGAGGAGCATATTAAGTCACGGAATTCACGGCTCGCCTTATATTGCGAAACCGCCTCTACCACCTCAGATTGGTAACGTTAAACTTCACCATGAAGTTCCTCTGATCGTGTTTGGCTGGCCAGCAGATCTTCTGTCAACTTCCGAATCTCTGCCGTCATCCTCTGTTTCTCCTCTTGGGGCTAACCTCACTAGCTGCACCAATCTCATTACCGCCTCCTTCTCTTCTCTTAACTGGAGCACGGCTTTGGCCTCCTCGGCCCTTTGTTCTTCCACTCTCCTCTTCTCTTCTTTTAATTGTGTCAGCTTCTGCATAACTGCTTCATGTTCACAGAACCACCCTAAAGCCATGTCTGTGGTCCAGGAACTAACCTACGGTCACAAAACACATACATAAATGTAAAATAATGATGAACATGTATAATCTTCAAAGCACGAGTTGCAACTGTGTCCTTGGTTACAGTTTGTGGAGGCTTTGAAGGGAGAGTGGATAGAACAACACGTTGAACCGCGCTAATGCCTTCTTGAGGAGAACGGCAGGAGGAACCTTCAAATCTTGGGAGTTTGCCCGCAGCAACCCTATCAACTACCGTGGACACCTCGCGCTGCAGGGAACGAGGCGGTGGCTCAAAGAAAAGTTCAAAGGGATCCTCAGACATGGATAGATCAATATGAAAAGGAGGAGGAAGTCCCTCTAAATCACCTTCTACACCCTCGCCTTCCACAAGAAGTGGTCTTGGTGGTAACATAAAGGCCTCTAGGGAAACCTTCCCCCCCCCCCCCCCCCCGCCCCCCCCCCCCCCCGCGCCGGCGCTTGAACAGACGGTAACACCTCCATGGGCAAAGGATCCATTCCTGAGGTAACCACCAGTAACTCTGAAGGATCTCTTTCTTCATCTAGCCTCAGCTTGTAGAGTAACATTTGTCCCCTCACTTGAAGGTTGGATCCCCATTGGAATGGATGGCACACCCGGTGATACTGCGGGAGCTGGAGAAGGCTCCTCTGCGGTTGTCTCTGACAAAGGAGTGGGAACCACATATGCGGTCCCTAACCTTTCTTCAATTGAGGATTCTGCCGCTGCCGTTACTCCCGGCTGAGTCATAGTTTGAGCAACAATTACCTCCAGTGGGAAAGAGAAACGCATGTTGCCTGTTCATCTGAAGGGGGCGGTAGCCTCCCGACAACAGGAGAGGCCTGAACAATGGGCACCTTAGGAATGTTCTCTGGGGTAGGAGATGCCTCTGCACCATCACCGACAGCGAGAGCCTTACCTTTACCATTCCTGGACTGAGTAACTTTCTTCAGGGGCCCTTCTTCACCCTCAATGATGGCCCTTTTTCCCTTTTGGGAGGTCCTCTTACTCCCAGCTTCACCTTTCTTACTCTCTTTCTGCAGCCCTTCGCGATACGACTCAGTGAGTCCTATAATATTCACATCAGCCTCTGGTCCTGAAAAGAGACGGAGAAATGGCCAACCCATAAGTTAATAAAGTAAGCTTAAAGTAAAGAAAATTTATCCCATCTTTAGAAAGGCACTCACCACTAACCGGCCGAGCACACAAGCCCGCCTTAATCAAAACCTTCTCCTAGGATAGCACTTTTTTCTGGGCTAAGTACTGTGAACCCAGATCCCTTTCAAAATACCCAACTACCTCCTTATTTGAAGGAGACAGCTCATCCATAGAGGCAGTACTACATTTATTTAACGAAGTCCAGTAATTGGGAAGCATAAAGGCTGTGGAGGCCTCACCCAGATGAATTTGTTTTGCCAAAAGTTTACTTTGGAAGGATTAAGTTCTACAAACTTAATTCCTGGATTGCCCTCAAGAGTAATGACACCCCTAGTTTGCTTAGCCCTAAACAAATAATCAAAGCTACGAGTAGAAGGGGTAAGGCCTGCTACGAAACATATAAGCAAATAGCCATATATGTTGTGAAAACCTTTAGGACTAATTTGTCTAGGGCATAAGGAATATTTTTAAAAACCTACTCTAGAATATTCGATAAAGGAAATCGAAAACCTGCATCTAAAGAATCTATAGTAACAAAAAAGAATCCGGGAAAACGAGGATACAATATGTTATCATTTTTCCCTGCGCATGCATTCTCATAGTCATCCAGAAAATAATATTTTTCACGAAACCGTCTCACTCCCTCCACCGTGGCCATTGAAAACACAAGTGACCCCAAAGGAAGGGCTGAAGTGATGTCAGGATACTAAGCACGAATAGCCATTTCTTCAGGAGATCTTAAGGATGAAGGAGCCATTCGGGACACCGGGTCCACTATCATGCCCTCTTGAGAGGATGCTTCTTCGGCTCGGTCTTGATGACTACCAGCGTTGTGCGTGCGCTTTGATGCCATTTCGCTAAGACAAAAGAGAATAAAATAAAATAAAAGTTAGCAAGGAAATCTTACCCTTACAAATACCAGACGTCTCGCCTGGATTTCCTGTTAGTAGGACGAGGGTGTTCGTATCTGAAACAATGGATGCACTCTCAAGGCCAACCCAACAAATAGAGGGAGAAACCGTATGGTCCGAAGACACCCCCGCCTCCACAGAACAAGCAATGAGACAATCTCCTAAATACGCCATAAAATTGGCCACTAGCTGAGCGTCTTCGTAGGGCTCCTCCGTGGGAACCTCTGGCTTCTCCATGGAAGCCCTAACGAAGAGCTTAGGCCTAACAGAAAACAAAACCAGAAAAAATAAAATCCAACCGGCCTTAAAACGATTAATTACCTTTAAATCGAAAGAAAAACGGAGCCAGGGCAAAGACGAAGTAGGAGCAAGAAGAGAGATTCGAGAGTGAGAATAGAATCGCGAGGAGAGAGAGTGAGAATCCAAATTAGGGTTTTCGAGGGTTTTAAAGACTTAAGAAAGAAGAAAAGGGCTGGAGGCAGGGATGGCAATGGGGCGGGTAAAACCTGTTACCCACGGGTATCCGCCCCGTTTGGGGCGGGTACGGGTATGGGCGAGACAGGTAATGGGTACGGGTAGGGTACACGTGTCAATACCCGTCACGGGTATGGGGCGGGTATGGGTATGGGCTTGTACCCGCCCCGCCCCGTACCCGCCCCGTACTCGCATATACCCGTCTCGTAACCACATATTAAATCGCCCCGCAACATATACTGGCATGTATGTTTACCTTAAAATCAAACAAAAGCTTGGAAATTTTAAGAAATAATCAAACACACCTTTATAAAGAAATGCAACTTTAATTTTTAAAAGTAAAAGAAAACTAGATTGGTTTCCATAAGTAAGAAAAATAATATAGAGAATTCAATGAAAAGAGTAACCCATAAAAGGAGAGGAAAAAGAAGAAAGAAAACTAGGGAGAAAAAAAAAAAAAAAAAAAAAACTTATCTATTATTTTTGAGCAAAAAAATGTATTATTTTTATTTCATGTAAATGTTGATATATTATTTTGATAGTACCGCAAGTCTGTAACTAAGGTTTTAAAAAAAAAATAAAATTTTTGAATAATTTTCTGCCTAAAATTGGAGTTTTTTTTCTTATACATAAAAAATAAAAGTATAATATTTATAGAAATTTGGTCAAAATAAAAGTAACCTCCGAATTTTAAATTTTATTAAAGACATCCATCAACTATTGATCAAATTATTATACTTCCAACTTCTAATTTAATAAAAAAAATACTCCCGAACTATTGAAAAAATTAGTTCGATCTTACCAAAAAAATTAGTTTGAAAATATTCAAAACTATTAAAAAATTAGAAAAATTTGAACAAAATTTGTTGAGGCAGTGTTAATATATTTTATAGGTACCCCATGGTTTTTGAATACTTTTGAGATGCCATCAATTTTTATAACTTGTTTTTTCAAATACTCTTTCCATAACTTTATTACTATTTCATAGAATTAAGTTGATGGGCACATAAAATATAAGAAAGTACCTTAAATATAATTTAATTAATATTTATATTATTTTTTCAAATATTAGCTGAGAATTTCATTCAACTATCAAATTATTTATTTTTAAATTTATTTTAAATATTTTTTTGATATTTAAGATTGTATGAAGTATAGATGACATTTTTCCGCTTAATTATGTCGAAGAGACAGATGAAAATTATTGTACTTGTAATTGTGTGTGATAAACTTGCTAACTTCCTCCCTCATTTGTTAATTTCAAGTACATATCATGTTATCTAATAGAAAACAACTCTCGAGTTTGTTAATTATGAGTTTATAGTTATTTACTCAAAATATTAAGCGGCTTCAATTATGTCACCATTTTACACGCACAATTTCTATCCTATATATATTGACATAAATAATATATTACCATCATAAATTGTTTTTTATAATTCGTATGACTATTTATTTACTATATCTTGTATGCTCTTGCATATTTGTAGATATTGGAGTAATATAGATATGTTAATATAATTGTCAATGAGGTTTTTATTTGAAAAATAGATAGATCAGTATTGTACACTATATATATATATAGAGTTATTGATTATGACTTGTATTCTGCTTCTATACCTAGATTTATATTTGTATTATATAGTTACGGTTACTTTAGTCCTTTTTCCACTATTATACTCTATATATAGAGTAATATTGTAACCTTATGATATTATTATTTAATTAAATACAATTTTATTATGTCACACTTAACTCGTATCGAATTTTGGATTAGTCAAGTTTGTACATTATAGGATTAAAGTCGGCCAATGTTTGAGTCATGTATAAGTTTTTTGTGTCAATTAGGTTCCCTTATCAAAAATAAACTCGATTGAGTCCCATTCATTGGTCAAGTCAGAATTGAGTTAGGCAAGGTCATTTTAGTTTGATTCATCTCGAATTTTGGGTCTATTGATTATTCGGTTTATGTCACATTGAATTATTTAGAAGGGTTGTTTCAGAGTTCAGTTTATTCAAGTTGGGTCATTTTGAGTCAAATTTAGTTAGGTTTGGGTGTTACTGCTTTCAAGTGATTGTGGGTCATTTTGGGTTTAAAGCCAGTAGAGTTTGTTAGTATAGCATTACAATTTATTTCCATCCCCAAATAATTCGAATGCATAATTTTTAGTTAAAACTCAATTTTGTAGAATTTGACAGTTAAATTGTAATTCCAATTTTAAAAGATAGACCAAATAAGAGAATTGAAATTTTGAATCTCAATACCAATCTCAATCCCAATCCCAATTTCAGCTTTAATTCCATGCATCAAAACTAAAACATAATCCTAAATATTTTGAGAAGTATTTATCACCTACATACCTTAATATTTAAAGAATATATAATGAGGTATTCTATAGTTTAAAACTTTGATTGTTAGGTAACTTAAAATTCAAATCTTAACGAATTCTGATTAAAATGTATTTAATTAATTCAAAGTATTTAAAATATAATTAAACAATATAAATTAATAATAAATAATTATTTTAGTAATACTTAAATATATATTATATATAAGTAATATACTATACACACCTAATATTAATATTTTTAATAAAATAATAATTTGTTCAAATTTTTTTTTATATTTCCAATGACCAAGCCGTCACTTTTATCATCTTGTTACTTTTTCAATGTCATTTTCATCGTCACTTTCTTTTCATATTTCTAATTTTTATTTTTAATTTTATTATTTTTACCTCAAAACTCAAATCCTAAAAATAAAAATCAAAACTTCCAATTTTAAAATCAATACTTTCATAGATTAACTTAGAAGTTTTTATTTTCTTACTTACTATCAATCAAAGCGCAGAAGTTCAAG